>BSBM01000658.1:9455000-9906381 GCA_027924585.1 Larix kaempferi
GTAGAGTTCAGCATATCCTTGAGCTCATCATTTGAGGATCGAGATAGGATATTTTGGTAAATGTGCTTATAGAGTTGCAAATTGTAAAGCACCACTGTTTGTGAGCTTTCCTTAGTACGAAAAATTGCATATCACCTATTTTCCTCATTTTGTTGCAGAATGATGATTTTCTTCTCCAAAGAATAAAAAATTATGGACACAAACTTTGATAAAGACATAAGTAATGTTTTTCTCTTGAAAGAAGCTTCATAACATAGGAAGAATTGTCCCCAGACCCATTTGTGTAGTGCTTTGCAGGCAAACCGACCCATGAAGGTTAAGTGAGGCTATGCAAATAGGTGAACCTCTAAACAGATTGTTTTTGCATGCAAATCATCCCACGAAGGACAAGCGAGGCTATGCAAATGGTTTGAGATGATGGGAACCCTGGTGGGTTTCCTGAAATGCCACTGACTTCATCACTAAACCAAGATACCTTTGTCCATATATCATGATATTCAACTTTCAATATCCACAGAAGGAAATGTCCTAGAAAGAATTATGGTATAAACCGCTTTTAACAATTCCTAGACATTGCAAAGAAAAAAACAAAGCTCTAGAGAACAAACATATACAAAATTTCTCCTCTGTTCATAAGTTCATAAGCCAATCTATGCAATTTACATCATTAATACCTAGTTTGTTACTGAGAAAGTAATTAGGCAGAACTCTGTAATGTATTGATGAAACTTAAAAATAAACTGTGCACCAGATAGGCCGCCCACCAATAGTTAATTTGGGTAATATGAAAACCCTTGAATCTCAAATCCTTAGTAACTACTTACATTAAAAAAAAACCATCACATTTCAAGAAGGCCAAAACTATTGAATTTTGAATTGGGTATGAAAACATACTCTGTATTTCCATGATCTTTGATCCGGTATTTCCAAATGGTTAGAAATCAAATGGCCCGAGACAAAACCATGGTAGAAAAGAAAAACTGAAGATGTAGAACAAGTTCTGTAGGTAAAATCATTGATTTCCTTTCACCAAAACCACGGCTACATCCAGGAAAACCGCAGCCATAACCATGGGAAATTGTGGTAATCATGTACTTGGATACAGATGGAAAGCAACAGAACAAGCACATAAAGGTTTGGTTTTCAGATAAGACTGCTAACTACCTGTTGATGCCTCGGGTGTGCAAGGTAAGTGCAAGGTGCTGGAATGGGTTCCAAGGCACATAGCAGGGGATGAAAACTCATCCAAAGGCTTCGAAAGACCCTACGCAAGGGCAATTCTATCCTCGAGCTGTTTGGTGTGGTAATCACCCACGGATATTCAACCTCCGCTGGCACTCTATGAGTAAGTGATTTGATCAATAAGATCAGTTTCCCAATTTAGGGAAACAAAGGGGTATGAGAAACAGTGAACAATTCTAACTTAACCTATTTTAGAAAAAGAAACCTAATCTTAAGTCAGATCTATTCTAAAATGAAAAGCTTGGTGTTTATGCAGATCAACCTTAAGGTGTAAGAAAACAAACAGTCTATCACCTTTAACAAAAATGCCTTTAGATGAGATATTTGCTGACTTAAATTATGATTTATTTAATGAAAATTAAATAATCCAAGCATAAAGACCATCAAGATATAACCTGTTATCCTTTTTGTTGATTGAAAAATCAACAAAGATTGAATATAAATATATCTGATCAGTTGCAGAAATCGATAAAGAAAGTATTTAATTAAAGAAACTTAATCAAATATTTTCATACACACATCAGTTATACAGAAAAACCAATACAACAGATCTATGTATCCATTAGATATCTAGCAAGAGATCATATGTATAGCGGATAACAATCTGGAACATATAAATCAGAAATCCTTAAAGAAATTAAAGTGATAATCAGAAGATGGATCTGAAGATAACATTACTGTATTAAGATGTCTTGTACCAAAATTACAATGACTCTGGCCACAGAGTATCCTCAGTCTTATCTCCTGCTGAATTACAATTCCAAAAATTCCAACCCCTTCCACCGAGAGGTATCCTTCCTTAAATATTAAACTACAACAAAGTACAAAAACAAATCCTACAGAATAGGGATTCCAAAATCAGAAATGAGTCTATTGGGCCAGAAAATCCTGCCACTTATCATATATCTCTAACAGTTCATCTATGTTTGGATAATTGATAGATTATATCCCTATTTGGGCATTGCATATGTTGTTCTCCATGTCATGCTTGGAAAGCTTATGCCAAGTGCGAAGGTAAGAATGGATCTTGCCCTCGAAAGAGAGCGGTTTCCTGATCAATTCATCCATGTGACCAATGTTGACTGCTTCAATAGCCCGGATCTTCTGTGCAATTTATTCACGATCATGCTCCACTTCTTCCATCTTACATTTAGGTGGAAGATCCTGCAAAATAGGATCCATGTATGGGAGATGTAGAGCTTCCATGATGTTATCAACTACGTACCAACGTCGAGTGCAAAGGTCTTTGGATTTTCTGATGATCTCTTCAGCAGAGTCATTGAAATCGAGCCAGGTATTCAGGGAAGCTTTATTCTTCTTCATCTAAAGACTGCTGAGAATCGGGAATTCTGCAGGGATGTTTTTAATGTACCTTTTCCATTCACTAACCTCATCTTGAGCTTTGGAAGCCTGAATTCTCTTTATTTCCTGTACCTCAAGCTCAGAAGACAGTTTATCAAAGATAATAAACGTCTCCCTAATTTCATCCTGTGCAATGTACAACTTTTCTAGCAATTTTTAATGATTATGATTAACCTCCAAGGCCAAGTCTTTGAACTCATGTGGTGTAAAGTTAGACAAACTAGTTGAAGCTGCATTTGTAGTTACAGTTCCTACTTGTATCTCTAAGGTTGCTATCTTTTCTGCATGGATGGAGTTTTGAGTCTTTTCAATATTAAGCTGATTCTGAAGGGAGATATTCTCCTGTTCTGATGCATGTAAGCATTCCATCCATTCCTGCCTGATATTAGCCACAAGGAGGCTATGTTCATCTTTAATCTTGTCCAACTCATCTTCAAGTTCCTTGATCCTTTCCTTTTTAAGATCAACCTCTCTGTTCAGCAACTGGACTGAATCTATGTTGGCACCAGCAAAAGCCCCCAAAACTGTTGCTGCTTCAATAGCCCCAGCCTGAGGGTCACCAATTTGTTGAGCCCATAAGACTTGAATGGGAGTAGATAATTCCAACGCTTGCTCATCTTTACTTCTCTTCCTTATACTTTTGAATACTGCCTTCTCTTCCTTGTCATAGAAATAGTTTCCAATAGGAACCACATCCTCATCTACATATTCATCAGCCAACTGGGTAGTGATGGGAATGACATTAGCAGTGGAAATTATTGAAGGTGTCATAATACCACTAGGGTGAGGGATGGACATGGTGACTTGAGGAAGGATCACAGGGACAAAAACATCTTGGACAAATGACTGGACCTGTGTAATTGAGGGGACCGAAGTGGAAGCTTCAGATGGAGGAGTCCGCTCTCCAGCATTAGGAGCTAATGATGGAGAGGGAACTATAGGTGGCATCTCAATGCTAGGTGAAACAGAGATAGCTAGTGGTGTAGACTGAGAGATTGCAGGAAGCTTATCATGAATTGTGATAGAAGATGAAATGGGAAAAGGAATGGAGGTGAATTGGTCAATGGAAGGTATTAGTATAATAGGTTTAGGTGACTGTGTAGGAATGATGGTGGTTTGAGCTTCTGGCATCATGGACTTAGGGATAGAGAAAGACTCTTGACTACATGAAAGTGTGGTAGAAGAAGAAGTTATACTATTGAGCAGTTGAGACAATGAAAAGGGAGGTAAATGCTCTGAAAGCGAAGCAGAAAATTGTTGAACTGATTTTAACTGAGATGTTGAAGCCGAAAAATCCTAAACAGAGGTGTCTTCAAATGACTGATCCTGAACAGAGAATTCCATTTCAATAACATTTAACAAGTCTGTGACCAACTTGGATTGTTCTGTAATTTCCTCAGTTACTGAAACTGGGGGTTCAGGTTCTTCAGCAACATCACAGTCAATAATATGAATGTTGGGGAATGGATCAGCATGGATCCTTTGCCTTTTTGCTGAACTGGAATGTGTAACCGCCAAATCATCATCTTCTTGCACAGCTGCACTAATAATTTCAAGGGGATTTGAAAGTTCCACTATTTGAGAATCCACAATAACCTTTTGGGGCTCTGCAGGGTGAGCCTTCAACACTGATGTCAATTGTGCCAAATCTTTCTGAAATTGCTGAGAGGTATATAACAAGGATTTGGCCTATTCTGATGTTTTCTTAGGAGGAGAATTTTCGATGGGGTTTTTCCCTTTGCCTTGTTCTGAATGAACCACCACTTGAATAGGATTAGCTTCCTGATCTTCCTTTCCTTCCCTTTCTTTTCTCACTTTTTCCAGCAAGTCCAGCTCCAATTTCCTATAACTCAACACCCTGAGCTTTAATTCCTTCTAATAGTGCAGAATGTTATGCTGCTCTTCTAGGTCTTTTGCTCTGATAAGAACTTCATAAAATGAATTGACTCCATGATAAATAGAGTCATCTAGGATGTTCTCATGCAAATAGTCTATTTTTACATGGGTTTGGTTTAGATGTGCATCCAATAACTTCTTGGGGTCGTGCTTTCTTTTAGTAGCACATCCCAATTTGAAATCAACCAACTGGTCACCAAGGGTGGCTTCCTAATTGGAGGTTGGGATGACCAATGACCCAAGGTTCAAAGGGAATTTAGGCCACCCTTTCTTTCTAGGTCCTGTGAGTTTTTTATACATACCATCAGTCACAGTCTGAAATAAAACTTCTTGCAAAGCCAATCTGTCAGGGACAATTCTGGGCAACAGATGAACAGTATTACTGGCCCAGACTCTGATATATGAGAAATACTCACACACATACCAATCACCGATAGTATTGATGAGTGTCTTGGCATCATCTGAAAATGCTAGTGCTTCTTGCTTGAAAATATTGAATTAAATAGTGCCCAGGAACTGATCACATATATCATATAGTAAAGGGATAAATTTTTCTTCCCATAAGATTGAATGATAGATATGCACAGGTGGGTCTGCTGGAGTCCAATTCCAGTTCAAGTTGGGGTATTGAAATTCTGAGCAGAAAACATCAATTACATAGGCAGATAAAAAGAAATGTGGTTTTCTGAAAGCTGGAGACTTCTGATAATCTTCGATAACATTTTTTAGTTCTGAGGACAAGATGGAAGCCCATGGGAAGGATTCACCAATAGTCAAGACATGATGCGCTATAGGTGCCCATTCAGCTTTGAACAACAAACAATTAGGGAGTCCAAATAGTCGACACAAGATAGCCGCTAGTAAAGAGTAGGGTTCCTTGAACTAGGCAATTGGGTATAAATTATCAAGCTTAAGCACAAAAGCATTAGGTTTTATCATCCAAGACTTCATCATTTCAGAAAAATTGTAACGGGACTTGGAGGATTGGATGAAGTCAGGAGATAGGGTCTGCTTATGCGGCCTGAGAGCAAACACTCGGGTAAAAACCTTAGGGCGGAAGTGAGTCAATTGATTCCCCAAAGCATCATTGAAAGACCGGTCTTTGACACTAGCATTCTCTATTATCCACTTTACTGCATCTGTATAGGGTAATATAGTGGGTCGTGCAACGATAGCATGAATCTGAGAAGCCCTAATCTTCTCATAAGTGGGCCTATCAAATTCTACCTGCGAGAGGTCATTGTTGTCAAAGATAGCATAAATCCGAGACCCCCGAGAGCGGCCCTGGACCGGGTACTTCGTGACATAGTGGCAAACTTCGTAATTTCTAATGAAATAAAGAAAACAAAATTCAAAAAACAACAATCACAAACAGCCAAAAGACCAACCGAGAAAAATGGAATGACGGAAATCCTACCTATGATAACTGAAAACCAGCAATCGACTGAAGGCGAGAAATCCACGGTAAAATCAGCTCAGTGGAGTGACTCGGCGAGTAAAAATGATAAAGAAAAGTAAATAAAAACCTATACTTATCAATTTACCCAAATTAAATCACGACTGTAGGATTAAGAGAAATGGACGGCCGAGATTGACCGATGCAAAGCACGGGATCGGGTTCAAAACATAATAAAAGTTTTTATTTACCATTCCCGAAAGCCGAAAACTGAAATTGGCGGGTTTCGGGTTTCAAAAACACGACCAAATTAAAACCAAGTTTCTGAAAGCCGCAACCCGAAAGTTGCGGGTTGCGGGTTTCGGGACGCAATTAAACGCAATGTTAAAAATGAATTTCCGAATCCCGAAATGCGACAGTGTCGGGTTTCGGGTTTATTAAAACTCATAAACAGAAATCCCGGATCCTGAAAAGTGACATCGTCGGGTTTCGGGTTTATTAAAAAAGACAAACTTCAAAAAGAAACAAAATCCCGCACCCACAACTTTCGGGTTTCGGGTTTTGGGATGACGAAAATCCCAAAATGAAAACAACAATTTCCCGCACCCAAAACTTTCGGGTTTCGGGTTCTCCAAATGTCGGGTTTCGGGTTTGCCAAGAGAAATGTGAAAATAGTCAAAATTTAAAGATTTTTGCAAACCAAATACTTAAAGAAAACCCAGATCAATTAGCGAAAATGAAGTACGGGTACATGGGCAGTAATGTTTAAAGACATCTAATCCGAAAATCATATTTACAAAGAGAAACTTACCTATATACCTTCAAATTGATTAGAAATGGGGCTCCCGTGCTTTAGCTAAGCATGGAATCTGTTGTGGCCACAACACTACCCCACTAACCTGGTGAGTTTTATTATCTATAATGTAAACTATGGTATTATTTTCATTTTATTTTTTACATCAAATATTTAATATTTATCTTGAAAGTTTAATGATAAAAATTGTCACTTCATTGTAATCTAACCGTCCAAATTAAGAATATACATATATATATATATATATAATTTTATTATTGTAAAAAAAAAAAATTACAAACAAACTTTATGCAAAAAAAAGTTCTAAAATTTTAATTTTTTGTATGGATGTCTATTAATATAAAAGAGTGGAACATATAGTCACCTGCCTACGGCATGGACTAATAAAGTGTGATTGGGATAAAGTGCAAATTGTGTTTTTTAACAAAATTATGGTTTAACAAATTGATTTAAAAAACAAAATTTACATAATATATCAAATTATGATAAAGTTTTAAGTTTCATCATCTTATTCATTGCATGAAACTTGAGGTTCGATGGCTAAGTAGCTTTGTGGCAAAATCATTTTTTTCCTATTACAATTTTATGGCAAGAGTATCATATTTCTATAGCTTATGTCTTATAGCAATAGTTGTTAATGCTATTAGCAACTATGGGGACATTTCCACCTCGTGGCTCTTGTTTAATAAGAGAGATTCAAGATAACTAGTTTCTTATGCAAAAAAAAAACAATACTCGCTAATGCATAATGTCACCAAGCTCTTGAAATTTATAAACAAAACTCGTGGAATCGGATAGTGGCTAGTTGGATACCATTTTAAATTAATTTTTGAGAATGACCATTTAATTTAACAAAGCACACAATAAAATTAAAGGTGGAAAAGTATAACATACTTTCCAACTTTTGAAAACGTTTATATTTTTCTTTATTAAATTAAATAATTATTCTCTACAATAACTTTAAAATGGTATCTAACTGTCCACTATCCAAATTACACACACACACACACACATATAATTTAGAAAAATAAATTATTTTATAAAAGTTATAAAATGGTCATAATAAAAATAGGATTACAAGAAAAACAACCCCTCGTTATAAATATTAAGAAAATTATTATTTTTTATATTCAAAATTAATGTGAAAAAAGCTCTCATATTTAAAAAATATAATTAAAAAAATATAAATTAACCAATATATATTATATATTATAAATTAAGTTAATATATTTTATTTTTTAAAATTGAGTTATTTATTATTTATAAAATCAAGTTAAATAAAATATTAAGTTAAAAAACTCTTAAATGGTTGTGGTTATACATATTTCCTTGTAAATATAAAAAGTCTTTCTTAATAATAATAATAATAAACAACAATTGTCCTTAGATGTGTAAAGAGATGTATTTTATTGAATAATCTATCTAATTGATAGAGCTTCAAAACTCGAAGTCTCCATAGAAATTGAAACTTAAATGTAAGCAATAATAAATTGAATCTTGTATAACAAAAAATAAAAATACAACAAAGTAACATTTAGAAGATGAAATAGTTAAGAAGAAATGAAGCTATGGAAAATTTACATAAATATGATATAAATGTACATTTCATCCAAAAAAAAAGCATGTAACTTGCTATTTAAAGTTAAATCAAAGTTACATATTTCCAGAGATCATCCTTTTTTTTTATTATATACATGACATGCCATTTTGAAGTGTTCAAAACACCCATCCAAAAATTGACAAAACATCCAGAATGCCTACAAGAATTCCAAACACGCCAAGCAAAAAACCAAAGAGTTCAAGTGACTATCTAATATATAGAACCAAGGAGCATCGTAGAACCCTAAAGGATCCAAAGTCCAATATCTCCTCACCGATACACTCTTCAAAAAAGAGAAAACGCTCTTGATGATATAAGGATCTTTTTGACAATGAGTCTTCCCTCTGATTGAAAACCCTATGAATATGACCAATTGAACATGGAGCAAGTATTTGAATCAGGTTTTGAACTCCCTACTGCCAATGATGTAGAGTTATGGTCTTTAATATTGATTTTCCATTTTCCCAATCCAAATTAACTTTTGAATCCCCATAAACTTTGAACTCTACATATCCTCTTTTCTTAACATACCAAAGCATATCCCATAGTACTAAAAGTTCAACAAAGGTGTTAGCTCCCTTCCCAATATTCATCCATAAATGAACATATGGAAGAGGGAATAGTCAAGTAAAATCAAATCCATTGTATATGAGTTCATGTATATAATAGAAATTCTTTTATAACCAACATTCGATGAATTAGAGGATATTTGGTAGGAAAGGCTTTGAAAAAAGCAAGGCTTCTTCTTGCTTTCGAATTTTCACATGTGCATTAATCTTCATTTGTGCATGGCATTCAAATGAAAATATTGGGGAGATGCAAAGGTCATTTTATGACCGAACTCTCAATATGCTAGTGAAAGTTAGACCTTGATTATCAATGTTGCCAATGTCTATTATTTCCTTATGTATTGTCATGCCTTGTGATTTTTGAATTGTCAAACCCCATGCCATTTGAAGGGGTAGTTGCTTGTGACCCCCCCTTGTTACGGGTGGAAAATGCACATAATGTGGATTGACAACATCCCATGGTGAACTAGTGTGGTTGTTGAACTGGAAAACAACAACTGTTGGCAATTCAAGGGGCTTTGAGCCTGATGTATAAAAAATGGCAACAACTTTCCCAAGAGCTCAATTCACAAGGCCTGTTGCAACCCATAAGTTGGATGTTAACATCACATGTTTTCCTTTACATAGATAGACTTTAGTGTCTAATTGGGCATCTTCTTCATCAATGGACAATGGCTTGCTTTGTTGTGCATTGCTTTGTGCAATTGACATATTTACAATAGTAGAAAAAAGTGTCATATATGACTAAAAAAACTACTAGAAATTGCATATAAATGGCTAACTTTACTCATGTGACTATTAGTAGTTAATTGCCAGTCATTTATAACGTGACTAAATAGGCGACTAAAAGTTTTTAGTCATTTATTGGTTGTTGTGATTGGTCAATTTAGTAGTATATTTAGTCATTGTTTTAGTTGTTTTTGGGGTCATTGATTGCTGTTAACTAGTCATTTATTTAGTCATAGAGTGTTGTTAACTGGTCATTTATTTAGTCACACTAGTAATTTATTGTCATCAATTAGTAGTATATTTAGTCATATTAATCTTTAATTGTCGTCAACTAGTAGTATATTTAGTCATTTGTATTCATTGATTTCCTTCCATTGGTAGTACATTTAGTAATTGTTTTAGTCGTTGTTAATTGGTCATCATCTAGTCATAATAGTCATTTATTTTCATCAAGTGGTAGTATATTTAGTCATTTGTATACATTGGTTTTTGTCCATTGGTAGTATATTTAGTATTATTTTTAGTCATTGAATATTGTTAACTAATCATTTATTTAGTTATGATAATTTAGTCATTTTTATTATTAATTGCTATCAATTGGTGGTATATTGATATATTATTGATTATTTGCTAGATCAATATATTTACTACTATAAGTTCAATAGTGAATGCTCATTTATATGTTATGAATATTTTATTAAATATCATAAACTATGCAATGCAGAAATAAACTTACTATTAAAATTGAATTAAAATAGAAAATCGCATCATATACTATGTAATGCAGAAATAACCATACTACTAAACTTGAATTAAAACAAAAAATCACATTAAAACATATAATGCAATATAGATGAACCGCAAGATGATTATATATATTTATAAAATGAAAATTTTCAAAGTAGAACAACACTATTACTCAGAGTTTCCAACTCTAGTGCAAATGAACCATAACAACTTATTCATGAATAATAAACATTCAAACTACTGCATCAAGGAGTGGGCCAAGTTGTCTAAAATTTAGTACAATATGAAAAACATCAACTATGTCATCTTTTGAAAATATTTCAGTGGCCATCGTGTGAAGCTTCCTTCCTTCTCTTTTAGATGGACACATCCATCTATTTTGTCTTCATAAGTAAGGGTACGTTACTTTTGACCCTTAAAATATTTACATTTCCATCTCCTAATCCGCTCAAATTGAATCCATGTATAATATATAGTGAGTGAATTCGCCCAATGCCCACATCAGCATTTTCATATGGATCGAACACCTTTACTTTCTCGCCTACTTGGAGTTCATCAATACATTTATGCAAAAACAAAAAAAAATACACATTATATTTAGCTTTGAAAAATGGTGCTATAGAAGCAATTATACTCCACTATTTAACATAAAGTTATTGTATTGAAATATGTAAAATGTTACATCAACATTTATATTCTAATATCTAGCATATTATTACACTCACCTCAAGTTTGGAACCACTATGATTGTCCTGTACATGCTCGTCGAGTTCATCATCATCACTATCGATATTGACATCATGTTGTGTAGCATAGCTGAGAGATCTATGAGCAATGTCTTTTCCTTTTCTTGTTGCTTGGATATAATTTCTCTGCATGTATTTCATCATGCAAAAAAGTATACAACTTTAATTAGAAGTATGAACAATGCCATATTAAACATTCAATATTGAATTAAAGAATGCAACCTATAAAATTTTATCCAAAAGAATATTCTAAGCATTAAGAATGACAAAACATTGGGACATATTAACCATTACAACAACAATTATATCCTAATATTTAGCATTCACCATTTTTACGATTGGAATATCATCGCCTATACCCAACGCTTTCTCCGTAGCATCAAGTGATTCCCCCATTGGAAATTCCATAGCAGTGATTCGATGACCACTGTTGTTATCACTGTCATCCGATGTACCTTCGTGTTCAACACCATTTTTTGTTAATTTTATGATCTTAATGAATAAATATAGTAGTAATTGAAATCAATGAACAATCATAAACATAAGAATTCACATACGCGATAAATTTACCTTGGGGAAACCCTCTAGTACTTGAGGGAGAAAAACCCAGCAAAATATTCCTTAGAATATTGATAGATAGTAGAGAATGTATTTACAATTACCAGATTACATCAAGCACCCCAGGTGCATTATCAGAGAGAAATACCAAGCACCCTTGGTGCAATATCAGAGCAAGAAAGAAGATGGAAGAATAGAACTCAGAATGATATCCTGCACAAAGAAAAGCGCATTGCCTTTAAGAGAGAAGATAATTCGCTTCACATTGAATTCATCAATCTGGTATATAGGAGGCTAACTCAAGCATCGTCATCCATGTTTCGTAACTTAAGTGTTGTCTTTTAGTTCAACTTAAGTGTCGACATGCAAAATACTTTAGTTAACTAGATCTTCTTTATTAACACTTAGTTAACTCTTTTAATTGAAGCTTTTCTTGATAACATCACTGAAGTGAACAATTCGAATTCTCCTTTAAGTAACTAAAGTCTTTCTTGTTAACATCACTGAATTTTAACAATTCGAGTTCTCTCTTATATTATCACATATTATCTTTATCTCTTGTCTTATTTGCATGGTACACATGTGCCAACTTTAATTCATCTATCAAATCAAATATACTAAGGATAGTTTTCCAATGATGTGATCATCTTGTTCTACTATCATTCCAAGTGGTCATATGATAAAGTATTTCACTCTAGAGGTGGCCAGTATCTAGAGGAGACTTAATAGTTCAACCATGGTTAGTATTACATCACACACCATTCTGCAATGCTAGTCCAATTGCAAAATGTGTTGGGGGAATTCCAATCTGCAATGAAATGATGCGGATCGCTGGTAATGAGATTTTTTAATGCTACCAGGGATTGTTGATCACTTTGAAATGAGTGGGTGGAGGATAAAGATAAAATGAGGAGGAGAAACAACATAGGAAAACCAAAACAAAGAGATGGCATGGTGGTTGGGATTGAAACAGGAGTATGGGGTATTGAAACGGGAGCAGAGGAGAGGGAATTGTGGGTTTACAAACTGAAGTATTTATAAATAGAAAAAGAGAAACAATGTGTTTTGGCGTGGTGAAAGAGGAGGATATGGGCAGCTTCATAGTGGGGTGGAGTGAAAAGACAGTGGGTGTACAAACGAAGAACGAGAAATTGTCATGTTCTTTTTCCAGTTGAGAAATGCCACGCAATTGAGTAATGTTAACAAGATTTTTTCATAAATAGCATAAAATACCCCATATTAGAAGCCTAAACCTTTCATATACCATAATTTTGACCAAGTGCTAATATAACTAGGCCTGACACTCTTAAAACAGTTATAGTGGTTGCGACATATGGTACATGAGGCAAATAAAAAATGGGTCCTTGGACTTTAGAGTGTAGAACACATATTACCATAACATGTCTATGTGGTAACAACATACCCAATAATGGAACTCTAAGATATAAGTCAAAGAAAGTAATGCTAACAATATTTTTTCATAACTACCATAAAATACCGCATATTGGAAGCCTAAACCCATGTATCCTTCTAAGGAAATGGGGTCGGAGGAAGTTCCAACTTCATTTCCTTCTTCATTGGCATCCAACTTTTGGTGATCTTTCCTAGCTTACTTTTCTTCTCCCTATTGGCCTTTGCATTAGGAGTGAGGATGGCAATGATAAACATACCATACTTTGTCTCTATTTGGTTTGTTTCTTCATAATTGTGTTATTCTTTTGCCTTCCTAAGTTAGATGCCACAATTTATTTCACTTGCCAAAAGAGCTCTATTATTTTAGCATTACTCGACTCTCTACAATTGAATGCCCTAGGTATTGAATTAGTTTACCCACCTCTTCATCCACTACTAAGTCGAGGGTTCGTGCTCAAATTTTCTAGTTGACTCTATCATCCATGAGCTTTACTTGGTTCATTATTGTCCATGGATGTTTCCTTTACTAGCCTTCTTGAATTTACACTACTTTCATCCTACCTATAATGTTATTAAAAGTAGAGTCACTCACTAGCCTCTACAAATGGTTTGCCTCTGTTCTTTGTTTTTTGTCCTTATGAAGCCCAACCCTTCTCTTTTTCCAATGGCATCCCTATTCTCAATGGGGACTTCATAAACTAGAGTATCAAAGAAGTGTACATAACTCTTGAACTCTTTATATAAACGTAGATTTAAATCAAATAGTGGAAGGAAACCAACACTCTCACCTTCCACCCTCTTCTCTTCATATTCGCCATATGCCACCTCTAAACATAATAAAGAAGTATGGAACTAATATCATTAAACATTCATTTGATGCAATCCCATGATGTGGATTGATGCCATCATCCTCTTAAGCTTACTGGGTAATGATCTCCTTTACATCTTCATGAAAGAGGGTTGAATTCACGAATTCACTATGATGGGACAACGATCTATTATTAATGGAGTGACAAGTATGAACAGTTATTTTTTTAAGGATCCATAGTGTAGACAACGATCTATTATTAATGGAGTGACAAGTACGAACAGTAACTTTTTTAAGGATCCATCGTGTAGAAACCTTGGGGAATCTTACTAATTATCAAATTTTCAACTATAAAATGTTTTATATAATTTTTAAAATAAATTTATGTTAAGTTTAATTTTTTTAACTTTTATTTAAATTCTAAAAAGGTCATATATTAATTTCTTTTACCAATATTAATAGATTCAAATTTAAAATAGATTTATGTTAATTTTAATTTTTTTAACTTTTATTTATCTAAAATTCTAAAGTGAAATCAATAATAACAACTCACACTTTATTTTCTTAAACCTCTAAAGTCGAGTCAATACTGACAGCTTTTTCTTTATTTTAGAAAATTTTCCAATTTATTCACCCATGTTCCGGTTGATTCTTCATTTTCTTGACGTCTGAATTCAAGTCAATACTAGACTTAGACTTAGACTTCTGAAGTCAAGTTAATAATGGACTTGTGTAGTCACCATTCCCAATTTCCCAGTGATTATCCCTTTCCTTAGACTTCTGAAGTGAAGTCAATAGTAACAACCCACAAACTTTATTTTCATAACCTACCCGTCTTAGTGATATTGCATTTTCTTGAACTTTTAAAGTCAAGTCAATACCGACAGCTTTTTCTTTATTCCCGCTGATTTTTTTTTCTTGGACGTTTTCTTCCTTTGTCTAGGTATGGGAAACAACCCATTAATGCGAACCTTCCAGGAAGCTTCAGTCTTTTGTTTCCATCGCTGAGGTTATTTTTTTGTTAAAGGTTTTTCAAAACAAATCATTAATTTTTGGCCGTTCAATCTATTTTCTATTGTGATATTTTACTTTGTACGATATGATGCACTGTATGTGGTTTCCACCCCGATCCTTGTCACTTCAAGGTCACTGACAAGTGGGTTGTCGGGCACTTAATTTTCTGCGCACTGACAAGGTACGCCACTTACCTACCCTTTAATACGAAGATTCCCCTTCCAGAAAGCTTTTATTTCCACGGCTGAGTTTTATTTTTTCTGTTTCCAGACAAAGGAAGTTTTAGTTTTTGTTGTGATTTTTTGTGGAGCAGATACTGCGCTATTGCTAACCAATTATCTCCCTATCTGTCGGTGTAGGAATTTCTATCTGTCGGTGTAGGAATTCCTGAAATTGCAATGAGTAGTTTTAAAATGAGCCATTTAGTTTAGGAAAAGTAATTCTGATTGCTAAAATTGTGCCTATATTCAATAAAAATCAGCGAGGACGTTTTGGTTGTTTGTTATCCCAACTTCTAAGCGTCGTTTTCTTCCTTTGTCTAGGTATGGGGTCCGATATGACAGAGAACCAAACAACCCATTAATACGAACCTTCAAGGAAGCTTCAGTCTTTTGTTTCCATCGCTGAGGTTATTTTTTTGTTAAAGGTTTTTCAAAACAAATCATTAATTTTTGGCCGTTCAATCTCTTTTCTATTGTGATATTTTACTTTGTTTGGCTAGGGTACGATATGACAGAGAACCAAACAATTCATACGGACCACAGCTGGCTCTCAAACAAGTTGCCCAATGAAAATGGGTGAAAAGACATTCATTAGGTTTTACTATTTTTAAGTCACAAACTTTTATTTTCAAATTTGTAATTTTTTTAAATCCAAATAAGTATCTATAGCTCGAAGCTCAACTTGCACTGCATTTGAGGTAAGTTTATATTTTCATTGGTTCATGAACACAATAAACATTTAATTATTCTTCAGCTTTAGTATAACCAATATAGATCCATCGGAGAGGGATCCAATTTTTTGAGGTGTATTTCTTTTTTTAAATTTCAACTCAAGAAATTTGATATCTCTTGATTGATAGACCTGGGTTTAACTTTTAAGTCAATACACGCAGTACTTCAATACACGACAAATCAAATCAAAACACCTATTTCTCCACAAGTACCTAGCAATTTCCAATTTTAAATTGGATCAAATCATGTTTATGTCTTTTGTTTTCCCAGCATCTCTCTTCAGCTTCCAATAAAAATTTAACGCATTAAACAAATCTTTTAAGTGGATACCATATTACCAACGACTACGATTCCAAAATCATTTAACATTTTACCTACTTTTTTCAAGTATTAATAGAAAAAATAGTGTTGACTCATTCACTGCCACATTATGACGATGATGTTGGTTGTTATCTTAAAACCAAGAATGAAAGTAGGTGCTATATAAATGTGAGTGTGGAACTAATTATAATTTAATTTATTTATTTTTAAATGACAGGTTAATATTAGGCCAATAATGTATATCAGATTTTAAATTATATTTCTCTTCTCCGAATATAATAACTTTGCAACAAACTTCATTATAATCTTATACTTAATATTTATATAATACTTTTCCAACCTCAATTCTAAAAAAACACAAATATATGATACTTTATGAATCAAAATTTTATTATTATATATTATTATTATTATTATGATCTATTTTATAAAAAAGTTACAAATTCATTTTTTTAAATTTAATTATTAATATTATATATATAACACAATATATTTAAATATATAAATATTATGATTTCCTTGAAACTCAATGCTAAGAGAGCTTCACCATAGAATCCAAAGGAGCAACCCCTCTCTCCATGGTCCAATGAATTTTCCCGGGCATATTTCTCACCTCAAACTTATATTATAGAAAAGGGATCTACTAGAATCTTTGGAGTAAATAACTTGAGAGTGTCATTACAAAAACTTAGCATTAAAAATACAAGGGCTTGTTTTCTTTAATAAGTTGATAGATTGTCATTACAAAAACTTAGTTTTAAAAATACATTTATTTGCTTTCTTTGATAACTTGATTAGTTGTTATTAGAAAAACTTATAATTAATGTATAATTGGAAAATTGAAGTTAGTCATGCAACTAATGTGTCAACACATCTTTTTAAAAGGATGCCAAGTGCATTTCACATTTCATCCAATTACTTTTTTTAAAAATTTCAATAGAAAATATTGGGACTACACCAGCATAGATCCATCTTAAACCTGTATCTATCAAGCATCGAGAGGGATCCAATTTCTTGAGGTGTATTTCTTTTTTTAAATTTAAACTCAATAAATTTGATCTCTCTTGATTCATAGATCTGGGTTTAAGTTTTAAGTTTTTATTTTATAAACGAACATTGATTTTTTAATTACTTTTCATAATATTTTATTTTATGAGGCAACATGGATTTTTTTAAATACTTTCCATAAAAAAAAATTATGAGCGGACATGATTTTTTTTAATCATTTTGTTAGGAACAAACAGTTGTAGAGCACTCAGACTCGCTGCAATAATCATTTCACATATCATCCAATTACCTTTTTTAAAGTTTCAATAGAAAAATTTGTCACTACATAATCATTTCACATCTCATCCAATTACTTTTTTAAGGTTTCAATATAAAAAAATTTAACTACATAATCATTTCACATCTCATCCAATTGCCTTTTTAAAAATTTCTATAAAAAAAATTACTACTACATAATCATTTCACATCTCTTCCAATTTCCTTTTTAAAAATTTCAATAGGAAAAATTGACACTATATAATCATTCACATCTCATCCAATTACCTTTTTTAAAGTTGAATTGAAAAAATTCCTACTATATAATCATTTCACATCTCATCCAATTATCTTTTTTAATGTTTCAATAAAATAAATACACTTAAATGCCAAATTATGACATGATATTTATTGCTTTTTAAATATAATAATATTTTTATATATACATTATGTTATAAAATTGATTCAATTATTTGAATGATTTAAACCATAATCTTAATAGCTATAATCGTCTATTTTTTATAGCTGAAACCACATGTAATATTAATAATAAATTTATTATCTTTAATTAATTTAAGAATAGATAAGTTTTATATCATGATGGAAAAACATACATACATATATATACATATATATACATATACACATACACATACACATACACATACACATACACATACACACACATATATATATATATATATATATATATATATATATATTTTTTTTTTTTCCTAGGAAAAAAATCTTTTTATTCATTCGAATAAAACATCGTACTGCTCTTACAAGCTTACATCAAAAAAGGCTATCAGCCTAGATTCGTAGGTCTGCTCGAAGGAGCTTCCAGAAAATTTCATTACTGCTCAAAAGTATCATCAGTCCTGAGCATTATATATCAGCTGACCTATTCAGTACAACTTAACAAAAGACCTGGAGGTTTGGCTGTCTCCATGGCACTCGACTTCCATGAAACCAGTTTGAACAGCAAGAGCAAGTTTGGATAAAGAATCTGCTTCATTGTTTAATTCTCTGTATATGTGTCTGAAAGTGACTGCTTCGAAGCTAGATTTCAACTCCTTAATTTTGCTCAGCAGATGTTGTAAATTTGGAACTTTGATTTCAATTAAGTTGTTTACCCGGTCTATTACTATCTTTAAGTCACCAAAGATTTGAATTTTCCTTATCTGTGCATTTTTTACAATTTTTAAGACTGCCCAAAGCGCAGCTAACTCAGCGTTGCTGTTAGTTGCACCTCCTGTGGCGTATTTGAAACAAATCTTTTTGGTATCATTTTGGAAGATAAGACCACCTGCTCCTCCTAATGGAGGGTTTCCCTGACTTGCCCCATCAAAGAATGCCCAAGGTATGCTTTTGTCGATTTCTAGGGCAGTGAGTTCTCTATCTTTCTTTGCCTTGGGTACAAAACTTTGTTCCTGTAAGTGTTTTAGCAGAAGTGCGCTAGTAAGAGCTGGAGACATGAATTTACTTTGGAATATTGCTTTATTCCGAGTAGTCCAAATACTAAAGACAAACAGAGTTGGCAGAGCATCAAAGTTACGAACCCCGGTATTGTTCCACCATTGTTTGGCTCGCTATTCCAATGTAAGTGAATTTGGGAGTGGAGGGGTATTGACAACTTTGGTTACTGAGTTCCATACTGTACCTGCATAAGAGCAAGTGTTGAAAAGATGAGAAGTGGTTTCACCACAAGTTTTGCAAAGGATACAGAAGCTAGGGCCTTCGAAACCTCTTTTTTGTAACACCTCCTAGGTAAGGAGTTTATTCAAAAGTGCCAGCCATAGGGTGATTTTGGATTTGAGTGGGCTGTGGGTTTTCCAGAGTTTTTGCCACCGCCAATTTATTGTTTCTCTAGATAGTTCAACACTACCTACTTCATATCCCATTTTTGCTGTGTAGGCACCATTGCGTGCATTTTTGGACCAAATTAAAGTGTCCTCCGAATCTTCTGACAAATTTATGAAGTTTGCATTTAGTATATATATATACTTGGCCCATTCTGCTTCTTCTTCCTCATTTAGTTCTAACACCAAATTGGTTTTCCATCCCAAAAAGCGTCTTGAATCAGTTAGGCAAGCCTGTGCATCACATAGGAAGAAAATTCTTTGATCCCTCAGCTTGAGTATCAAATGGTCTGATAACTTGAAAAGATTACCACTTCCTGACCACGGATCTTCTCCAATTCTTACTCTTTTTCCATTTCCAATCTTCCATGCTAGCCGATTTCCTATTAGCGGGAAAGATAGTACCAATGCTTTCCATCCCACAGAACCATTTTTGAAAGATTTACCTGGGCTCCTAATCCAACTTAGAATGGAGGAATCCGGACAGTATATAGAGATCAAAATCTTCCCCCATAAAGAATCAGGGAATTGTATCAACCTCCATAGTGACCTTGCTGCCAAGGCTTTACAGAAAAGAGTAGGGTTTTTTAGACCCCAGCCTCCAAGGGTCTTGGGTAAAGATAGGGTTGTCCATTTGACAAGAGGAATTCCTTCTTTTTTTTGTTTGCTGGCTGTCCAAAGGAAGGAGAAGCATTTTTTCCTTAATTTAGTGAGTACCCCTTTAGGGATATAGGTTATCATAGCCCAGTAGACCAGGATGCTCTGGGGTACCGATTTCACCAATACTAACCTTCCTCCACGAGACAAGAAACGGTTGGACCAAGAATCGATTATGGTCTCTACTTTTTTGATAATCCAAGTCCAGTCTTGAAAGGAGTAGTTGTTGGGTTTAAGAAAGAACCCTAGATATTTGAACCCTTCCTTCAAAGGAGAGCTAGGGCAGGGTATGATTAAGGCAGAGGACTGTAGAAGTTCAGATGGAAACTCGCTAAAGGCTAGGTTGGATTTGTTGATGTTGATCTCCATTCCTATAGCCTTTTTATATTTTTCCAGAATCTTAGAGTAGGCTCTTAGGTTTTCAGCTATGCCCTTGCCAAACATTAAGACATCATCAACGAATAGGGTATGGGTTAGTTCTGCAGTACTTGAAACCCATACACCTTCAATTTTTCCTTTTGACCTTGCATCCACAATTAAGCGGCTCAGAGCGTCAGCCACTAGCAAGAATAGGAAAGGAGACAAAGGGCAACGCTGACGAAGGCCTCTGGTGGGAAAGATGAAGTTTGTAGGGGATCCATTAATGAGTATTGCAAGATTAGAAGAGAGTAAACATCCCATTATCCAGTTTACCATTTTTAAGTTCATACCTATCTGTAGGAGAACTAATCTTAAAAAGGTCCAGTCTACTCTGTCATAGGATTTGGACAAATCCAGCTTAAGGGAAAAGGCACGGAGCTTATCTTTGTTGATGGTATGCATTGCTTCCTGTGCTAGGGAGACTGCATCATGGATTTGTCTGTTATTGAGAAAACCAAACTGTTCTTCAGAAATGATTTCGCTCAAAAAAGGCTTTAGTCTTTGAGATATGGTTTTAGAGATTACTTTGTAGATAAGATTACAGCAGGAGATCGGTCTAAAGTCATCGAAAGTGGAGGTCTTTGGTTTTTTAGGGATTAAAGTAATAAAAGTGGAGTTCATTGAACCCAGCACTTTGCCTGCCTTCTGGGATTCTTGGACTACTTTCAAGATATCATCTTTCACCAAGTCATAGAATTGGAGAAAAAAATCCACCGAAAATCCATCAGGGCCCGGGCTTTTCCCTCTTTGGAAGGAAGAAAGTATGATTTTTAGTTCTTCCTCTGTAACTTCTTTTAAGAGTTCTTCATTCATTTCTTCAGTAAATAAGCGTGGGAAGGTTTTTAGAACTTCTAAAATCTCCGAAATAGAGCTACCTTGGTTATCTCTGAAAATAGCCGAGAAATGCTTTTTAGCTTCTCTTGCTTTGTCTGCAAAGGATGAGACCATGTGTCCTTCTCCAGTCTTAATTTCAGTGATAGTATTGATGCTTCATCTACAGGAAGCATACTTGTGGAAAAATTTGGTGTTTCCATCTCCTTCGGCTAACCATAGGGCTCTGCTTTTCAATCTCCATTTTTTCTCTTCTTGGAGTAGGAGTGCTTCTTTTTTAGATTCCAAATTGGCTAATTTTTTAACTTCTTCCACAGTGAAAACACTAGCATCATTGCTTTGGTACAAGGAAGCTATATCGGTTTCGACACTCTTCAGTTCCTTCTGAGAAGCCAGTTTGTAGTTTTTGTTCCATTTTTTTAGATACCTTCTTTATCGTTTCCAGGTTGTCCATAAATTGTTGCATAAATGACAGGCCTTTAGTTTCCGTTAGGGGTTTCCAAGATGTATGAATTAGATTATTGTACAGTTCATCATCGGCCCATGTTGGGTTATATCTAAAAGGCACAGGGGGCTTATCTTCAGGTAAGGAGATTTCTAGGGTTACTGGGAGATGGTCAGAAGAGCCACCTGATTTGATTGAAGATTTTAGAATCCAACGATCGTTCACCATAGCTTCACTGACCAGGAATCTATCTAGTCTTTTGGAGATGGCTTGATCCCCACCTCTTTTATTCCTCTAGGTCAACTCTAATTTTATCGGTGAGATATCTACAAGTTCTTTCTGTTTGAAAAGGTTAGTAAAAAACTGGCTTAGAGAGTCAGCCCTTGCCTTCTTACCCCAACATTCTGCTGAAGACAGAGTTAGATTCAAATCTCCTCCTATAATTAGGTTTGAATTGGAGAAGAAACTTGAATTTGTGAGAGAAACCCAGTAGGGTTTCCTATTAATAAAGGGCCCATAAATGTTTAATAAGGAGAAGGTGAGCCCTAAAGACAGAGCTTCCAAAGTTACTCCAATGGCGGAGTCGAGAACAACCGAATTATGTAAGGAAAGTTCAGGGCCCCACGCAGTTAGCAGACCTCCCGAGTTTCCATCGGCATTCAAACTGACCATCTTCCAGTCTTTACACAAGGTCTGTATTATTTCTTCCGCCTTTTTTCCTTCCAACATTGTTTCTTGTAATAAAAGTACCGACGGTTTCAGGGTGGTTAACACCCTTTTGAGGGAAATTTGTTTAGAGGCTCCCCCCAGCCCTCTTATATTCAAGGAAAGGAAGAGCATTAGGGGCCCTTCGCTGGGGTTTTAACTCTAACCGCCTAGGTGATTGTAGCCTGCTTGCCGTTTTTAATGTCTGCCACAGCTTGTTTTTTTGCTTTGGACAGTAGAGAAATTCTTCCCATAAAACTTTGGGGGGGGGGTCCAAAGCGAGGCCCCCTGTCGAGGATGCATTTTCATTTTTCAGAGAGCTCGAGAGGGACCGAAGGTTATAAGCCTTCCTTTTAGGGTCTAAAGGAGGCTTAGTGGAAGGGGAAACAGGGAGGGTTGCAGCTACCTCAGAGGATGAATGAAGCAATAAAGGAGAAGAAGGAAACAGGGAAATGGGAGAGGAGGAATTCAGACCTTGTAGATGCATAGTAGGAGTCTCCAGAGGAAGAACTGGACCATCGTTGCAGTGTATGCTCAGGGACTCTTCACCAGCGAGCTTGGGCGAATGTTTTGTAAAGAAAGAAATCTTCTATGGAGCTTTGCACGCCATGGTAAATTCCATACTTTGACCACTCATTTGTTCATAGACACCACCTTTAGATGGTGTTGGGGAACTTACGTCAGCAATGTTCCTACCAACTGTCACGCCAACTTCACTAGCCCCAGAACAGACTGTGTTGACCGCCACCTACTGCTGTGTATTCGCCACCTTTATAGTATCACCTTTCATGTCAACCGGGGACGTAACTGCTTTCGGGATAAAGGAGCGAGGATAGTTTTTTTAACCCAAACTTTCTTTGCAATGGTTTGTGCTTTCTGAGCTGCGCAATCCTATTGTAGGTGCCCAACCATGCGACATATGAAGTAGCGGAATGGCAGCTTCCAATAATCCAGCTTCTGCGTCCAGGTACTTCCGTACATTTGTATTTTAACTTCTTCAAAGAGACCTTCTCTTAAATCCAATTCGACCAATATCTTGATGCTTCTTCTATCCTGTTTTGTCTCCCAATTGTCCTCCACAGCAATAAAAGTTCCAAGCTTGTTGCCTATTGCTTCGAGCAATTCAAACTGCCAAAGAAACATGGGGAGTCCGGGCAGAATTACCCACACCTGTTGTTTGTTGTGTGGTTCTCTTTTTGCGTCGAAGTCAATTCTCCATTTTTCCAGTAACAGACCTGAGGGTCCCCATCTCCAATTTTGATTAAGCAGCTTGGGTCCATCTTCCTGATGTCGCAGCTTCAGCAAAAACCAACCACGGGGAAGAATGTGGAAATTGGGTTTATAACCCAACAGGGGTTTCCAATTATCCTCCTAGTTTTCCAAGGCTGGTCGTCCCGTGATTTTTCCGCAAAATTTGCCAACTAGAGCAAGCTTCAAATAATCTAGGATTTCTGGAATTTGGATATCCTTCCCGACGATCAGTTCTGCAGCTTGTTTCTTAGTGGGTATGCTTCTATGTTTTTCGGAGCCAAACTTAGCAGCCAAAGATGAGCCACGTGGAGAAAAATCATTATGATTTCTGGTGGATTCCTGCATCTCATCAATTCGTGGTGTGCAATTCTTCTGTGACATCATAACGGGGTTCCCGTCTCCTCCACCCTGTTGTGAAACTCGCTATCCGTGCAGAAGATGGCTGGGTTTGGAGAGTACGGCTCGTAATCCACTATGTCAACTGACATCCTAATAAAAGCTGAATAATAATCGGGAGTGAGAAATTACCTGAAAGGTACTCAAGGTACGGATCACCTGTCTTCATTATGACTTTCGCACATTACATGAATCCTGCGTCGACTCGTACCTTCGCACAATTGCGAACTTGCGCACTTCCGGCCAGCTCCATAGCTCCTCCTCATATGCATTGTATATCTTATATTATAGATAAGTTATATATATATATATATATTGTTTTTTAATTTTTTTTTCATTATGACTTTTATTTTTATTTACATTTATAAACATGGATACTACATATATCTAATCTATATATTTTTATTTATTAATATTATATTGGAACTTATCTCTCGTGTCAAGTTTATATTATGCTAAGTAAGTTACACATCTCCCTCATTTTGTATTGTAAAATGAATATCTCTTCTTTAAGTGTAATAACTTTTCATCAAATCAAGTCCATTGGATGTAGCTTGGGTGGTTGGGAGGAACGATTGATACCCTCCCTACCCAGGTTCAATTCTTATAAGTGACATGATGCTCTTGCTGATCCCTTATTGGAAGTCATAATATATATATATATATATATATATATATATATATATATAATCTACAAGTACAATTTATTATAAGTCAATGTTGTGCATTTTTAAGATAATTTTCTTGGAATTTGGTTCAATTTTTTTTACAATTTGAACAAAGATTGTATAGCATGATTTGGTGATAAAGTTGTATAAATTTTAGATTACTTCATTATTTTATTATAAAAAATAGCATGAAACTCAAACAAGGTAAGAAATTTCTAAACAAAAACTTAAGAAACTTAATAGTACCAATGTAACACCCATCCTATGAAGGGTGTTAGTTTCCTCTACTTGGAAGTTGGAAGCAACTATAATTGGAAGAAAAGTTTAACTAGAATTTAAATTGGGAAGCTCTAATCAATTTATGTAATTTACTCATTTTATTTTACTATGCTACAATGTTCCACTTCTTTTCTCACGCACACACTGAAAGCATAAAATACAAAAATAACATAAATTTCAATTTCACAGTACATATCTACAATTTCTTACTTGGTAATAATAACCCTTCTTCATGTAAGTAAAAAGAAGTAGAATATCTCTCATGTAGGTGTAAATGCAAGCAATCCCTCGATCCAATCCAGTATTCTAGTCCAACAAGGTAGTAGTAAGTACTTTAAAATATTTCCCTAGGGATCCTCCAGCCAAATAGCTACAAGTTGCTAGTTCTAGGAAACATGTGGTTTCCTATCCCTTCATGCTCACATCTCAGATAACCACAACAACATCCCTCTTTCCAAACTTTCTCCTATGCCAATTCACAATCCAAATAACCAGTCCCCAAAATAATCAATCCTTTTCACAAAATATTCTTCCCAAACTCCCTAGAACCCCCTTCTTGATTTACCCTAATCTCTTCAAATACTCCCCTCTTCCTCCTTCGTCTGTCTTCTTCAAGGTCAAATCCCCTCATAAATATATTCCACCCACTTCTTAATGGTATGTCATTCCCCTTAACTAGTCCTAACTAATACATTTACTCCAATCCAGACTCGTAAATCTAAATGTTATAAAATATTAAAATATCTTTATGTTGATTATTTTATTCACACAACTATCATTCACTCCAGAAATTGGTTATCATTCAATTCACACTTGTTAGGTAAACATTAAAGGGGTCTACCTAAAATGATACAAAACTAATACTTTCTACATATGAGCTATAATGACTAACTTAATGAGATATTCACAAATGACAACTTATAGATGCAACTAATATTTTTTGTTTTAAATGAGAACAAAAAATAATATGAGTGCCCTACTATGCAACCTAATTGAATCAATGAAATTTTAATAACATCAATTAATAGTCTAATTACCATCATAATTAATAATTTCACAGTCATTCACCACCACACATTATAATATTACAAGCACTGATAGGTACTTGGATTTACATCATAACTAGTACTAACATACATGCACACGGTGTGTGTGTGTGGCCAACATACACATAGCTTGCACATGTACTATATGAAACTATCATCACCGCGAATGCATAACACTTAACTGACAATTCAATAACGACCACACATGCAAGACAAGACAAACACACATGCAAGACAACCATATATTACCATCATCATTAACAAATAATTATGTTAGGACACATAAAATTTATAATTATTTTTATCTTAATGAATTAAACAATGATTTATAGGTGAAGGTACCAACTATAACTAAGATTGGTGTCTCAAATCCCCAACCTAGAATAGTGCTACTTTAATCATCCTTCCTCCCTAACCTACTTCCAACTTCCACATCCTATCCATTCCTCTACTAGAATATCCTGGAGCATCAACTATATGACCTAACCCTAGATATAACCCGTAAGTGGAAGCATTGAGTAAATCGACCTAACCTCCCTAGCAAGAAACCAATAATCACCAAATCAAAACTTGGGGAGTGTGACTCAGCAGAAGCCTCTCACAAGTCTAGGTGTTGGAGGATACACAGTGGGCGATACCTCCACCCCTCCCAACATGACTAGGGTCAACACCCTATCATAAATCACATTGTGTTGTGATTGTGGTTATTAGAGTTGTGTCATCGAATGAACAGTTTGGGAAACCTGGTTTCCTGCATAAAATTGCACTAGCACACACATCATGACAAGTATATGGCTATCACTTGGCCCTTGTAACCCGCAGGTTAGTATTACTCATGAAAACATACATACATCCATACATAACATTCTTTCACTATTTCCATGTCAATTATCAATTGATCAATCATTAGTTAATGTAAACAATAAAAGGAGGGAACCCATCAAATATTATGGGCCAATACTATTGACCGCCCAATACCACGAGACAATATACCACCATCCAAAATTGCTATAAAAAGGTGGTGGAGGCCCCCCATTTCACATATATACATTCACCCTATGTTACCGAAACTCTGCCAAAATTCCTATTGAACCCTAGCCTACCTTTTTGAGCTTTTGTTCACACTTAGTTGAGTTTTGGCCACCACTTTGAGCATTTGGAGGAGAGCAAGGGGCATTGGAGACCCGGAGCACCACCATTCGTATAGCTGCAAGGGCCCATCAGTCTACTCATCATATTGAGGTAACCCACATTCTAAACTCTTGTTTATAATACAAACAACATTATTGGATTCATGGGTATCTTGATTTCCTTTTTATTTTTACTGCAATAGTCATTAGCACTTTTTTATTTTTATTTCCATGCATACACTCCCATTCACGAACTGTTACTAAGAGTTACTCAACTCTTAGTAAGTGTCCTTTAACTTTTTCACTAGCTATTATGAAAACATTAGCTACACATGAAATACATTATGAGTTTTATGCAAGTGGGGTGGCAGTGAAAGACGATAGGAAACTGGTCCAATTCTCTCTATAATCTCAAATGGACCTATAAATCGTGGTGATAACTTAGTACCCTTCTGTTGTGGCCACAATAGTTTCTCCTTCTTTTCTTGATCTTGGAGGAGAAAAGCAACCCCCCCCCCCCTTGTACTAAATTTTCGGATTCTGAGTGTAACCTAGATTGATCTATAAATGTTGAATATTTTAAATGAATTATGATTGCTTGGATGTCTATCAATAAAATCATGTTGATCTTCATCAATGCCATTGGCGTCCTTGAATTAGTAGTTTGAATTGTTTTATCTAGTTGTTTTGATGCTCCATTGGAAACTTGCTTTGATGTGATTGATTGAGTGTTCTAAATGTCAGTTTCAAGGTCCTTTACATTACTTATAAGTCTCTCACGTGCAATTCCCAATCATTGTCTCCCAATTTTGCTTATGGCCTTGCCTTGACAAGTTTGAAAGGTACATGGAGACAATCAAGCCAATATAAGCCTCTCTACTTTGGTTTATGTCGTGATCTAACAATTACCTTGTTGTATCAATCACATCTATGGAAATGTTGTTACATTGATGGTTGAAGCCTTTCCTGATTAAATCAATGCACGCCACAACTTCATCTAGGCTACATCTGGTGGGTCTCATTAGCCACAAGCATCCCCCTTGTATTTCATGTTGTAAGTGGTTTTGCCTCATATTAATACCCTCTCTCAACTTAACCATCTTTATACAACATTTATTTCTCACTGGTTGACTTAGAGTTGCTTTAAAGAACGACTCAATCTTTCTCTAGCTGTCAGGCATGAGGTGCACTGGGTAGTCAGTTGGCCTAGTTTTAAGATTAAAATATTTCTACTGGTGATGACTAGTGTCAATCCATTATAGTGTGATGAAATCCTATATAACATAGATAGTGGTAAAATAATAGAATTAAATTTGAGCAAGCCAATTGCAAGATCTAGGCTTTGAATTTCATTAAAAAATGCTTTTGTGCATAATTTTGGTGGTCGGTGAAAGTGAAATTTTGGTCAATGAACCTAGACATATTTGAAGATCTTATCATTACGAATCCAACACAATTCACATAATTCAAATCCAAGCCCCAGAAGTGCCAAAACACCCCTGACGATTTCCCAACAAACCTAACCGTCAATCCATGTCACTTAGAAAGCTAACCCCTTACCATGTCATTGTGTTCCAAACTTTTGATAAGTTTTTGTATCTCCGCTATTTGCTAGAAGGCCCTTGTATTGAAGAAATAGGTCTCACAACAAAGTTTAAATTTCCAACAAAAGAAGACACCAATCACCAAAGTGGAATTTCACATTGTTTTGACATACTTTGAACTTGAATAGCACCTTTTTCTTTGGGGCGGCTAAAACCTAGATGCCGATCTTTTGATCTCCTCTCGCATTGGTTAATATGCCAAAGGCCAGGTCCTTGAGAATGAAGAATACTCCACCCTTTTTAATGATCATCCTTTTTAATGAGCATTCTAAGATGATGACTTGAATTTAAAAATGATAGAAAAAATAAATAAATAAGGAAGAATAAAAAAAAGGATAATAATAAATAATGCATTACTTAATGCCCCTTCTTGGTAATACGTGGATTTATAGAAGCATGTGTGGTATATGCACATTACTCTCTAGTGTCTACATTCTATTGAGGAGATTGGTTATTATTTTATCTTCATCTCACACTAGATATTGACTATGAGAAGGTCATGAATTGATTAAATATTATTATAATCATAATATAGATATTTTCATGAATTGATTAAAGATAATGATAATCATCATATGTATATTTTTATTTTTTTTAAAACATTTGGAGTTTTTAAAAAAAACTTGTACTCAATTTTGCATTTCTTTGATATTGGGTTTGATTCGTATTTGAAAGGCAAGAAATATCTACTCTATAGCAGAGTCATTAAGACTGTTGTTGCGAGGTCTGCACGTGCAGGTAACTGTTCTCCTGGATAAATGTCGATGTCGAAAAATTATCACAACTACCCATACTCACATGCCATGCCCATCCATGCATGCTTGCACAAGGCTCCAGGTGCATAGAGAGAGGACTACGTCATCGTCAAGCTTCTCAAGCTTCTGCCATCAAAGTTTCCCTAAAACTATAAAAATCTAAAGCAACCATGTTCTTAATATCCTCTTTACCTTCCTCCAAAATGCCACAAAGTTTCCCTAGAATTATCTTTTCTTGAATCATATTGAAGGAGAGTCAACAATAAATTAAATCTACTCATATAAAGATCCATTAGAGATTTTCCCTTCTTAGAGATCACAAGACATTAATTTTGATCCATCACATTGTACCTTCCTCCAAAATGCCACAAAGTTTCCCTAGAATTATCTTTTCTTGAATCATATTGAAGGAGAGCCAGCGATAGATTAAATCTACTCATATAAAGATCCATTAGAGATTTTCCCTTCTTTTGAGAACACAAGACATTAATTTTGATCCATCACATTGATATATGGAAGTAATGAATATGATTTTATATGCCTTGAGACATATTCATTATAAATGTGTATTAGAGGACGTGATTGGGTCTCTCGATTCATTTGGGAAGATTGTTTGTAAATATTTGTCTTCCAAGTTAAGGCAAAAGGCTATTAAGAAAGATTCCAAGGATTTTTGTGTTAAAGCTCAATGTAAATTTATTGATTTTTTTTTGTTGTAACGAGGCAACTAAGTTTATCTTTGTTTTTGCAATTTTTGTACAATATAAGTGCTTTTTTTAATAAAGGGAAGCTGTAAAATTATTTACTTCAATTTAAATATTCTTATTATTATTGAATTGTCCACTAGTAGAATTAGCACCTACCAACTCCATCTTTTGTTGGCATGTTTGGTAGTTTTTTTATTTTGCATCCTATTTTGAATTAATAAGAAGTCATAAGGATGTGAGAAGAAGATATGATTTTTCTACATGTTGGATCAAATTTAAATTGGTTAGATCATAAAATATATTTATATAAATATATGTCAAATTGTTGAATATCTACATTTTTTTAGGTGAAAAATATATATGCAATATCAATTTCATTTCCCTTTAGATATCCTCACATTTTAAATAAATATTTTCATAAATCATTGTGTATGGACTAAGAATAACTATTTTGCTTCATAATCAATCAATCAATGCAATTTTTGCCTATTTGTAGGATTTATAGTTGGCACATGGATGACGGAGAATATATTGATTATGTATTCTTAAGTTAATAATATAACAATAATTTTGATGTTAGTTTTATGATAATTGCAAATTAATAATAATTGGGTAAATTGCAAGTATTTTACTTCATAATTAGTTAATGAATGCAACTTTTCCCTATTTTTAGGATTTATGTGCTATAGTTTACAACATGAAATAGTTGGCACTTAGACAATTATACTTCAGCGATTTGATCTGCCATAGTTAAAGATGAATCTATGTCATATAAATTAGAGATTTATTTTGCCATTACAATAATATGTGCCGATTTAGATAGGTATATACTATTATTGTAATTGTGCAAATTGGCAAAATCACACTTTATTAGGTAACATCTATTTTTCATCTTTATAAGTATTTTTTTACATGTGTCTCATAGAAATATTCCATGGCATAAAAATGTTGTAGATCATTATATCACAAAATTAAATGCGACTATGAAAAAGGAAGTGAAGTCATTAACAACTAAGGAAGATATTATCTAATATCTTTTTTTGGAGGTAGCCTTGCACATTGTTGGTGTGTATTTTAAATATTATTTATATGCATAAAATGACCAAATTAATATGAAAGAATAAATTCCTCATTCATATTTAGATGAGAAAGAGGTCTCAAATTGAATGGACATCACAAACATTAAGCAAAAATCAACATTGAACTATATAGAAAAGAATTATATAATGATACTTTCGCATTCTCCAAAGTAGACACACAAAAATATATAACCAACGTAAATCCATCTTAACTCTGGCTCTATAAACACTGAGAGGGATCAAATCCTTTTGGTGCTTGAGGTAAGATGGATCTATATTGATTTATTAATTTGCAATTATTTCAAAACTAATATTTAACTCATTGTTTTATTATTAACTTAAAAGAACATAATCTAATATATTTGAGGTTATAATCATTGAAACATCAACTATTCAAATTTGGATATCTTACAAATATGTTGAAGTTGCATTAATTTATTAGTTATGAAGTAAAAGAGTTATTTACCCAAAACTAATATCTAACTCATTGCTATATTTTTTTTTGGAAGGTACACCATTCTACACCCGGTTATCTACTCATTGTTCTATTATTAACTTAAAAGTAAACAATCCATTATAATTGTCCAGGCACCAACTATTCTAATTTGGAGTCATGTTGTAAATGCTAACACATAAATCCTACAAATAAACAAAAAATTAATTAATTATGAAGTAAAATGCTTGAAATTTACTCAGTTATTGATTAATTTGCAATTATCACAAAACTAATATCTAACTTATAATTGTTCTATTATTAACTTAACAATACATAATCCAATATATTCATTGGCGTACCAACTATTCCAATTTGGAATCATAAATGATAACAAAAGTAAAATAGTTATTCTTAATAGGTATTCATTGTTATGAATATATGTCCTCCTTGTAGATCAAGGCAAGACTAACTAATACATAAAGATTTAGCTGTCTTGTAACTATTTATGACAAGATTTATTTAAAATGCCAGGATGCTTGAATAGAAATTGAAATTCAATGTATATTCATATAAATGCATTTTACAATCTAGCCAATTTAAATTTGAAGCCTACATGTTATAAATGTGACACATCTCATCCACTATAAACGTCATATTCTATGGAAACAAACCTCATAATAAAGCATAGGTGGATTCAAGAGACTAATTTACATAGAAATTAGAAGAACTCAAAAATCTTTGTAGTGAAATTTGTATTATGTATAATTTTAAAATAATAAACAATTTAATATCATATTGAGAAAAAAAACATTATCTATTTAAAAATAATAAAAATAATTTAACATAAAACTTAAATTTTATAATTAGTTGATTTATCAATAAAAATAATTACCAAGTTAAAATGTTCATTAAAATATAGAAACCCATACTATAATGAGCCCAACACCTCCATGGCCAACCGAAGGCTTTTAAAGAAACACAAAAAAATTGCAAATACATATATAAAAAAAATTGTAACCTATCAAAATCATTAAAAATTATAATAAGACTTAATTTTATAAATTAATTTGATATCTTTTATCATAATTTATACATCAAAATAAAAGTAAAATTACCACCTATCAAAATCATTAAAAATTATTAAAAATTATAATAAGACTTAAATTTATAATATTAATTTTATACCTTTTATCATAATCTATATATCAAAATATAATTAAAAGACGTGACTTATTAATTTTATATCTTTGAAAATTAAAATTTCAACATCTAAATTTTTATTGACAATATAAACAAACTTCTTATGACTGAATTTTAAATAATGATCTATCACTTTTGGTTCAAAGAGGATGCAATTAAGCCTTTTGTAAATTTTTGGAGAGAGTCTTACTTCATGGATATGAACATTTACATCAAAATGTAAGTTTGCCATAAAGTTAATCAAGTGTTGTCAAAATATTTAATTTTGTTATTGATAATAATCACAATTAAAATAATACTTCATGGTTAAAGGATTCTGAGTTTCGTGATTTGGTTAAAGATCTTTTTGGTGTCATGTTGATATTCGATATTTTCTTAATTCCATGGAGGTTTTGATTTTTAAATTAATAGGGTTAAAGGATAAGACTAAGATTTGGGAAAAAGCAAAAAAAACACAAATCCAGCATCAATTATGTACTATAAAAACCCAAATCAAGCAGCTTCATCTTCTCAATTTGGATGGACTTTTTTCAGATGAAGATCGACACATGTTGAAGTCTCTTTAGAGAAAACTTGATGACTTATTGGAACTTCAGAAGAAAGCACCTGGAGGTTAAAGAGCATAGCTCTGTGGGTTGAATTGGGTGATGCAAACACAAAAGAATTTCACAATTATGTATCTTACCGAAGAAATTTAAATTCTATTTGGTCTATTGAGGACAGCTCGGGTATCAAAATCAGTGAGCAAAAGAAAATCGGAAGCGCTGGCGTGTCATCATTTTCATAATCTATTCAAGGATCCGAAGTCTTTAGATTTAGAGGCTCAACTTAGTGTTCTTAAACACTATCCTACTTTCGTTTCTGAGAAAGATGGTGCAGAAATCAGTAGGCCTGTCAGTTTAAAAGAGATTGAAGAAGTTTTAAAAGCTTTTAAGAGAGACAAGAGCCCTGGGCTCGATGGGTGGTCTGTCGATCTCTTTGTGCATTTCTTTGATATAATGGGTATGGATTTATAGCATATGGTCGAATTCTCTAGAATCTAAGGTTGGATGGAGGGCGGTCTGAATTTGACTTTCCTAACCTTGATTCCTAAATCAAGTAAACCAAAAACTTTCGATGAATTTAGGCCAATCGCCCTCTGCAATTTGGCTTATAAAGTTGTTACTAAAGTTATTGCAAATAGAATTAAGCCAAATCTTTCGGAATACATGTCTAGGGAACAATTTGGGTTTCTGGATAACCAACAAATTCTGGATGTTGTTGGTATTACACAGGCAGTGTTGCACTCGATCAAGATCATAAAACAAAAAGCATTGGTCCTAAAAATTGATCTTGTCAAAGCATATGATAAAGTTAATTGGTTTTTTCTCAAGTTTGTGCTCACTCAGATTGGGTTTCCCTGGTTGGTCACAAAATGGATCATGGCTTGTGTCTACATAGCAAATTTCTCAGTCTTGATCAATGGGAATCCCACTGCCTTTTTCAAAAGCTTCAGGGGTCTTTGTCAGGGGTGTCCCCTGTCACCTTTACTTTTTTTACTGGTGATAGAGGGATTAAGTAGATTGATCATCAAGGCCAAAAGAGAAGGAAAAATCAGAGGTATTTCATTCTCAAAGTCTCTTTCCATATCACATCTGCTTTTTGTTGATGATGTGATTCTGTTTGGTCTAGCTATAATTGAAGAATGGCGGGTATTTGCTTCTTTGATTGATCATTTTTGTAAGGCCACGGGCATGCAAGTTAGTCACAGTAAATTAGCTTTTGTTACCAATTTGGAGGAGGCTTCTCTGGATCAACAGTTTTTGGATCTTTTTCCTTTGAAATGTAATAAGCTCTAGGATGGGGTAAAATACTTAGGTTTTATTATAAAACCTAACTGCTATGGTAAACAAGACTAGAGATGGATGATTAGGAGGTTTGAAAAAATAATCAATTCTTGGTGTATGAAGTTTTTGTCGCTAGGTGGCAGACTTATTTTGTTAAAGTCAGTGTTGAGTAGTCTTCCTGTTTACTGGGCCTTGATGGCTTAAATTCGGTTTTCAGTTCTGCATATCATAAAAAGCTTAATGTTTAGATTTCTGTGGGCTGGTAACTTAGAGGGAGGACGCTATCATTTGTCTAAATGGGAAGCTCTATCATTGCCAAAAATGTGGGGTGGGTGGAATATCAAACATATTTTTTGGTTCAATTCAGCATTGTTAATGAAAAGTTGTTGGCGTGGGCTCATGAGTGACAACCTTTGGTCGAAGATTCTGTAGGCTAAGTATATAAAAAAGGTGATTGTCAGCTGGCTTAGAAATCCCGTAGGTAACTTCCAGAATGCTTCTTATTTCTGGAAAGGCTTTCTAAAGGTTCTTCCATGGATTTACAGATTTGTGATATGGCAAGTAGGTGATGGTAAACAGGTAGTTGTGGGTATGGATCCCATGTTGGGGATTGAGTCAAATTTAAATCTCTCCAGGGTTACGCTCTTTTTTTTTTTTTTTCTTTTGTGGGAATTGGGTTTTATAACTCTTAATCAATTCAAAAGAAAAGAACTGATTGTAATATTGTTGATGCCTCTTCTTGACTTACCCCGTTTGATTTTGGCTTGCATTGTAGCAGGGCTCAGGAATGGAATATGTATATTCATCGGTTAATGTTGAATGGTATTCGCCTTTCAGATGAAAATGATGTATTGATGTGGTCGAAAAGCAAACTATGGGGACAAATTACTACTAGCACATCATATCACACTATTGTGGAAGCTAATTTTGATGGATACAGGGGTTGGTGGTTTGGTTCATTGTAGACATGGAAACTGCCACTCAAAATTAAAAATTTTCTTTGGTTGTCATTCAATGACAAAATTCTGACATAGGGAAACCTTTTACGCAGAGGAAAGGAGGGTCCAAGTATTTGTATATTGTGCAGGAATGCGGGTGAGTCTGTGGACCATCTATTTTTCCAATGTTGGTTCTCACATTTGTTTTGGAAATCTATTTGCAAAGTTCTTAAGGTGGATGGGGATTGGACGGATACTAATTTTTTCTACGCATTTAAGAAGTGGAATCAGAGGTATCGGTCTTTTAAAACCACTCATGGTTTAGCTGCATGGTGTATTTGGAAGTCATGAAATGCTGCTATTTTTCATAATTTAGCGCCAAATGTTAAACAAGCTCTTTTCAGTTTCTGGAAGCTTTACTATTCTTACAGAAATCCTGGGCCTAAGATAAAAAAAATACAAGAAGATATCTGAATTGGAAATTTGATGTTTCTGGTCCTTCTTATGGTTGTTTCAATGGTGCAGCATCAGGACAGAGATGTGGAGCTGAATTTCATATACACTGTGGAGAGAGTCTTTCTTACAATTTTTGCATCTCTGGAGGGCAAGGGACAAATTCAAAGGCTGAAATTCTAGGTTTATGGGGTATACTCAAAGTGGCAATAGTTTGTGGTTTGGGATCATTCAAGATATATGGTGATTCTATGTTCATTATTAACTGGTAAAAGGATCTCTTATAGATGAAAGCTATCCACTTAAAACATTGGAGTGACAGAGTTAAGATTATAATGAATTGGTTTTGTGATCTCTCAATAGATCATATTTACAGGGAATACAATGATGTGGAAGACTCTTTATCTAAGATGGCACTTGACAGGGATGCTGGAGTATTATTTTGGGAAGAATGGGTGGAAGGAATAAATACTCAAAATGGTTCTATTTATTTCATTGATGATGATCTTTAGACTTCTTTAGTTAGTTTGGATGGATACGACTGTATGTGTTTTGTTTTGTCAGGTCTGATAAAATTCTGTTTTTTGTCAGTATAAAGTTTTGGTCCATGGTAAAGGGATGTAAAGAACAATCTGATATAGCTTCGCTATCAGGTTTATATGTACTTTTTTATTTTCACATATATAACAAAAGTACGACATTTTTTCCTCTTGAAAAATAAATTAGAATTGACAATTACATTAATGAAACAAAATGAATTTCATTAATAATAATAATTAATTATATGACAATGTATATATAATGGTTATTCTCACTTTAATGTATTAAATAATAATTTCTAGTTAAACTCTTTAGTATTCCTGTAAAACAATATTAATTGAAACTTTTCAAAAAAAAAGAATCAAAGTTCCATATTCCATTGAAAAAAATCTCATATGAAAACATGGATTGATTTGAGAGACTGATTATAAATGATATTAATAATTTACAACCTTTTAAAAACATACAAAATGATCTGCATGGGTATTGTATATCCTTTTCTTCCTAGAATGTTCACTGGATAATATCATTTTATTTTTCATAAAAGTTTGGTGAATTTATGTGTTCTGATTGAAGAACCGTGAGCCTTTTTCCTTTTAAAGATCTGATACTGTTGGTAACTTTAAAATAGATGAATATTTTTTTAACCAAATCTTATCAACTTTGTCCATTCAAGATTCAACGTTTTCACTAAAAAGCTTCTGTGCGAAAAACAACGAGCAAGCTATAACAGTTGCGCATCTCCACTCCTAGCAGTGACTTCCTTTGGGGAAACTGATTACAAGCATAGAATTGCCATTTGGATTCTATAACTAGTACATGACTTGTTCCATGTGGGCAAAGCCATTCATGGACTATTTGTAAAGGTCATTCATTCATCCATTTATATACTGAAAAGCATTTGTAGGTCAGTGATTCAATTTTTTTTTAAATATTGCAACTTTCCTCCATAGATTGGGTTGAATTTTATCTCAAACATTGTTTCATTCCCTTTGATATCTTGAGTTGGGACCTTTTCTATGTGTTCACAACAAAACTGTCCTATTGACATTTTTATTATTTTAAAAACAAGAACAACATAGATTTGGGTGCAACAGCTGCAAGGTCACTGAAATATTGAAGAACTATGGTGGTTGAGGTCAAACAAAACAAGAATGTCCATTAAAAAGCAACAGAAAGGAAGACACCCTGAATCCATTCCAAACAACAATTTATCTCTAAAAATAAGTAGTACATGACTTGTTCCATGTGGGCAAAACCATTCATGAACTATGTGTAAAGGTCATTGATCCATTTATACATAGAAAAACATTTGTAGGTCAGTGATTCAATTTTTTTGTTAAATATTGCAACTTTCCTCTTTAGATTGCGTTGAATTTTATCTCAAACATTGTCTTCATTCCCTTTGATCTCTTGAATTGGGAACCTTTTCTCTGTGCTCACTACAAAAATGTCTTATTGACATTTTGTTATATTAAAGGCAAGAACAACATAGATTTGTATCGACAAGGTCACTAAATTTGCACCGTCAAGGTCACTAAATATTGAAGAAGTATGATAATTGAAGTCAAACAAAACAAGAATGTCCATTAAAAAGCAAAGGAAAGGAGGACAACCTAAATCCAATCCAAACAACAATTTATCTCTAAAAATAACTTTGACATATCAATAGTAAAACCCAAAGTATCCATGTCTACTAAGCAATTTTGTTTAAAATAAGGTAACAGTTTCATTAACTTAAAAAATATAGTCTAAACTTTGTAACTTTTGATTTTCAAGAAATTGCAGGAGTATACACTATATAACAAAACCTCACTATATTTGAAACTAATGTAACCAACTTAACTTAGTTCTTGTTGCATCAAGGACAGAATAAATTGTCTTAAATGCAGGTCTGCAATTAATTACTGGAAAAACATTTTATTCTCTTGTTGACAATAACCACAAATAAAAATATGCATTCACAGAAATTTGTTGGAACAATTAATTTAGCTTACATTTGTGTTTATAAGTTTTATAATTCTTTCATCTAGACAAAAAAATGCAAAAATCATATAAAATATAGACATCATGGATGCATACTATATTAAATTAGAGTTGCAATCCATAATATGGTGTTATATAAAAAAAATATTTTTTACATTGAAAATAATTATAAATAGATATAAATACTAACAAAGGTTTGTTTGAATATCTACAAGTTAAAAAAATGGCATTGCAAGACAAATGGCAAAACTAGAATTTTTTTATGTTAAATTTTTCATAAACTAAATGTAGAAGAACTTTGGGCATTTGATGCATGTGCATCATTCCCTGTTGCATTTATATTGCTAAGAAAATTGGACAAGTTTCGTCTTAATCTTCTACAAGAAACTGCATTTTCCCTCAAATCCTCTCTGAGCCTCTCCAACACCATTACCACATCTCTCATAGTTGGTTGATCATCAGGTGAATCATTTGAACAAGGAAAGCCAACCTGGAGCAAAGAAAGTAGGCATCCGTATACATTATTTTCTTCAAAATCATCTTCATCCACTTCACTAAAAATATTGTGGTCAATTACCTCCTTCACTTTGTTTGGAAATGCTAGATCCACCCACTTGTGCAAGTTTAGGTCTCCAGAAAACACATCATTGGTTGGTTGTTTCCTGATAAGTATTTCCAATAACAGAATGCCATCTTTGTAAATATCTCCTTTGGTAGACACCGTCTCACCTAAACCATACTCTGCATTTAAGGAAACCTTCATCAAATTTTACTCAATTAATGCATATACAATTGTTGATGCAAAAATGCAACTAAAAGTAACATTCTAAAATTTCATACGTGGGGCAATGTAGCCCACGGATCCTTTCAAAGAAACCGTTGAAGTAAGTGAATCAGTAGAAGCTGCATTAATTAATTTTGAAATACCAAAATTTGTTACATGGCCTGTCATGTCTTCATCCAAAAGCACATTGTTAGTTTTTAAATCACAATGCGCTACTTGCACATGAGAATCACGATGAAGATATTCTATGACATGGGCCACATCTATGACAATGTCCAATTGTGTGTTTAGTCCCAGTTCACATACATATTCACCATCGTTGCCATCTCTATTAGGATACAAATGCTTCTCCAAGCTTCCGTTAGACATAAACGGGAACACTAATCCTTTGAAATGGAGGTTGGAACATGAGGTTATGATTCTCACCAAATTTCGATGTCAAACCTTTTGCAAGACACTACATTCTACTCGAAAACTATTTTCAACCTTGTCTTTTTGCAATTGGAAAACTTTAATAGTTACAAGTGTGCCATCACTGAAAATTCCTTTATAAACTGAACCAAAACTCCGTATTCCCAATAAGTTGGTCTTTGCAAATCCATTAGTTGCTAGGTGAATCTCTTGATATGAGATCCTTTGGTGCTCTAACTTTTGGAAAATGGATTGCGAGGAATCTATTTTTTGCTTATGCATATTCCATTTCCAATAAAATCTCAAAACTAAACAACATAGTATAAAAAAAACATCTCCACTCACTGACAATAGTACTCTTTTCACAAATGGAAAATGAGCTCTTGGTGTTTGACATGTAGGTAATTGGAATGCCTGTTGTCCACCAAGGCTAGGATTTCCAATTAAGGACATGACAATTGTTCTATTTCCAAAAAAAACTTCTTTTGGAATTTCCCCCTTGAGATTGTTGAAAGACAAATTCAAATAATAAAGCATTTTCAACTTCTTGAGAGTATCAACGGTGATAAGGAGTTGGAAGAGAGATCTAGGTTCATGAGACTGTGTAAATTTCCATGTGAATTGGGATAGAACCTTGCTAATTGATGAACTTTCCTCAATCATTCATGAGCCAATAGTTGAAGAAATTCAAGTCACTTTCCAAATTCTTATTTAAACAAATTATAAAAGTAATCGTAAAAATAATTTTAAAAAGAAAACTTAAATTTTATTTTTTCCTCATGCTTTGTTATATATATATATATATATATATATATATTTTTCCTTTGCTTGTTTTTTTTCAAATTAAATATATTTCCCTCACTTCTTAGCAAATTTAGTATGTCTTTAAACTTTCCCAAATTTAATTTTCTTAATATCATTTTTTTTAATCAAAACACCTCTTCATTATAGTTTGTTAAATATATGGAAATTGTTTTTTTTTCAACTAGAGGTTAGTTATTCAATTTCATTATTGTTATGGATATTTGTATGGTTCTATTTTCTAGAGTTCAATTTTTTTGAAGTTTTAATTTTTATTTATAAAATTGATATTTTTATTGTTCTATTTTTTAGAATCCAATTTTTTTAAATTTAATTTTTTCTTTATCTGTAAAAGTATTAAGGATAAAAAGTTTTACACCTTGAAAATTTTAATTCTTTTGATGTTTAATAGATCCAAGTTCAAAATAAATTTATATTAATTATGATTTTTTTAACTTTCATATAAAATTTAAAATTGAGTTAACATATGTTACCCACTCATTTTAATTAATTTTTTTGTTGAACACCTCACATTTCTAGATGCAATGATTTTGATTTTATATTTTTTTAACTAATTTATTCTATTAATATATATGATGAGTGTATATATCCATAGAAAATAAATATTACTATTTAGAGCCTTTTTATATAAATTATAAAGAAATAAAATATTAAATATTAGAGTCTACAATACATTATTTCTCTCTGTTCATTGAATTGAATTGCATGGACCTGATTTATGCATGTTTTGTCAAAAACAACACGACGTAACTTCTTACATTTATAATTGCATTATGTCCTTCCAGCTTGTCGATCCAGTAAGTCTAGAAGTACCTAAAGTCAAGATACTTTCGTCTGGTACCTGCCCTTCTCACTTCTTTCCTTGGTCAGTCCAGCCTGGTCCGGACGGGCAAAGTAAATTACACGGCAAGTGAAAATTTCTAAGACTATCGCTATTTTTAAGACAAGTGAAAAGACCTTAAACCACATCGTTCTTCATTTTCTTGACTTATCACGTCAAGTTAATAATAATAGCTGACAAATTTAAGAAAATTTCTCAATTTCTTAACCCTCATTTCCAGCGAGCTTCTTCAAGACATTTGAGGTCAAGTCAATACTGACAGCTTACAAATTTAATTTAAGATAAATTCCCTATTTCTTAACTCCCATTCCGAATGATTCTTCCTTTTCGTGGACTTGTGAAGTCAAGCTAGTAATAGACTTAGACTTGTGAAGTGTGTAGTCACCATTCCCAATTTTTCAGTGATTCTTCCTTTTCTTAGACTTTTTAGACTTTTGAAGTGAAGTCAATAGTAACAGCTCACAAACTTTATTTTCATAACCTACCTGAGTGATATTGCATTTTCTTGAACTTTTAAAGTCAAGTCAATATTGACAGCTTTTTCTTTATTAAAGAAAATTTTCCAATTTATTCACCCATGTTCCCGCTGATTCTTCTTTTTCTTGACGTCTGAATTCAAGCCAATACTAATAGCTTACAAACTTTATTTATAAAAATTTCCCAATGTCTTAACGCCATGTCTCAGTCAATACAATTATACACCTATTTCTCCTACTCAAATTTAGTTATATTTCTCCCCTATAGCCTACTCAAATCTATTCAATTACACATATGGCCCGTTCAAATCAAATCAAGGCACCCATTTCTCCACAAATCATGTCTCTGTCTTTCGTTTTCCCCTTATCTCTCTTCGAGTTCCAGTAAAAATTTAACACATTAAACAAATCTTTTATGTGGATACCAACTTCATGGTACACGACTACGATTCCAAAATCATTTAACATTTTACCTTTTTTTCAAGTTTTAATAGAAAAAATAGTATTGACTCATTCAATACTATTATTATTATTATAAATAAAAAATAGTATAAATCAAAATTTTATTATTATCTATTATTGTTATTATTATTATGATCTATTTTATAAAAGAAATTACAAGTTTATTTTTTAAAATTTAATTATTAATACTATATATATCACACAATATATATAAATATATAAATATTATGATTTCCTTGAAACTCAATGCTTAGAGATTTTCACCATAAAATCCAAAGGAGCAACCCTTCTCCTTGGTCCAATGAATTTTCCTTTGCATATTTCTCACCTCAAACTTATATTATAGAAAAGGGATCTACAATAACTTGAGAGTGTTATTACAAAAACTTAGCATTAAAAATAAAGGGCTTGTTTTCTTTAATAAGTAGATAGGTTGTCATTACAAAAACTTAGTTTTAAAAATATATTGATTTGCTTTCTTTTATAACTTGATAAGTTGTCATTAAAAAACTTAGAATTAATGTATAATTGGAAAATTGAAGTTAGTCATCCAACAAATGTGTCAAAACATCTTTTTAAAAGGATGCCAACTGCATTTCACATTTCATCAACTTACTTTATTTTTTTAAATTTCAATAGAAAATATTGCTATTACATAATCATTTCACATCTCATCCAATTAGCTTTTCTAAAGTTTCAATAGAAAAAATCATCACTACATAATCATTTCACATCTCATCCAATTACCTTTTTCAAAGTTTCAATAGAAAAAAATGTCACTACATAATCATTTCACATCTCATCCAATTACTTTTTTAAAGCTTAAATATAAAAAATTGTGACTACATAATCATTTCACATCTCATCCAATTATCTTTTCTAATTTCTAGTTGAAACCGCATGTCATATTAATATATCAATATATATATATATATATATATATATATATATATATATATATATATAAGGATAAAATGATGGGTAAGTAGTTTTTAAGACCATTTTTTCTTGGAATTTGGTTCAATTTTGGTGATGATAGCCTCCCCCAAAAGTTCAAATCCTATAAAGTTTAGACTACTTCATTATTTTATTATAAAAAAACAACATGAAACTCGAACAATGTAAGAAATTTCTAAACAAAAACTCTAGAAGCTTAATAGTGCCAATGTAACACTCATCCTAGTGATGGGTGATAGTTTCCTCTACTTGGAAGCAACTATAATTGGAAGAAAAGTTTAACTAAAATTTAATTGGGAAGCTCTAATCAATTTTTGTAATTTACTCATTTTATTTTACTATGCTACAATTTATGTACATGTTCCACTTCTTTTCACACACACACACACTGCAAGCATAAAATACAAAATAACATAAATTTCAATTTCACACTATATATCTACAATTTCTTACTTCACAATAATAACCCCTTTTCATGTATGTCTAAGTAAAAAAAATGACTAAGTAAAGGGAAGTAGAATACCTCTCATGTAGGTGTAATTGCAAGCAATCCCTCGATCCAAACCAATAGTCTAGTCCAACAAGGTAGTAGTAAGTAGTATAAAATCTTTCCCTATAAGGGATCCTCTCTACCAACTAGCTACAAGCTACTAGTTCTAGGAAACCTGTGGTTTTCATATCCCTTTGTTCCCACATCTTGGATAACCACAACAACATCCCTCTTCCCAAACTTTCTCCTATGCCAATTCACAATCCAAATAATCAGTCCCCAAAATAACCAATCCTTTGTAAAAAAAATATCATTCCCAAACTCCCCAGAACCCCCTTCTCAAGTTCCCCTAATCTCCTCAAATACTCCCCTCTTCCTCCTTCCTCTACCTCCTTCAAGGTCAAATCCCCTCGTAAAGATATTTAACCCACTTCTTAATGGTATGGTTTTCCCCTTAACTAGTCCCGACTAATATATTTACTCCAATCCAGACTCGTAAATCTAAATGTTATAAATATTAAAATATATTTATGTTGATATATTTTATTCACGCAACTGTCAGTCACACCACAAATTGGTTATCGTTCACATCACACTTGGTAGGTAAACATTAAATGGGTCTACCTAAAATGATACAAAACTAATACTTTCTACATATGAGCTATAATGACTGACTTAATGAGATATTCACAAATGACAACTTACAGATGCAACTAATAATTTTTATTTTAAATGAGAACACAAGATAATGTGATTGGCCTACTATGAAACCTAACTCAATTAATTAATAATGTCAATTAATAGTCTAATTACCATCATAATTAATACTTTCATAGTCATTCACCACCACACATTATAATATTACAAGCACCAATAGGTACTTGGACTTACATCATAGCCAGTACTAACATACATGCGCAAGGTGTGTGTGCGTGGCCAACGTACACATAGCTTGCACATGTACTATATGCAACTATCATCACCACTAATGCATAACTCTTTACTGACATTTCAATAATGACCACACATGCAAGACAATATAACCACACATGCAAGACAATATAACCACACATGTAAGACAAGACAACCACACACGCAAGAAAACGATATTGTACCATCATCATTAACCAATTATGTTAGGAAACATAAACTTTACAATTAGTTTTAGCTCAATGAATTAAAAAACGATTTATAGGTGAAAGGTACCAACTATAATTAAGTTTGGTGTCTCAAACCCCCAACCTAGAACAATGCTAATTTAATCATCCTTCCTCCCTAACCTACTTCCAACTTCCACTTCCTATCCATTCCTCTGCTAGAATATCATGAAGCGTCAACTATATGACCTAACCATAGATATAACCCATAAGTGGAAGCATTGAGTAAATCGACCTAACCTCCCCAACAGGAAACCAACAATCGCTATATCACAACTTGGGGAGTGTGACTCAGCACAACCCTCCCATGACTTTGGGTATCGAAGGATACACTGTGGGAGATACCTCCACCCCTACCAACATGACTAGGTTCAACACCCGGTCATAAATCACATTGTGTTGTTATTGTGGTTATTAGAGTTGTCATCAAATGACTAGTTTGGGAAACCTGGTTTCCTGCATAAACTTGCTCTAGCCCACACATCATGGAGACTATATGGCTATCACTTAGCCCTTGTAACCTGTGGGTTAGTCTTACTCAAAACATAGATCCATACATAACATTCTTTCACTATTTCCATGTCAACTATCAATTGATCAATCATTAGTTAATGTAAACAATTTAATATATCTATCATGTGTATGGCATCCATCCATTCATTCAACTGTAAACACAATCGTATCCACGTACCTCAACATTTCATTTTACATTTTGCATACTAAAAACTAAAACAGATAATTGTCATCATTAATAAGAGGAATGATAAACATAAAACATAATCGTTGCATATAATTAGGTTCATAATTCCACACACATAGTTTACTAAGTCAAGCTAAGCCCAACAAGTAATAAACAAATAAATACAATATGTCAAAATGTGGTATAGATTTCCAATCAAAATATGGGGCGTTACATACACCTACCCTTCAGGAAACTTCCTCCCAAAGTTATATTAAAAAAAGTAAGGGATAATCACAATGCATGGTTTCTAAGTCCTCCCAGGTACTAGATCATGAGCTATTTTTTTCCCACTAGACCTCCACAAGATGGTTCATAAGTTGTCAAACCATATGATCCAATATGTGTAATGGTTCAACCATGAAAGATCCCTTGTCTGAAACCTGCAATTCCTTCTATTGAAGTTTGTGAGTCTCTTCGGCCACATAATGCCGCAATACATATACATGAAATACATTATGAGTTTTATGGAAGTGGAATGGCAGTGCAAGACGATAGGAAACGGATCCAATTCTCTCTCGAATCTCAAATGGCCCTATAAATCGTGGTGATAACTTGGTTCCCTTCTGTTGTGGCCACAATAGTTTCTCTTGCTTTTCTTGATCTTGGAGGAGAAAAGCATCCCCCCTGTACTAAATTTTGGATTTTTGAGTGTAACCTAGGTTGATATGTAAATGTTGAATAATCTAAATGAATTATGATTGCTTGGATGTCTATCGATAAATTCATGTTGATCTTCATCAATGCCATTGGCGTCCTTGAATTAGTAATTTAAATTGTTTGATCTAGTTGTTTTACCGTCCATTGGAAACTTGATTTGATGTGACTGATTGAGTGTTATAAGTGTAATTTTCAAGGTCCTTTACGTTAGTAATAAGTCTCTCGTGTGCAGTTCCCAATCATCATCTCCCAATTTTGCTTGTGGCCTTGCCTTAACAAGTTTGAAAACTGCATGGCAACAATCAAGCTGAGATAAGCAGCTCTACTTTGTTTTATGCCGTGATTTGATGATTACCTTGTTGTCTTGATCACATCTATGGAAATGTTGTTTCACTGATGATTGAATCATTTCTTAATTAAATCAATGTGCACCACAACTTCATCTAAGCTACATTTGGCGGGTCTCATGAGCCAAAAGCATCCCCCTTGTATTTCATGTTGTAAGTGGTTTTGCCTCATATTAAGGCCCTCTATTAGCTGGAACCATATTTAGACAACGTTTATTGTTCACTAGTTGACTTAGAGTTGGTTTCAAGAACGACTCGATGTTTCGCTAGTTGTCAAGGATGAGGTGCTTTAGGTAGTCAATTGGACTAGTTTGAGGATTAAAATATTTCTACTGGTGATGGTTGGTGTCAATACATGCTAGTGCAATGAAATCCTATATAACACTGATAGTGGGGAAAATGATAGAATTGAATTTGAGCAAGTCAATTGTAAGAATGAGGCTTTGAATTTCATTAAAAAATGCTTTTGTGCATAATTTTGGGGGTTGGTGAAAGTGAAATCTTGGTCAATGAACCTAGCCATATTTGATGATCTTATCATTAAGAATCCAACACAACTCACATAATTCAAATCCAAGCCCAAGAAATGCCAAAATGCCCCTGACAATTTCGCAGCAAACCTAGTCGTCAATCTGCGTCACGTAGAAAGCTAACCCCTTCGTGAAGAAATTTACCATGTCGTTGTGTTCCAAAATTTTGATAATTTTTTTTTTGTGTCTTCCCTCTTTGTCGTGAAGGCCCTTGTATTGAAAAAGAAGGTCACACAACAAAGTTTAAATCACTGACGAAAGAAGAAACCGATCAATAAGGTGGAACTTTACATTGTTTTGGCATACTTTGAGCTTGAGTAGTGCCTTTTCTTTAGGGTGGCTAAAACCTAGACGTCGATCTTTTGATCTCCTCTCGCATTGGTTAATATGCTAAATGCTAGGTCCTTGAGAATTAAGAATACTCAACACCTTTTTTATGAGCATTCTAATATCATGAGATACATTGAATTTAAAAATGATGATAACAAATAAATAAATAAGCAAGAAAAAAAATAAATAAATAATGTATTACTTAATGCCCCTTCTTGGTAATACGTGGATGTATAAAAACATCAGTTAATCATGTGCGGTTTATAATCATCATATGTGTGGTTTATAATCATCATATGAATACTTTTGGCCTCCCTCTTTCAAACATTTGGAGCTTTAAACAAAGAGCCTATTCACTTTTGCATCTCCATGAAATTGGGTTTGACTCGCATTGTTAAAGGAAAGCAATATCCACCCATCCCAGAGCCATTAATAGTGCTCCTGTGGAGTCTATGTTAGAAAAATAGGATCACACAATAATAGCATAAAATAAGAAGCAGAAATAAAGCATATAAACACAATATAAGAGAGACACCAATATATGTTGTTCATTCAATAGGGCTACATCCACCCAGAAATTGCTAGTCTTTTTACTATACCATCTAGTAAATAAAAGAATACAACCCATAGCACATCCACTTCAACTTTCTCTTCACTTTCTCACACAATCACATAGATCTTTACAATACAATACTACACAATTGCATTACAATGCCTTCCTTTTAAAGTGATGACTATGAAATTACAACAATTTATTTTTTTCCCGAAATTTTTAGTGCGGGGAGCTTCCCCCGAACCTTCGCTACGGGCTCCCAAAAGTAGTCGTCCCTGTGGAACCCATGGAAGCTATAGTGGTGAGAAATCCCCACATCCCCGCCACGGTCTGCGATCCAAACACAGCTATTCAAGAAGATCAAGCTCCACAACCAATAGATCTACACGTGCACGTACAGGTAACTCTCCTCCTGGATAATAACTACCGATGGCTGCATGCCATGTCATTCTGTACCCATCCATGCATGCCTACACAAGGCTCCAGTGCACAGAGATAGGACTACGTCACAGTCAAGCTGCCATCATCAAACTCGGCTCAGCCGCCCCTTGATCCGAGTAGATCTCCGCTGATCATCGCAATTTAATCATCCACTGGTTTGAATTGAATGTTGTAACATGCCCAATTCATCCTCCCCAGTATTATACACATCCGCCTTGTTTGACGGGAAGAAGTAAGCGTTCCAGTTAGCGTTCGAAGGATAAGCGTTCGAAGAAGAAGCGTTCAACCAGGGATCTCGGATAGAGGCTTCAGAGCATCGAGTAAGCTCTCTGTTGTGCCCCCTTTCTTTTACCGCTGCGCTCTCTCCTTCATATTTCATAGTGTTAGTCTATTGAAATATTTGCTTGTCCCCCTGCATTATTCTTATGTCCCGACTTTGACATTAAATTTGCTTGTTGAATGCTTCTGATTAAATGAATAGTCTGCAATATGGAGGAATCAGAAGCGTAATCACATTTATAGGTTTGTTTAATAGTGGAAAGAACTTCATGCCCATCATAATTTATAATCCGAATTACATGCTTACCATCTTTAATAGGTTTTGCTACACTCTGCTCCACGATCCATCTCACCGCTAAGATATGTAAAAAATAGACCAGAAAGCTCGCAGATGGCCCTCCTTTAAACATTTTGAACAAAATTCATAGCCCGAGCTCTTTCTAGTTTCAGAACCGATTGACACTTCGTTGTTTAGGGGAATCCAAACTAAGTCTTATATAGAGTGCGGATGGAGAACACGTTCCATGGTGTCACCTTTCCAATTGCTACGTGCTAGGTGTATTCTTGGAGTCTAATAGGAGATAATCCATTTACAAAGAGATGTTGCTAAAGGCCAAGGTTTGTTTATACTACAAATTAGAGTGTAGGAAATTCATAGCTAGTGGTAAGTTGAGAAATATATATGTTTCCCTCTGTATGTAATAGCATGACATCATATGATCTCTTTACAATGAAATTGCCGAGTTTAGAGACCTTAGGATCCGAAGGAGAGGATTATATGTTTTGAATTCTCTCTTTAAAGAAAAGAGGAAATGAAGATTTCCCCATACCCCCTTGGGAGAGCTGAGGGGGTGGTTAACATGTAGTACATTTGTGGAAGAAGTTGTCCCACTAATTATAACCCCTTGATGAATATGATTGCTAGGCATAGGGTCGATTCATTCAAAATATGATAATATGCTAGGGTGCATTGAACTTATAACTATTTTCTAGAGAAAACCAACCTCCATTGGTCAGGAAGGATCACTTCCTTTTGCTAGATTTTGGCCCTCACTTTATCACTAGTATTTGATCTTTCCACTTCTAGAATGATGGTTTTCCCATAAAGAGTATTACCAATGATCTAAAAACCTCCATGTCGACAAAATCTAGGACTTTCAAATCATTTGACATTTCATGAAATATACATATGCTATTTAATCATAGACTATATTTAATCATCTAAGGACAATGGAAAGTGTCACTTGAGACAAAGCTTATATAGGTTGTGGGTTGGGATGGATGTTTAGGTGGAAAGGAGATATTGATGGCCTTTGTGTTAATGGATAGTTTATGATAATGTATGGAATGGGTTTTAAAGTGGTTCTCTTCTTGAATCATAGGTTTAACACTATAAATTTGCTCATATGATGTGTTTTGTTGCTTATGATTTTGATGAGTTACGGTTACTTTACAAATTAAGCACTAAGAAAATACTTTGTCATGTAAATTATTGTGAATTAGACAAAGCTAGTGATCTAATAAATTATACGAGGGACTACAACCTTGGTCATATTTAGTGTTTAAGATTATGCACACTATCATTTATTAAAAATCTTGGCAATAAGTGAACATTTACTATTTCCCACTTTGATTATGCTCTTTTCTCCCATCCTTCCTTTTTCAGTTCAATTCCCACTACATTGAACATTTATTATTTTTATTAGTGAACAATCATATGTAATAAATGTACTTTTTACTTTTATATAATTATGGAGAGCTTATCAAGATTCACCGATTAGTAAATATAAATTATTTGTTTACTTACTTTTTAGCTAATTATTTTCAAAGTTATATACCAAAGTGTAGGTTGCAATAGAGTTAATTAAATGTTACAAAATCATTTAATTTTTATATTAACAATAATCACAAAATTGATAATACATACTCATAAAAATTTGTTTGAATAGTTAAAGTAATATTCCAACATGATTCACAAAATAAATTCATTAAGCTATAAATTGTGTTTATTGTGACTATGTAACTTCTATGTCAAGAAAAATACTTCATTAAACCTAAATTTGTCACCTCGAATTATGTCTTCATGGTTGTTTTAAACGTATCTATGGCTAGATTTTCATTAAATATCAAATCATTCACATGCAGGCATACTATCAAAATTTTACCTTACTGATTTGTCTTTGTATACAAGGTTTGTTCACTCACGTTCCTGTTGAACCCATTCTTAATAAGATATGGATCAATTCAGTTGTACCAAAATCTTGGCACATGCTTCAGACCATACAAGGCCTTCTTCAACCTGTATGCCTTGTATTCATGTGCTTTTACCTCATAGCCAAGAGGTTGTTTGACATACACTTCTTCCAAAAATACATTCAGAAGCACTAATTTGATGTCCATCTGATATGCTTTCCAATTATTCTGTACTACAATAACTAAGACAAGCCTTATTGTGTCAAGTCTTGCAACTAGCGCAAATGTCTCATTGTAATATATGCCAAGTTGTTGACTAAACCCTTAAGCTATAAGTAGGGCCTTGTGCTTTTCAACTTAACCATCAACATTCAGTTTGTTTTGTAAATCCACTTGACAGCTATGTAATCCTTGCGTCCAGGAAATTTTACTAACTCCCATGTATCATTTCGGTCAATTGCATCTATTTCATCATCCATAGCTTTCACCCAAACTCCATATTTAATAGATTCTTCAAAACTAATAGGTTTATATGCTACTAATGCAAAATTTGAAATCTGATATACTTCATCTTCATGTTGATTATAGATTTCCCTTAGGTTTCTATTTTTCTGCCCTTTGATCCTAAATCTTAAAGTTGTTATGGTTGGATCAATCATTGACCTAAGAACTTGGTGTATTGTAATGACCAACATCAATAAATATAGGAATAAAAGTTATTTATTAGAAATATACATTAGATTTAGGATTTTTTTATGTATTGCTAAGTTTAACACGAATGTAACAATAAGTGTAAATAATATTTACGATCAGAATTTACCAGTTTATCATTTGAAATACAATAATATCTATAACCATAACCATATACATGTAAACCATGAAACCAAATCAGAAACCAATGGGATAAGGAAGGATACATACATGGATAACTTACAGATTGTATGGTGGAGGTAGGCCGACCAACAACATCAACAACACTGAAACCACATGCGGGAGGACCACTTTCCTCCCAACCAACCCTCAAATGATAGTTGAATCCCCTGATCCCCCATCAGATAATAACATGCCATACAACTAGATACCTCACCACCTAGTCCTCAACCCTCCATACTTTAGACTTCCCCATAATTCAGTTAAAAAAACTCCCAAAAAAAAAACCAAAATTCAACTAAACTCATAAATACAACCCTAACTGAACCACATCAACAACATAGACAACCAAATCAGACCCAATCACTAACATAAAAAACCTAGAAAAACACTTCAAACCAACAAACCTCAAAGGCCCACCACATGAACCCCAAACCATTTCCCTTTCCTCCATTTATGCAGAAAATTCAATTTTTAAAATTTAATTAGAGATAATTATGCATGAGTGCTACATGGCCTTCATGCAACTTACTTTATCTAATCAAGTTTAATTAACATAAATTAGATTAATTTTTTATTTTACTTAATTAGTATTAACTTAACTTTATTAATATTTCTGTCTTTAACTAAATTCCACTTTATTAATACTTCATTAGTAGTTAATGTGGTATTTAATAATTCTAATCTCTAATTAATTTTTAGGGTTGTTGCATACTCCCCTCCTTCGGGAAAATTTGTCCTTGAAGTTATACTCTCCACAATAATAAGTTCACAGTACAAAGTAGTATCACAACATAATACAAGTCTTACCTATATAGTATAGTGTATATATATTTAGGTTTATTGTGAATATGAAAATTCGTGTGTGCGGCTAGCATGCAAAATTTTTCCTCTTCATTAATACATGTAGGGGTCCTGATTACTACTTGCCCTTGATTAATTACCTAGGGTCTAATATGCAACCATTCATACAAGTTATGCATTAACTTCATCATACACTTCATAACATAACTTTAAGAATAAATAGATAAAAACCAATATTGACTCAATCAAATAGAAAGACATAAACACATCCCCTAAAAATCCCTCACCTCACTCGCCCTCTCCCTGAGAATCATACCATCTAATCTACCTCCATAACCCTCCTCTTCAACTATGGATGGTCATGCTCGCCATGGAACAAGCCCTTTACTATTAACTATCCATGGATAGAACAGTAGGCATTGGAAGTCCTCGTGCTTAGCCTAAGGGATAAGCGAATTTGTTACGAACTCATCAGCAACACCGTATCTTGGTCTCATCTAGTCACTGCATCAGCCACATCAGATTTTGGTCAACTAGGAATACTTCCGATATCTACTTTGACCTCATCATCGACATTGGATTTTGGTATCATCTGGTCACCTCATTGGTTGCACTAGATTTTGGTCAACTAGGCATACTTCCAGTATCTATTTTGACATCTTCAGCCACACTGGATTTTGGTCAACCGAGTATCTCATAAGGTTGGGGCTAACTTCCTCCATATCCTTCCAAAGCAACTAACCCCATGCATCAGAAGTACTTCTCTATATACCTCCCTTTACAATTGATGTACCTCAAACTGTGGACTTCCAATGGATTCACTGCTGGAATAGGATTATCTAATGGGTTTTCCCCCAACCTATAAAAGTATGTAGTATCACCATTCTCATTCGTGGTTATGGCCCCCAACAAAATCATCAAAATATAGTAGCTTCACTGGAACATAGTTTCACTCGCCACCAAGACGGTGATTAGTACTCATATTTGTAATCAACAATTGTCTCATCTAAAAGTAAGATGTAACTCTTTAACATTTAAAGAATGGAATTTTGACATGTCATTAATACTCCTCATGAATCAATGCTTATTACACAATTGCATCTTTTGTTCCAATATAAATAATGTAATATCATAATCCATATCGTCAGTCACCATGCATAATGTTGAAATATCACATCATCTATATGTAATCTATTATGATGAAGCGATTAAATATCATTTTAATGTAAGTTATGATAACTATGAAATAATCATTGCAAATATATGCTAGCATATGATAAAAACATCTCATAAAGATGAAATAATGAAACCATACTGAGTATTTGTACAAGCAGTAGCATCTAAAAACATCATAAAGAGTATCATATCTCTATCATAATTCATAATCAAGATAGAAGTCAAGAGATTTCATGTAACTAGCTGAAAGCAGAGTGCGAACATGGCTACTAAGTATATTACCTCAAGCACACAAGATCTAAAAAAATAGCCATGTTAACCACGTTAACTATCATAAATACTAAAATTATATGTAGTTTCTAATAGTAATTATGATCATTTACTCATTTATGATGGTATAAATCTTAAGCAAATAACCCATGCTAGTAAGACATACTAAGAATAATAGGAAAACATGAATCAAATAAATGTGGAACATGAGAAAAACTATCGTGGGACATGGAATCTCCCTACAACAAATAAATCTTATTTTCATCATATCATCGCAAGAGGGGGGGGTTCAAGATGTAGGTTTTCATGGGTAATCCACTATACTATCAATGCATGCCAAAGTGAAACAGTTTAGTGAATGTCGACAAAGTTCGTGAAAGAATCCTTGAAAATAATACTTGCTTCTTATTCCTAGAATGGTTATTCCCCATAGAGATATGTAGTTTACTTTACTATTTCAACCATCCCTATATTATAAATTTATTATTATAACTCCTATCCATGCTACATATAATGATTAATGAAATCTTATGATCCTTTTTTAAAATAATTTTCTTTATGTTCCCCACGACAAGTCTAGATCCTATGATGCTCTTGCTAGTTTTGGCTTAATTAGTTTATGTAATCCACATGTTTCCCAAAAAAATTAACTAACAAACCAATATGAACATGTTATGGAAGCGAATGATCAAATTTATGTACAAGAATGATCAAAAGTTTTGTAGGAAGTGACTTTTAGGGAAAACGTTGAGGACGTATTATCAAATGCAATAGGAAAGCATCGCCTCCACCAAGTTTATATTTATTTCTGTAATCAATATAGATGTGTAGCAACCTATCTGGTCTAAAATATAGTATAAATATTGACAAAGTTAAAATCCCATTTGTAATATCTAACAAACATTCGCTTCAGTGATCATTTGTATAAAGGTAATGGCAATGATTCTAGGTTCTAAACAACTTGTAATCTCTTTATGTCATTTTCTTTCTAATGATGCATTTCATTCATCGTAAACTTAAACCAATAGCAAATATTTCCAGACTGCTTAATGTTCAATATATTCTAGTGTCGAAAGAATGTCCTCTTAATAATTATCTCACCACTCATGAATACAAATATTTCAATATTAATAATTCAATAAGGCTCCTTAAATATGAAATCACTTCAATAGTGAGTGTTCCATTCGATATGAGAAAGAATTGACCTATATCCCTAGCACCAACCATATATCATTCACTAGATGTAACAAAGATACAACTTTCTTAGCATTCAACTCTTGACATATCTCTTAATATTTCATCCCCATCAAAAGTAAAACAAATCCAACCTTAATTTAAGCAATTGTTTTGACATAAGTAAGAGATTATCCAAAGCTCTTACTATGATATTCTCAATAATAATCATTTCGAATCAACCCACATCGCAATGAGATCAAATCCTCTCAAGGATTAAACTTATTAAGTTCCCACTTAGCATTTCAATACAAGTAGATTTACTTAGTTTAAGCCACTAGTCAATAAGATCTTGGCATTTACTCGTTGGTTTCTCTAACTTAGCAAGTCATTCATCTAGATCTAGTCAATCATTTAACATAATTTTTTGTTTTTATCATGTAGTGATCATTGATCATCTAATAAGTAGTATACCATACAATCAAAATGAAATTATAATTTCATTTAGTAACTTCCTATATAATTTCTAACTATTCCACTAGCTAGAAAGACAATGGCAAATTAGGTAACAGTTCAAGTTTGCAAACATGAAGGAGATGATTTTTATCTCTAAATTATAGAAGGCAAAAGATTGTCAAAAGTAATGATAAGTTATGCTGTATAAACAGTGATGAAGGGAAGCCAAACAAAACCTATTGTGATTTCACTTCAATAGTGAATATAAACTAAAAGGTGATGTAACTTTGAAGAGGATTTGCAATTGCCAACCAATCAAACCACTCAAAAGTGAAAAAGGATATAAATGTAATAGAGTTTTCACTTCAAATTGTAACACACAATTGGTTCCTTCAAAGGAGCTAAATGATAGTGTACTAGAGAGTAGGATGACAAACAATATAGGGTACCCACATTGAAATACGAACTCAGATCCAATTACCTAGTAGCTTCATTGTCACAACAGAGAGGGGCGTTGAATTTCTTATGGGTAAAACAAATATTTATTCACCATTTGTAGTACTAATCATGTGAACTTATAAACTAAACAATTGAAATTTGGAACAACATTTGATAGTCACTTTAAGAGGATGAGCTTTTGAGTATAGTAGGGCCAAATTATAAGGGTATAATGACAGTCAAATGAGACACTTAATTCACTATGAAAATAGATTTCTTTGCTTGATAATGAACAACAGTAAGAGGGTAAATGACCCCTACAATGATATGAAGCCAAGAAGTTGTTCGAAGTTCAAAGTAAAACAAATTTGGAGAAGGCCAAATAGGATAGTGTAGGAATCCACCAAGAAGGCTATGTTCATAAAGTGTTGGATGTTGATTTCTTGTTTAAGAGATTATGTTAGTGAGAAAGTAGTAGAATTGTTGTAATATCTTTAATGGATTGATGACAACAGAATCAAGGACAATCACCAAGGTTCAATAAGCTATATTACCAGAAATGAATAAGGTTGAATTTAGATTGTATAAGGGAGACCGAAACTCATATTTAGATATTACCTCCATTCAATTGAAGCTAGAAGGCTAACAAAATTCCCTATAAGGAGGTCGAATTACTCATTAAAACTTGTAGATCTAAAAATAAAAACTTAGTAACCAATAAGAAACTAATTAAGATTATCGACTTGGGATTTATGACAGTCCACCATCATATTTTTTTTTGGTAAGTTAGAAGTTCATATTATATCACAAAAAATACAAGTATACAAAATATATGAGCCTCGCACAAGGAGAAAACAACTTAGGCAAGAGAGTCTAAAAACCATAAGTGTAACTGTACAAGACTAACCCTATGACTACGTAGACCTGCTGGTCTAAGATAAACTGCAATATAAGACTATAAAATAAGACATAGTTTAAGAAGCATAGTAAAAAAGAAACCAGTCTACGAAAAACAAAGAGAGATGGAAGAAACCGGTCGCTAATTCGACGACCCCACCTCCAAGTGCGGTTTGGTATCTAGTGGCATCGACATTTCCATGTCATTTCTTGTCATTCCCCGCTTAGGACCGCTTGGTTTGGAATCCTAGCTCATTCCTATGCTCAGCAACCTTCGACTTCTCATCGTTCTTTTCATCTTTCAACTCCATGCCCCAGGAATCATTGGTGGTAGCGGTGTCGTGCAGGATGCTATGGGTGTCTTCTTCCTCGTTCCTCCAATGAAAAATCCCTTCGGCATCGAGATAGGCCAACAGAGGTGATGGGAGACCAAAGAGGTCTGCAATGTCCGCGCACCAGTTAATAAGAGCTTGCACCCGAAGGCTCAAATATTTAATGTGTCCTAAGACATCCTCCTCTGCGTTATGGATATCATTCCTAAGACCCAACAATGTATCATTCATTGCCTCCAAATGTCGGCAATGCCCGACGCAAGTCAAGTCGGAAGGACCTTCTTGCTTAACAATACACACGACACACGATGCTCACACATACTACAGACTTGGTGTAAAAAGGATTCCAGAAGCTGTCTTCTATTACTTCAATCAAATTAACGATTACAATGTGGAATGCCAAGAAATGTAAATAGCTAAACTAGTCGTCCTTAGCCTGATACAATATATAGAATTAAATGGTGTGTTTTCTCTATGTGTGATCTTCTCCCTCTCATGGCCTCTGCTGTATGCAAGCACTCGCTGAGCTATGGATGAACGATATCTGCTAGCTCTCCCACTAGAACTAACTCCAACTGACTTCTCCTATTCCTAGGCACTGGTCTTCTACCCTACTGCTGCTCCGCTACTCATCCTGAGGTCCACTCCGTTCCCCAAGGAACTATTCCTCTGTCTGTAGAATCCTTCATATCCTGTAGACCTATAATTGTCAGCACCCTCTGACCATGCGACACAACCTCTGCCCTTGGTGACATCTGTCCTGATCCCAACCACCTTCATAACTTCTCATAACTTCCTTAGCAACCCCGAACGACTATCAAGTACTCTTCTTTGACTTCTGAGCTTCTCTGACTCTGCTATAGTAGTCGGTCCGATCACTGGCCTCAACCATTCTGCCTTCCATCATCCTTTGACTTCACTTAACTCCCATGGCTTCCATTCCACCCCTTCCTCCATGCTTGGCTTTCGCTTCAAACTGTCAATGTCGTTGTTCGACAACCTGTCGACACCCGACCTCTTTCGCTGCAAACATGTCATCCATCGACATATTAACTTATAGACCTTAGACCTCTGCGTCTGTACACGAACCTCGACAGCTTGTGCTCGACTTATTAACTTCGATATCCAATCTTCAATTCTCACCAGTGGTCGTCGGCAATCCCCCTGGTCGTCTTCTCCTGTCAATCAACTTCAACTATTTCTCCTAGGCCCCAATGCTCCTGCATCAGACTCCCCAGGTGAAAAAGAACTCGATTTCTCCACCAGTATCCTGTATTCTTCTTCGGAAATCCATGTCACCACCTTCAACTCATCATCCTTCCATCACACTTAGTATTCCTTCTTTCGCGAACTGCGCATATGCCCGACTTCGCGTTCCTCTAGTACTTCGTCAATTTCCTCTTTGTGTCGATCTGGAATCTGCCCTATCCAGTCAATGTTTGACACTTTCGCGCTGCTGCTGGTTGAACCTTCCTCAAATTTGTATAGATTTGAGACATTGAACGTAGGTGAAATGCTCAATTCTTTTGGAAACTCCAACACATAAGCATTGTACGAAATCTTCTTCATAATCTTATAGGTTCCAATCTTCTTCAGCTTCAACTTGTTATATGTTCCTGTCGAAAATCTCTCCTTCCACAAGTGTGCATAGACTAAGTCTCCTTCACTGAATGACTGTATCCTCTTCTTCCTGTCGGCTCTCAAATTATATGCCACGTTTCTCTTTTCTATGCACTTTCGTACGTCTTCATACACTTCTTTCATGTGCTCTACAAATGATTCTGCATCCATGCTTTTCCTGACTTCTGTTGGTAACTCGACCAAATCCACCAATATGGGCTCATACCTATCGACCGATTCACATAATTGTTGTACGCAAACTCTGCTTGCGCCAATATGTTCTCCCACTGCTTGGGTCTGTCGTCCGTCAAACATCTCAGAAGGTTTCCCAAAATTCTGTTCACCACCTGAGCCTGTCCATCTGTCTACGGATGATGTGCCGAGCTAAACTGTAACCTCGTGTCCAGTTTCTTCCATAGGGTTCTACAGAAATGACCCATAAACTTGGTTTCTCTGTCTGACGTTATACTCTTTGGAAACCCATGCAATCTGACTACCTCCTTGAAGAATAGTACAGGAATGCTTGTGGTGTCACTTGTCTTCTGACACGGAATAAAGTGTGCCATCTTATAAAATCTGTCGACTACATCAAATATTGAGTCGTTACCTTGCTACGTCTTCAGTAATCCTAACACAAAATCCATGCTCAGGTGCTCCCATGGGGTATTTGGTACTGGTAATGGCGCATACAATTCCGTATTCTGACTTCTTCCCTTTTCCAATTGGAAAACTCGACACTTTCGTACCAACTTACCGACATCTGTCGTCATTCCTGGCCATACTTTTCTTCGACCAATGCCTTGGTCTTGTCGATGCCAAAATGACCTGCTAATCCGCCGCTGTGCAGTTCTTGGATTAGGTTCTCTCTTACAGATCCTCTGGGAATACACAATTGTTGTCCCTTGAATAGGTATCCCTCCTAGACAAAATAATCCAAGTATGGCATTCTGTCGACACTCCATAATTCTCGAATCGCCCTCCATGCTTTGGAAAAATCTTCGTCAGTCGCATACTCTGTCTTTACCAACTCTATTCTTGTTGCCTGAATAGTCTCCGTGTTCACCAATGCAACTCTTCAACTCAGCACATCGACAACTTTGTTCGACTTTCTTGACTTATGTCGCAACATGAAGGTATATCCCTGCAGGAACTCGACCCACTTCATATGCCGTTGATTCAACTTCGACTGAGTGTTCAAGTACCTCAGTGCTTGGTGATATGTGTATAACACAAATTCCTTGGGAAACAAATAATGCCTCCACTTCTTTAGTTCTTGGACAATATCATAGAACTTCTGGTCATAGACTAAATATTTCCTCTTTGCATCATCCAACTTATCGCTAAAGAATGCAATTGGTCGGCCCTCCTGGCTCAATATTGCTCCAATTGCCATTCCTGGAAAACTTTGTCAAAATCTGGGAGCGCTAACATCGGGCTCTCAGTGACCTTTTCCTTAAACTTGTCGAAAGCTTTCTAGGCAACTTTCGTCCACTTAAACTCCCCTCTTCTCATGCACTCTATCAAAGGTGCACATATCCGACTGAATCCTCTAATGAACTTCCTGTAGAAACTAGCAAGTCCATGGAAACTCTGGACTCCAGTCGCGCTTATCGGTTTTGGCCAATCCAATATTGCCTTCATCTTATTTGGGTCCATCACTAACCATTTACCCGAGATTACAAATCCCAAGTATAACATTTCTTCCTTCATGAAGAAACATTTTTGTAGGTTCACCATCAACTTCTCTTCTTGCAACTTTTGAACAAGGAAATCACATAGTCACCTGACAAGAAGTTCCCTTTCAGCTTGGTGACCATCCTGTCCAAAGACTTGATTTTCTTTTTGCCTTTCTTAACTCTGTCATCTTGTACATTGTACCACCACAATGAGGCATGATCCTTAAACCTCAGGCATGTAGTTTTAACCCTTTTAGGATCCTTAATCTGCTCTATGTCGAAGTATTTCTCCATTTCTCTGAACCAGTCGATCAAGTCTTTTAGATCTAGACTTCCTAAGTAGGTATGTACATCCATCTTTGTTTGACCTCTCATCTCCATCAGAACCTTGATGAGTTTATCTTCTGGTTCTTCCCCTACTACTTCCCATGCTTCCATCTCTTCGACTTCCTTGTCGATGTGGTCCAACGCATCAGGAACATAACCACACCTTTGGATTTCTTGGATCGTTGCGAATTCACTAGTCAAAATTTGCATTGTTCGCATGCACTCATTGAACATTTCACGATCAACTGTGACTGCAGCGCTACACGCTCTTAGTCAAACTCCTTGGACATTAACGCCTCTGTGAGCCATTTTCAATCGCAGCTGAAACTCCCACTCATCCAATCACAACCGGACTTTCACAAGTCGTGCACAACTCTACCCAACTACAGCTAGAGTTGTTCACACTCAACACTGGATTCTCAATTCCAAGCTCTAATACCAATTGGTGCAAGTCAGGTTGGTATCGTTGTCTCTCCTGATCAGGTTGGTATCCTCATGAGTGCTGACATAGTCTTCGTCTCTCCATCCAATGTGAACCACAGTTTCCACAATGTGCCTCTTGATATTATACCATACTTTCTCAAAGGTCATAAAAGTATTTTTGAAGATACGTCTATTTTGTTCTTTCCATATTCCCCACATAATGAAGACCGGAATCATCTTCCAAATTTTGTTAAGGTTAGAATTTTTATAAACATTGGTTCGCCATTCTTTGATTGTTTCCCAGGCATAATTTCTCTTCTTTCTAGATTGACACATAATGGAAGCCATGCGATCCCAAAGTTGCGAACTGAAGGGGCAATCGCTCAAAAGGTGGTTGATAGTTTCATTGTATTGAAGGCATAAGTGACAACAAGATGGGCCTAAGAAACCTTTGCGTTGTATATTGTCTCAAGTAAGAATCCTTCATTTTCCCATTAGCCAGAGAAAGGAGAAGATCTTGGGCCAGTAACCTGAATGCCAAATTTTTCCCTAGATGGTTTCTTTGGCCAACACTCTAGTTCATGCTTTTAGCTGATAGCCTTCCCTGACAATGAAGTTTCCATATGGTGAGTACCCCCATCATAGGATATCCGGTCCTTTCTTGATTTTGATTCTCTGGTTACTGATGGCATTGACCCATGGCTGAATGTCCACTTGCACATAAAGATCCATCTCGTTGTGCATATTCTTCCACCATCTCCAAATACTGTCCCCGTCAGAATCTTTCCAATAATGATAGACCTCATGGTTCTGTAAGTTTTATATGCCTAACATCAGATACTGAAGAGAGTTTTGCAATTGGAGTTGCGGTAGCTGCTTCCTGGAATAGGTCCATAAATGGGCATCCGTTCCATCAGGAATCTCCCAAAATCAATGGTCATAGATGAGTGTCCTGTGGTGCCAAGCCTCATTCCATATAAGCGAACCACTTTGTTGGAGGTCCCAGCAAGTGAGATCAGTAGCTGATACATTGGGTGCATATTTGGCCTGCCAAAGCTTGGCCCAAATGTCATTTGGTCTCTTGATCCAGTTCCATGACCATACTTTCTCACTCATAACATGATTCATTATTTTCATGTCTCGAAGGCCAAGGCTTCCTGAGCTCATGGGATTACACAGGTCCTCCCACTTCACCAATGCCCATTTTTTCCCATTAATTGCTCCACTCCAAAGAAAATTCCTTTGGATATTGTGGATTTTTTTTAGGACTACCTTATGGGTGACAAGAGCAAAGAAGAGGTAGATAGGTATAGATTGAAGGATAAATTTGAGCAGAATAAGGTCACTAGGAAGGTTTAGAGTACAATAAGTCCAAGTAGAGAGATGCTTTCCCAGGGAAGTTAGGAGGTCCTCCCAAGAGATGTTACAGAGGGAATTTTCAATTAGAGGAATGTTGAGGTATTTGGACGAAAGGGTTCTCCTGGTAAATCCTAAAAGACGAGAGATGTGGCATTGGACAGCAAGGGGGTAATTGAAGAAGAAGAGCTGAGACTTGGCCTTGTTGATAGAGGTCCCATAAGCATCATAAAAGTCATTCAGGATGGACTAGATAGTCTTAGATTATCTGGCATAAGGGGAAACCATGACGAGGGTATCATCAATAAATTGATTGTGAGTAGGAAGCAGAGTGTTCTATGAAGATGGAGACCAATAAGAGAGAGATCTTGGACCGCCGCATTGATTATCCTACTGAGTCTTCCCACCATCAAAATGAAAAGAAAAGGGGAAAAATGGTCACCCTAGTGTATTCCTCTTGAAGGTGAGAAGGTCTTGGTGGGGGAACCATTTAAAAAGATAGAGAAAAAAGTAGAGGAGGTGAGCTTGATAATCCAATTAATCCAGATATCCACAAAGACAAAAGCATGTAAGACTTCTCTTATGTATTGCCAACTTAATTTATCAAAAGCTTTGGAGAGATCAAGTTTGATGAGCATACCTGGGGTACAAGTGGATTGGAGAGAGTGAATCATCTCATGTTCCATAATGACACTATCCATAATCTGTCTACCTTCCACACAACCTATTTTCTCTGGAGAGATGAGATGCATCAATAGAGGCTTTATTCTGATTGCTATGACATTTGTGATGATTTTATAGATGACATTGTAGAGGGAAATAGGCCTAATTTTTTTTTATTCCTCCACATTTACCTGCTTTGGAATGAGTGTGAGAAATGTTTCATTGAGCGCTGTGAGGATATCTTGAGATTTTCTTGAGTATTCCATAATTTTCCATACTTTGTGTACCATCGACCATCAGTGGTGGAAGAAGTCCGTAGTAAAACCATCGGGAACTGGTGATTTTCTAGTCGCCATCTCCTGCATAGCTGAGTCTACCTCTTCCATGGTGATGGGTCTCATGAGGTTCGATTTCTTCTCATCCATGACCAGGAGTGGTATATGCTTGGTAATTATCTAAATGGCCTCCCTATGATACTGGATTTGTTTCGTCAAAAGGTCGTTGTAGAAACTCACTAACTCCTTTTCAATTTCCTTTATGGTAATGATCGTTTCTCGCTGTGAAGTCTTCAGCGAATTGATCCGATTAAGGTGCCTGCGTTGAATGGTTGATTGATGAAAAAAATTGGTATTGTGTTCGACCTCTTTAAACCATTGGACGGGGGACTTTTCATGCCACATGGTTTCTTCTTTCATATGGTGCTCCGTGATTTTCTATGACAAGATTTTCCCTCTCAATTAACTCATTAGAATGCCCCTGCATGATGATGTCCTACTGAAATTGCTTCATCTGCTGATCCAAATACTTTTGAGCTTGGAAGATATTTCCAAAGCTCATTTTGTTCAATTGTTTGAACTTTCTCAAAAAAATTATTAATTTTTGTTGAAAGTGGTACATGATGGATCCTATGTGGATGGAGGACTCCTCCCACCAAGTAGTGCAATTATCATGAAACTCCTGGTTGGTAAGCCAGAATTTATCAAACCAGAATGTTTTGAGAAGAATGGGGCCTCCGATGTCCATATCGAGAGAGATAGGCCAGTGATCCGAGCCTAGGATGGGGGTGATAGAAGCTTCCAAAAACGTTCCAGCCATGAAGAAAGGTTCATTTAACAAAAAAATTTCCAAGCGATAGGAAACTTGATCAGAACTAGAGCGTTTTTTGCTCCAGGTGGACATTCCATTGATTGCATGGATATCAATCAAGTTCAGGTCCACCATGGTTTGGTTGAAGGATTCACTGTCCCGCTCGAGCTATTGGATATCTCCTTGTTTCTCATCAAGAGAGGTAATCATGTTGAAATCACCGCCTAGAATCTAGTATTGGTCTGCTGCAATCTCCCATATATGGATGATACTTTGTAGGAAGAGTAGCTTATCCTGAAGTGATTGGGGACCATAAGCATTGGTGAAGAGACTGGTATTTCTTGTTTCTAGAATCTTGACGCTGATGTATATGGTACAAGGAGTGGAGAAGGAGGAATTGATCATCACTGAGTTAGGATTCGAAACTATGGCAATGCCTCCAACATTTCACTTTTCATCGTTAGCTATTGCGTTTTCTCCTCTCCAACAACGAGGGAGAAGACATTTCACTTCATCACTCGAGCATTTCGTTTCCCGAAGAAGGAGGATGTTTGGATGTTCTTCGATTACCATTTTCCATAGGAGTCTCTGTTTTATCCTACCATTTATTCCCTTGATGTTCCACGATTGTATATTCATTGAGTTAAACTTTTGAGGTTGATGGGGGTGAAGGTGCGGGTAAGCACCTCCATCTGGCCAGAGTTCACCATAATGTTCCCAAACTCTTCAATGAGTTGTTTGGTTGGATTTATTCCTTTTTTCTTATCATTCTTCTTATTTTTCTTGATGGGTTTTTTTTATCCTTGAGAAATACCCAGATTTGATTTAGCTCTTACTACGTCCCTCGATGTCATAGCCAAAATTGGCACTTCTCCTCCGATGACGACACTTACATCTTTTGGTCGCATGATGACACTTCATGAGATTACTGCGAGTCACACAAAAGGAAATTTGTGGATGGAAGAGCCATATTTGGGACTTTAGAAGGATGGAATTACTTAATTCATGGCCCATTTGATAGATAGGAACCTTAGGAACAATTTTGGAGACCAAAACTTCTCCAGAAAACCTTCAGAAAAGGTTGTTTTTGACCATTTTTCCACAAAAAACGCAGGTGGAAGGATCTTCACCCGCAGGTTTTCCAAAAACCTGCAGGTTTCACATGGTAAATTCATAGGTCACCCACTTGTTTTCCATTGCAAAGTTGTGGGTACCTCATAAATACTTAAAAATATATATAAAATCACGAAAAATGGTTGGTTCGGGTGGTTTTGGAACCTCCTCTTCCGATTGTAACTACTTCCTGTTAGACCCTATCTTCTCCATTTTATATATAAGATAGGGAGAGGGACCATGCCAAAAGAGATAAATACCACTATAGTGTTATACTGGAGTAATTTGGATTCACATCCCCCTCACTTGTGCCCTAGTTGCTTGTAAACCCTAGCACATTTGATCAGAGGTTGGGATCCTTGGAGAAGAGGAGTAGGAGACCTTGAATCTTGGTTTCATGAAGTGCCATGCTTGAATAAAGCAAAATTGATCTACTTGCTTCATTCATTAATAAATATTGGACATTCTTCCCTTTCTAAATAGATTTGTTCATGTATGTTTCAGATCTGATTACAATTTGATGTTTTATTCTCTTATAAATGCCAATATTTTATTTTTAGTCAAATTGGTTTGAGGAAGGTCTTTTGGAATGTTTTTACAGGTTGTTGCATTGGAAAGAAAGAGGAGGACTCAAGAAGAGAGGCTTGGATCAACCCTCTAAATAAGGTACACTTTCTCTTAAAACCTAATCTCTTTTCTTAATAATTGTACTTGCAAAACCTTGTATGTCTATCTTTTACCCTAGTACGTTTGTAGTCTCACCCCTGCTATAGGAAACTTTCCCTAACAACACTCACCCTATAGTTGAGAAATGCTTTGTGGAATTTCATTAATTGCTCCATGGGTACCACAAGGTATTCTCTCTTTCGACAGGATTCTACAATGCTTTCCAAGTTAAGGCCTACCAAGTCATTGTCATAATTTTCTGAGTCCAGATCTCCGCCATCTTCCATAGTAGTGTCTTCCTTTTGGGGGGGTTGGGTAATTCGCACAATGGAGTCTGCTATCTCTTCCAACACCAGTTCTAGTTGCATATCTTTATCTTCATGGTTATTTCCATTTTTGTTTTCCTGTTTTTCATGTGGGTGATTTCCATTAGTCTTGTCTTCTTGATTTGTATCCAAGTCGGTTGGGATATCCCCAAATTTGTTGAGAGAGGCAAATTTTTCCTTGGGTTTCCTACATTTTTCTTATGATTTGTTCTCCTCCTTCCTTGCACCTAGTTGAAATTTTCCTTTTTTGGTTGGGATCTTGAGCGTCTGTCTTTGCTGGCTGGTTAAGGGGGCAGTACCATAAAATATGTCCATGGGTGTGACATTTTCGACATTTGAAGGGGATATGCTCGTATTCTATGGTTTGGATCTAGTCCTCATCATGATTCGGAAGACATATCTCCCCAGGAAGTGCTTGCAAAATATTAAAAAAAACACAAATTTGAGCATAAGAGGTCTATCTGCCTATTTTAGTTAATTTGAAAATTTTAACAAACTTACCAAAGGTATTTCCAATTCCTTCTAGGGTTTCCAGCATCCATAACTCCATCGAAAGAGAGTACAAGTGGATCCAAACTGGTGAGTGGGTGAAGTCCTCTTTGTTGGGGCTAATTTTTTTTGTCCATTCTCTTAGGAATAGGCCTGCATAGTTGTAGAAGTAGGGGCCATTCTCAAAGATATGAACGTAGTCTTCTAGATTCTTGAACTGGCAGTGAAGAACCCTGTAGAGCCAAGGTGTAAATCAAAGTGTCCCTTTGGCTTCCACCATGTATCAATCCATTTTATTAGGTATTTTTCATATAGCCAAATACCCAAGAACTTGCCGATGAGTGCATGATCTTGCATATACTGTGCGAAACCCTCAAAGCATTATGTTACAACTTCATATTTCGAAATTTCTTGAGACTGAGGAATGCATTGATCGTGCTCCTAGGCATGCAACAACTTTGGATGCGAGGTGGATGCTTCCCTGTCATCGAATTTACCCTTTCATTTGGTTGTTGATGGGTAATTCGGATCCTTCAATTGCTCATAGTTCTTTCGTTTTCATTGATCCTTAATCCTAGGAGATGGAATTGTAGTGCATTGTCCTACTGTTGCACATAAATTTTGGGGATATTCTTGAGTGTCTCCCGTCACGGCCTCCATGGAAGGCAGAGACCTCCAAAGTTGCTTTGTCAAAAAACCCTAGATGCAGTGAAACCCTAGCCAGCAACGCTCTTCAGAGTGATGGGGAACTTAGCTTGAAGGGAGTGGCCGACAGTCCACCATCATATTGAATTGGTCTCATATAGAGTGATTTTCAAACTCATATTGATTATTAGGTTATCCAAGAAATGAATGATTCTAAGCTTATCCACCTCACAACTTGCATATTAAAAGAGTCTGTTGAGTATAATTGTCATTCATGTCAAAATAAGTTCATTAATGACAAAGGATTAACAAAGAAAGTGATTATATGGCATGTATGATGATAGGGCATGTATGATGATGTGGCATGTGTGATGAGGTTGCAAAATCATATAATGGTGTTCTAGTGCTCTCATGAAGTCATTGTTACAATTTGACATCATTATGTAAAAGTATGGCAATTTGGTGAAACTCTGGAAATTGACTAAGGATTGAAAAATTAGTCTAAGTCACCCTAGTAAAATTCCCACCATATCTCATAATTTAATGATAAGAATTATCTAAGAGTTTTAGGTTATAGCTTGTTGAATTGTTTATCTGACCATGGTCTCAGTTTTCCTAAAAGATGCTTGAAGACAAAGTTATAGGTCTACCAAGATGGGATTTCAAAATGTTTTACTGGTTGGGAACCCAGTTCAGTAAAATGCCCACCAAGGAGAGAGGATGAGGTTCCAGAGGATGAAATTTACATGGATGGAATCTGCATGATGTCCCCCATGCTGTGGATGCTTCATATTTCCAATATTGGTGAAAATAAAAATCACCTCATGATTGACTTAGGGTTTGATAAAATTTTCTAAGTGTTAAATCAAGGGTTTAAGAGGCCATTTGCAAATGCACGCCAGATGCTCTCTTTATGTCAATCAATTCAAAAAATGATATGGATATGTTCTTTGTTGAATTTTCCATCCATTCATGTTCTCAATTTTCCCTTTGGTGGTCACACGTGTGAGAAATGGAACTGCCAAGTTGAAGAAAAATCATGTCTACACAGTGTATGGAAAATGCCCACACAAAGCTTGGGTATGCCCGCACAAGGGTTTATATATGCAAGCAAAGGAATTAATATATGCCAACAAAGGAATTAATAATATGTCCGCACAAGGCTAAATAATATATGCTCACAAGGTTTATGAAATACCTGCATACGGCTTACAATATGCCTACAGAAATGAAGCAATGGAGTTTCTGCGTGTTTCTACAGAGGATTTGCTCACGATGAAGGATGAAATGATACGGTAAGTTACAAGGATAAGCTACAGGAATAATTAATATGTCATGAAATAAATAAAACTAACTATAAGAAGCTATAAGTCAATTAAACAAATATTTAATAAATAAAGATATAAATAAACATAGATTTAATCTTTTTGGAAAGACACGATTGTGAAAAGACACAAGTTTCAAAATGAACAAATGCGACTGTAAAAGGATGAGATACATGATGTTAAAGATATATAAATAGAGACTTGAATTGGAAGAAATAAGTCTCTACAGTCGATATCAAATTAGCAACAAGAAAAGACAATGACCAAGAAAATGAAGAGTAATCAGTGACATAATTGAAGAAATAAGAAGATCTGGAAATATGATAAAATCAAATAAGGGTGGTTGGGAGGCGCAAGGACATGATGCAAGCCTGTAGGGGGTCATAGCCTCCTTCCAGTTGTTGTTGGTAAACAGGGTGTTGGTGCATCCTTCAGTCGTTGCTGAAAAATTTGGGTGTTGATGCATCCGACAAGTTGGTGCTTGCAAACTATTTGTAAATATAATTTTGCAGTAATAGAAAGTATTGGTGGTTTTCCCAATTGGGATTCCATGATAATATTGTGTGTTCTGTCTTCATTGTTGATTCTATTTTAAAGTGATAAAAATTTAAATATATAGCATAATACTGATTCACCCCCCCCCCTCTCAGTTTTACTTGCTATTCTAACAATTGGTATCAGAGCAGGCTCTTCACTAAATTTGTAAACACTTGAAGATAAATATTTTATCATTATGGATCAACAAGTAAAAATTTCCTCCAAGGTTCCAATATTCAATAGAGAATATTATGCTTTCTTGAGCATTAGGATGAGAAGCCATATAATGTCTCCTAGATTAGATGTTTGGATGTCTATAGAAACAGGGTACACATATCCCAAAACCCCTCCTACGGATCTTGAAGGAATAAAAAAATTTGGAAGCAATGCTTTCTAGTTTTTCAGTATTTAATTCAATCTGATCTAGGATCTTAACTGAGAGAACAACATGTACAACATATCAAACACAAGAGACAAGAGACACAAATCATTTCATCGGGGAAAACCAAGAAGGTGAAAAACCATGCAACTTCCTCAGAGATAGAATGAGCATCAATACAAAGATCACAAAGATCAAACCCCGCAACAAGATATATTCTTCTAGAAGCTGCTCCTCCTCCACTTGTGTGCACTCGTCCTCTCTCTCACTAATACGAAGTGAGTGAGTGTGTGAATGAATAAATGAGAGAGTCGCACTCTCTATTTATATATTACTTCACTTGACTTTTAAATCTAATTAGGTCGGCCCCAACTTAACCACTTAACATAATGCTGACTAGGCCGACCCCACTAGGGTGGTCTAATAACCCTTTGACCCACACAACTCATACATGGCCGACCCCACCAAGGTGGTCTAATAACTCATCAAATATAAGTTGCGACACTTGCAAATACAAATGACGACACTTCCAATCAAAGGAATAATACATATCTGTTGGGGATAAAATAAAGTACAAATGTAATACATACAATATACAAGTGAATATCTTTTGAAGTTACAAATACATCAACACTCCCTATTAACTAGGAAGGTATTATCTTGACACAAGTCATCAATACATATAGACACACGTCTTCAATACTGGAGCTGGATCATCATCACTAGATCACTGGAGCATCACCGTCACTGATGCTATACTCTTCATCTCGATCACTGGTGCTATCTCTCAATTCTTCTCGTCATAGGAAGTTCTACAGAGCCAACCCTTTTTCATGTTGGTTGTAGGCCTAGCCTCCTGTAGGTATTCAGCATCTCTGGCCATCCTATGGAATGTGCGTCAACAAAACCTCGAAAGAGCATCCCAGGAATTTTACAAGCACACAGCTCAACCCATCGGATCTCCAAGGATCTTTTACATGTGACCACCACAAAACCTCGAAAGAGCATCCGAGCTCAAACTATCGGATCTCCCATGATCTTTTACATGTGGTCAGGAAAAACCTTAAAAGAGTGTCTTGCAACCTGCAAGATCTCTAAAGAGCATTCCAGGACTTTTATGAGCACACATCTCAACCTATCAGATCTCCAAGACTTATTGCATGCCTCCTATAGCAAAACCTAGAAAGAGCATCTGATCTCAAACTATCAGATCTCCCAGGATATTTTCTACGCTACCTATAGAAAAACCTTGAAAGAGTATCCAAGATCAAACTATCGGATCTCCCAGGATCTTTTCTATGCTACCTACACAATCTGTCCACGGAAAACCTATAGCAAAACCTCGAAAGAGTATCTGAGCTCAAACTATCGGATCTCCTAGGATCTTTTCTATGCTACCTGCACAATCTGTCCACAGCCAACCTGTAGCAAAACCTTGAAAGAGTATCTGAGCTCAAACTATCAGATCTCCCAGGATCTTTTCTATGCTACCTGCACAATCTGTCCACGGCCAACCTGTAGCAAAACCTTGAAAGAGTATCCAAGCTCAAACTATTGGATCTCCCAGGATCTTTTCTATGCTACCTGCACAATCTATCCACAGCCACGAAGTATCATCATGATACTCATGATCCACTTGATCATCCTCGCACTGAGCATCCTCCTGATGCTCATGATCATACTGATCATCATCATACAATACATCATCTTGCTGTACAACATCTGGAGCATCGACCTGATGCTCACCACACATTAATGTCCTGATCATCATCATAGCATCATCCTGATACATATCATCACATGATCATCCTGATAATCATCACAACATCGTCCTGATGCTTATCATCTGGAGCATCGTCTTGATGCTCATCACACATGATTGTCCTGTTCAGATCATCTCATCATCCACGGAGCACAGCCCATATGCACATCTTACAACACTTACACCACCGACATGGGAGAAGACATCTACCACCATTCGGGGAAGGCTCTAGCCCTTACTTTTTCACCATGGGAGAACACATCTACCACCATGTAAAAAATGGCTTCATCCCTTACATCTACACCATGGGAGAACACATCTGCCACCATGTGAGAATGGCTCCAACCCTTACATCTGCACCATGGGAGAACACATCTACCACCATGTGAGAATGGCTCAACAATTACATCACGACCATGGGAGAACACATCTAAAACCATGTCAAAAAAGCCCATGTGCATCTGCATCTTCCAGACTCATCACTTCCCCTTGGAGTGAAACTCGATTTGAAGTACACCAAGCCTCTTTCTGAAGTACTCGAACTTCACTCTGGCTAGTGGTTTGGTCAACACATCTGCAATATGCTCCTCTCTACACCATATCCTTGATATAGTGATATTTGATCTTGATATGCTTCAACTTGTCATGGAACACCGGGTTCTCTGACAACTTCACACAACTATGGTTGTCACAATAGATACAAGTAGCATCTAACTGGAGATCAACTAAATCAAATAGTAGCTTCCTTAGCCATACTGCCTCACAACTAGCTGAACAAGATGCGACATACTTTGCTTCGGCTGTACTTAGTGCTATGCAGGATTGCTTCCTGCTAAACCAAGAGATCACACCTGATCCCATACTGAAGCAGCACCCCAAAGTGCTCTTCCTATCTGCAGCACTGCCTACCCAATCTGAATCAACATAACCCTCCAGGTTAAACTTTTGATTCACATCATACTTGAGCCCATAATCAACCGTACCCTTCAGGTACCTCAGAATATGCTTTACAACAATCATGTGAACATGTCTAGGATCTGGACAGGAAGCTGTCTATCCTTCCATACCATGTCCTAGGTGCTTGCTTCAAGCCATACAAGGCTTTCTTCAATCTGCACACATATGAATCCCTATCATGTGTCTCAAAACCGAGTGACTGCTCCACATACACTTCCTCTTCAACTACACCATTCAAGAAAGCTGTCTTGACATCTATCTGGTGTATCTTGCACTTCATCACTGCAGCCAGGGCAAGTACTGTTCTGATGGAAGTGTATCTGGCTACAGGTGCAAAAGTCTCTTCATAATCTATCCCTTCTTTCTGGGAGAAGCCACGAGCCACAAAATTTGTATTTCTTTATGCTACCATCTGCAACATGCTTGATCTTGTAGATCCACTTGGAAGTCACAACAAACTTCCCTTCTGGTCTTGGGACCACATCCCAAACATCATTCTTCTTGATCGACTGGTACTCCTCGATCATGGCATCCTTCCATTACTGCATCCCAGATCCTAGGAACTTCAGATTCTTCAATATCTTCAATAGGTAGTTTTATTGAACTTCGTTGTTGGAACAAATGTTGTTGTTGAGTCTTCATTGCTTGTTCTTCAAAACAAGTCTTTCTTGTAGGTGATGGTACACAGTCTTTCCTACATATAAGTTCAATTGCATGATTAGAAACATCTCATAGATTTCAGAAACAATTCTTACACATAAAGATATATGTCATATAGTCATGCAATTATCTTTAGCCAATGCTTCAATACAACATTCATCCATATCTTGTAACTTTCTAGATGCCTTCCATCTCTACCAGAACATTTGTTAAGAGTGTGCACAACTCGCAACATGTCAGCAAAGAGGTTTCATTCTAGATAAGTAGCAATGAAATGTTGTACAGTACCATAGGCCACTTACCCATTACTATATTAGTAGTATCTTGTTCAATAACGCAACTTTTCTAAAATGCATAATAAACATCCTAAATCAGAAATATGTACATGAATGAACAAAATCATTTAAGTAATAAGAAATGACAATTCAAATACTTATCTCTGTTTGCTTGTTGGGTGGACTCCCTCTCAATCTTTGCTTCCTTGCAGGAACTACTAGAGTGAGCTCCCTCTTGATCTTTGCTTCCTGGATTATCTGTCTTTGAACTTATATCCATCCTGGACCACTATGCATGATTAAGTGTGCACTAGTGTCATCCTCAAGATCTCATACATAATCATACATGCATTAGTATAATCTCAATACTATCAAAACATTATGATTCTAAATAATCTTAAACATGTATGGCTATAGTCATTTCATACACAGGTAATTTATCACAAGAGTTAGTATTCAAGGTTTTAGGGAGGACTTCTTTTACTCATGCATATTCTTATATGACCATAGGACTCTTCATTAAGAAGCATAATATGCATAAATCCATGATTACTCAAACTTATAACTTCATGAATAATCATTATCAATCATACAAAAAATATACTTATATAAGATCTTAACATAAGGTAGGATTCTAACTCAATATAGGAAAACATACTTGGATTATCATGCTTGTCTAACATACCCAAACAATGTCTTATTTGTTCTCTTAGAGACCTTGTGCTAGCAACCTGCATATCTCATAGGTTAATAATTGTAGAACCAAGTTATACATAGCTCATAAGTAGAACTTCTATGTGATCCATGACTATGGATGAGTCTTTGTCTTCATGTCACCATGGTCATATGTTCTTGATCTAGAACTTGATTTGTCTTTCTTGATGTACCCTTCATGTTAGTGGACAACATCATCCTCATACAACACCACAGTGTATTAGTACAATCATAAGTGTCATACACCTAATCAATGAATGTCTTCTATCATTCACCTGCATTCATACTTTTCCTAGGGTGATAAAACAAGTCTAAAAATAATCAAGATTGTACAAACCTCAATAATATGAAGACAAACATATCATAAACTTAATCATGAACATAAAACATACCTGAATCTCCTCAAGTCATACCTGTCGGGATTGCTTGTAGTCTTCTTATGTAAGGCCTTAGCCTCAACTCCCTCTGGAACTAGAATCTCTTCACTTATGTAGGTGTCCAAATCATTCTCTTCTAGGATTAACCCAATCCACTTTGATTTGATGAAGCTGGATCGGGAGTTGGCTAGGGTTTGACAGAGAAACCTACAAATCCAAACTTTGAATTTCAAACTTTTGATTGAATGAAAAGATGTGCCTTGCTAAGTTGATCAATCTAGCATACTTCAATTTTTGAATCTCCAAAATTTTACCCCTCAAAATTGACTTTGAAAGTTTCAGATCTGCAGCTTCTGTCAAATTCTGGTTTTCTGGTCAAAATCCCGAACTAGGGTTTGATAGATCCCAGGGATCTACCCAACCAAAAAATTGGATCTTGTCTCTAAATTTTAATTTTTCTGAGGAGCATCCATCCATGGTCTCATTTTCAAGAAATTCCAACTTTCTCCAAAACCCTAATTTCCCGCAATAGTGACAAACCAAAAATGAAAGTGCTCAGAATCCAATTCTGTTTGGACATAAATATATGCCATATTGTTTCTGATGTATCTCTGAAATTTGGGATCCTCAGGGTTTGAAACGTCGTCCTATGGTATACTGACCTGTCGTCTTTCCAACCCCATAGATATGAGCTCAAATGGATTCTCTGAGAGAGAGATATGCCAAGTGTCACAACATGACCTTTTTATATGATGAAACAGTATAGCGAGCTTGTACGGCGTGCCACCTATCATTGTTTCAACTTCGGCCTCTGAACCTTGGACCTGTGAAACTGCAGTCCATGCCCTAACTATTATTTTTTACGGAATTCCATTTGGAGCTTCCTAGCCTGAGATATGACCTTTTTTCCTAGGTCACCTGTTTAGGGATGCATTATGGAAGAGGCAGAAACCCTAACTTGTACAGATCATATCTCACAAAGTACAATGAATATGAGAATGTCCTTCAAACACAAGGTACATGTGCATTTCATCTTCTACCTATAAAGGTTTCAGATCCTAAACCTTCTCCAAAATGGATTTATAGTGAAATTTCCACGATGAGTGGTTTTTACTATACCAAGCCCTAGCTTCCGATTTGTCGCAAGTGCAACAAGTGTCATAAATGCCATACCATGCCTTCTTCAGGATAGCTCTGATACCATGTTAGTTTTTCATTATTTCATTCAATCTGATCTAGGATCTTAACTGAGAGAAAAGCATGTACAACATATCAAACACAAGAGACAAGAGACACAAACCATTTCACCGGGGAAAACCAAGAAGGTGAAAAACCCCGCAACTTCCTCAGAGATAGAATGAGCATCAATACAAATATCACAAAGATCAAACCACACAACAAGAGATATTCTCCTAGAAGTTGCTCCTCCTCCACTTGTTCGCACTCCTCCTCTCTCTCACTAATACAAAGTGAGTGAGTGTGTGAATGAATAAATGAGAGAGTCACACTCTCTATTTATACATTACTTCACTTGTCTTTTAACTCTAACTAGGTCGGCCCCAACTTAACCACTTAAGATAATGCTGACTAGCCCAACCCCACTAGGGTGGTCTAATAACCCTTTGACCCACACAGCTCATACAGGGCCGACCCCACCAAGGTGGTCTAATAACCCATCAAATATAAGTTGTGACACTTACAATAATACTTGCGACACTTGCAAATACAAATGACGACACTTCCAATCGGAGGAATAATACATCTCCATTGGGGATACAATAAAGTACAAATGTAATACATACAATATACAAGTGATTATCTTCCAAAGTTACAAATACATCAACAATGCTAAAGTTGTTAATGCAATCTTGGATGGGTTAGCCAGAACAGTCTTTTCCAAAGTGATGCATTGCAAAATAGTGAAGGAGATATGGTACAAATTGCAGAATATCTATGAAGGAGACACCAAGGTAAAAAGGGAAAAACTCCAGACTTTTAAAACCCAATTTGAAAGTCTAAAAATAAAGGAAGAAGAAAACATTTCAGAAAACTTTGAAAGAATTGATGAAATCGTTAATACAATTCAAGGGCTAGGAGAAGAATTGAAAGAAAATGAAATAGTTGAAAAAGTACTAAGATCACCTCCAATGATTTACAATCCTAAGATTTACACACTAGAAGATAGAGAAAATCTTGAAAAACTCACAATGGAAGAACTATATGGGATTCTCATAGCTTATGAAATGAGGATTGGGCAAGACAATTCTCAAAAGAAGGAAGAAGCTTTTAAAGCATCAAAAGTAGATAAGGAATCTAAAATCAAGTTTCAATCAGAAGACTTCGATGATGAAGAAGCACTCATTATTAAAAATCTTAAGAGAGGTACTGGTAAGTTCAAAAAGAAATTGCCCTTAAAAAGTTTTAACTGTGGGGGAATTGGTCACTTTGCTTCCAAATGTCCTTATCCCAAACAAGAAGACGATGATGAGTGCCCTGATAACTTCAAGAAAAACAAAAATATTTTTAAGAAAAACAGAAAGAATACTTTTTATTCCATGGATGACAACTGCTCAAATGAGTCTTGTGAAGATGAAGAAGCAAAAGTCTTATTCATGGGAGTAGAAAATAAAATCTCTGAAAAGGAGTAGAAGGTGTGGAATATATTAAAGCAGAACTGCAAGTGCCCTCAAAGAATTAGAAATAATTATTGTTGACTTAAAAAATCAGCTTCAAGAATCCAAAGAGGTCGAAAACAATCTAGAACAACAACTCAAGAAACAAGAAGAACAATTAGAAAAGCTCGAAGCTGAAATAATCCTGCTTAGAAACAAGGCTGATGAAGAATCCTTTAAATCAAAATTTAAGAGCAGCTCAAAAAATCTAAATGACATCCTAAGTTGTCAAATATCATTCAGTAATAAAACTGGACTAGGTTATGACAAAGGAAAGAAGTCAGAACAATCCTCTTTCATAAATAAAAAAGGAAATAAAAGAAGTTATGTTGACGCACTTATGAAACCGGTTGTAAAGGAATAGAGTCAAAAATTTGCTCACTCTCAAAATAAAAGCAGGGCAGATAATGTTCCAAGCAGACATCGGCAACTATTTTTGGGAAATTGTTATGCCTGTAACAATTTTGGACATATAGCTAGGAATTGTAAACTAAATGCTCCTCTTGGAAAAGGAATTACATCACAATCTATGTTGTATAAGAAGAATGTCACTAGAAGCAATCCAAAAGGAAGAATTTATAACTCTTTTGCTCCTCTACGGAATTACAGTATAGAATGTTACAAATGTGGTAACCTAGGACACATAGATAGAAATTGTAAACTAGTGATTCCTATGAAGAATGACACCACAAAATCTCAAGGCAATGAGGAAAAGAAGGCTTGGAAGAAGAAGTAATATGTGGAATGTTCAATAGCTCTATGTGCAACATAAAAACATAATATATGGCATGTGGACAGTGGATGCTCAAAACATATGAAAAGAGACCCACACAAATTTAGAAGCTTAAAAAGAAATAAAAAAGGAAAAGTCACTTTTGGAGATAATCTATCCTCTAAAATAATTGGGAAGGGTACATAGGCTCTTAGAGACAAGATGAAAGATGAATTTTTTTTCTTGTAAAGAACTTAAAACCTAATATTTTAAGTGTGAGCCAAACATTTGATCAAGGAAACATATGTATATTTGATTCCAAGAAGTGTGAAATCATAAGAAAAGATTTTAGGAAAACTTGTTGGGATTGATGTGAGAACTCCAAGCAATGTGTATATTCTAGAAAATGAAGAACAATGTTATAAGAGTCAAATTGATGAAATTTTGTTGTGGAATAGAAGGATGGGGCGCTTGAGCTTTGAAAATATTGTAAAAGTTAGTAAGAAGGGAGTTGTAATAAATTTACCAAAGATCATAAAACCACCAAAACACGTTTCTAGACACTGTCTTCATGGGAAGCAAACAAGAACAAGCTTCAAGTTCAAAGAGCATACAACCTCTCAGCCATTAGAAATAATTCACACTGATATTTGTGGACCTACAAGGACTAAAAGCTTTCAAGGTGAACATTAATTCATGTTACTAATTGATGATTATACAAAAATGAATTGGGTGGCATTTCTTAATGAAAAATTAGAAGCCTTTATGAAGTTCAAATCCTTCAAAGAACTTGTTGAAAATGAAACAAATATCAATATTAAATGTCTAAGATTAGATAATGGTGGTGAGTTCATCTCAAATGAATTCAATGGTGTTTGTGAAAATCATGGAATCAAGAGGCAGTTTTCAGCCCCAAAAACTCCTCAACAAAATGGAGTTGTTGAGAGGAAAAACAAGACTGTCCAAGAAACAGCCAGAACTATGCTAAATGAATAAAAACTTCCTGATGGGTATTGGAGAGAAGCAGTATATATAGTTGTCTATGTACAAAACAAAGGACATATTAGATTAAATAGTGACAAAACTCCTTATGAGCTATGGTTTGGAAGACCAGCTTCAGTTAAATACTTTACATGTTTGGGAAGTAAATGGTACATAAAAAGAGATGATGATAATCTAGGGAAGTTTGACTCTAGAATAGATGAAGGCATATTTCTTGGATATTCTTCCACCAAAAGGGCATATAGATGTTATAATCTAAGGTTGCACAAGATCATAGAAAGTGAAAATGTAACTATAGATGACTCTAAACCAAGAAGGATACAAATCCAAGAAAGTGTGGATGTTGAAGAAATTGATGATGAATAAATAGATGATGAAGAAAAAGAAGAAATTTCACAAGAATAATATATTCTTGAAGAAGAAGAAGAAGAGAAAGTATAGAATGAATACTCCCCTAGATCAAACACAAAAACACCATCCAGATAGGTTCAAAAGAATCATCCTGAAAGTCAAATAATTGGTAATAAAAATTCAAGAGTTCAAACAAGGAGAAAATTGGTTTATGATGAAGAAGAAGCACTACTTTCGATAGTAGAACCCAAAACCTTTAAAGAATCTTGAAAACGTGAGGACTGGATCAATGCTATGAATGATGAACTTGATCAAATAGAGAAGATCCAAACTTGGGAACTTGTCCCAAGACCTAAGGACATGAACGTTATTGGAACCAAATGGATCTTTAAAAACAAGTTCAATGAGGATGGTCATGTGATAAGGAACAAGTCCAGATTAGTATGCAAGGGATATGCTCAAGTAGAAGGTGTTGATTTTGAAGAAAACTTTGCACCTGTGGTGAGACTTGAAGCCATTAGGATGTTTTTAGATTTTGCATGCTACAAGGACTTTAAAGTGTATCAAATGGAAGTAAAATATGCATTTTTTAATGGAGAACTTGAAGAAGAAGTATATGTTGAGCAACCTGAAGGTTTTCTCTTATCAGAAAATAGAGATTGTGTTTGAAAACTTAAGAAGGCACTCTATTGTCGTAAACAAGTTCCAAGAGCATTGTTCTCAAGAATTGACAAGTATTTAAAGCAACAAGGATATAAAAGAGGGTCCATTGACAATAATCTATACATAAAGTTTGAAAACAAAAATATGATCATTGTTGTAATCTACGTAGACGATATTATATTTGGAAGTGATCTACAAATTCCGAGTGTAAAATTTTCTTCAGAAATGAAGAAGGAATTTGAAATTTCAATGTTGGGGGAACTAACATTCTTTCTAGGTTTACAAGTATCGCAATAAAAAAAAGGGATCTTCATCTCTCAAACTAAGTATATCAATGAGATGTTGAAAAAGTTCAAAATGGAAGAATCCAAACCTGTTAGTACTCCTATGGTCACTGGTTGTAAATTGAGCAAGGATGATGAATACTTAGAAGTAGATCATAATACTTAGAAGTAGATCATACCATGTATAGGTCAATGATTGGTAGTTTATTATATGTAACAACTACAAGACCAAATGTAATGCAGGCTGTAAGTTTGGTTGCCAGATTCCAATCAGCCCCAAAAGAAACACATGTGGCTGCAGTAAAAAGAATTCTTAGATATCTAAAAGGTACTATGGATTATGGATTATGGTATCCAAAAAGCAATAACTTCACTCTAAGGGCATTCACTGATGCATATTGGGAAGGAAGTATTGATGACAAAAAAAGCACTAGTGGAGCAACATTTTACTTAGGAAATTGCTTGGTGTCATGGCTAAGCAAAAAGAAGTCTTCCATGTCACTATCTACATCAGATGCCGAGTATATTGTTTTTGCATCATGTTGTACACAATTCATTTGGATGAAGAAAACATTGGAATATTTACTTGTAAAATATGAGGATCCCATTGCTATACATTGTGACAACACAAGTGCTATAAACATATCCAAAAATCCTGCCATGCACTGCAAGACAAAGCACATTCCAATAAAATATCACTTTCTAAGAGACCAAGTGTAATAAAAGGTTCTCAAACTGGAATATGTTGATACAATGGAACATATAGCTGATATCTTCACTAAGCCACTACCCAAAGAATCATTTGACCATCTTAGAAAACAGTTAGGAGTAATCTCCCTACAGTAGATAAAAAGGAGAAAAGAGATTATGTCAGGGGGAGACATGTTGACATGGGAGCTTTCAAAAGGAGGCCTTTGTCATTAATGTCAAAGGGGGAGAAAATTGAAGAGTTTTTGTCATCAATGACAAAGGGGGAGAATGTTGAGTATGATTGTCATTGATGTCAAAAGAAGTTCATTAATGACAAAGGATTAACAAAGAAAGTGATGATATGGCATGTATGATGATATGGCATGTATGATGATATGGCATGTATGATGATGTGGCATGTGTGATGGGGTTGAAAAATCATATGATGGTGTTCTAGTGCTCTCATGAAGTCATTTTTACAATTTGACATCATTATGTAGAAGTATGGCAATTTGGTGAAACTCTGGAAATTGACTAAGGATTGAAAAATTAGTCTAAGTTTCCCTAGTAAAATGCTCGCCATATCTCATAAGTTAATGATAAAAATTATCTGAGATGTCAGGATATAGCTTGTTGAAGTGTTTATCTGACCATGGTCTCATTTTTCCTAAAAGATGCTTGAAGACAAAGTTATAGGTCTACCAAGATGGGGTTTCAGGATGTTTTACTGGTTGGGAACCCAGTTCAGTAAAATGCCCACCAAGGAGAGAGGATGAGGTTGCAGAGGATGAAATTTACATGGATGGAATTTTCATGATGTCCCCCATTCCGTGGATGCTTCATATTTCCAATATTGGTGAAAATAAAAATCACCTCATGATTGACTTAGGGTTTGATAAAATTTTCGAAGTGTTAAATCAAGGGTTTAAGAGGCCATTTGCAAATGCATGCCCGATGCTCTCTTTGTGTCAATCAATTCAAAAAATGATATGGATATGTCTTTGTTGAATTTTCCATCCATTCATGTTCTCAGTTTTCCCTTCAGTGGTCACACGTGTGAGAAATGGAACTGCCAAGTTGAAGAAAAATCATGTCTACACAGTGTATGGAAAATGCCTGCACAAAGCTTGGGTATGCCCACACAAGGATTTATATATGCAAGCAAAGGAATTAATATATGCCAACAAAGGAATTAATAATATGCCCACACAAGGCTAAATAATATATGCATCCAAGGTTTATGAAATGCCCGCACAAGGCTTACAATATGCCTACATAAAGGAAGCAATGGAGTTTATGCGTGTTTCTACAAGGAAGTTTCTCACGATGAAGGATGACATGATACGATAAGTTACAGGGATAAGATACATGAATAATTAATATGTCATGAAATAAATAAAACTAACTATCAGAATCTATAATTCAATTAAACAGAGATTTAATAAATAAAGATATAAATAAACAAAGATTTAATCTTTTTTGGAAAGAAACAAGTTTAAGAATGAAGAGATGCGATTGTAAAAGGATCAGATACATGATGTTAAATATATATAAACAGATACTTGAATTGGAAGAAATACATCTCTGTAGTTCACATTGAAGTAGCAGCAAGAAAAGACAGAGACCAAGAAAATGAAGAATAACCAGTGACAAAATTGAAGAAATAAGAAGATCTGGAAATCTGATAAAATCAAATAAGGGTGGTTGGGAGGCGCAAGGACAGGATTCAATCCTGTAGGGGTTCGTAAATTCCTTCTAGTTGTTGCTGGTAAACAGGGTGTTGGTGCATCCTTCAGTCGTTGCTGAAAAATTTGGGTGTTGGTGCATCCAACAAGTTGGTGCTTGCAAACTATTTGTAAATATAATTTTGCAATAATAGAAAGTATTGGTGGTTTCCCCAATTGGGATTCCATGATAATATTGTGTGTTCTGTCTTCATTTTTTATTCTATTTTAAAGTGATAAAAATTTAAATAGATAGCATAATACTGATTCACCCCCCCTCTTAGTATTACTTGATATTCTAATAGGGTCGATTTGGATAATATAATAGTCCTTTAAAAGAGAAAGAACAATGAAATAAAACAATGATCAAACCCTTAAACCAAAGAAAGAACTCCAATATTTTGTGAGTTGTTGCAATAACAAAGGAATATTAGAGGGACCATATTAATGGCAGGCCCTAGAGGGAACTAATTCCATTAGTGTAGAAAATAATTGAAATTAACTTATAATAAACCCTCAATGTCTTAAGGCATGTGACATTCAAATTACAAATCTATTCATCTAGATATAAAATATGAAAGTGTGGTGCTAGTTCACTGTTACTAGAGGCAGATCTAGAATGCCATCTAGGCTATATGTCCCCAAACCTTGATAATAGGATCAACTCCTATATGGACCATAATATTTGAAATTTAAACCTTAAATAAGATCCAAACATTGTATTCATATACTTTGATCATTGTTTTCTAATCTACAGGCGAAGGTAGAGATGTTTTTGGTAATTTGTAGGCCAAGGAATCGATGTGGTTAGATTTTGTTTGTATATTAGTGCCTAAGCAGCCTGGAAAATTCCAAACCACTTGTTCCACTTTCTTGTTATTGTATTTGATGCAAAAATGAATGCTTATTTTAATTTGACAACGAAACAAACTCTAAAATTTGTTATATAGAAAATGAACTAAGGAACTAGGAAGTTTCCTTCCATTCTAGCTAATTGGTTGATGTATATGGATTGCTACCTAAAGTACTCAAAGGATGGTAAACATTTATCATCATTATGAATTGGAGTGGAGTGTGGTCGAAGTAGGAAGAGATTATCTCTATTTTATTTACTTATATCAATTTACTAATTGAAACAAGAGCCACGAGGTGGAAATGTCCCCAACATTGTTGTTGCAGTGGATACTTGTTTGCACCTGTGAGGAGATGTATTGTCAAGGAGAAAGGGTTTCAATGGAAGAAAGCAAAAGCATTGAGCCTTATTGAATGAGATAGGGGTAGGGAATAAAAAATGGGTGGGAGAATAGTGTTGCAATGTGAAAGAAAAATGTATTAAGAAGAAATAGTGAATGTAATATGTTGGACGATTGCTAGTGAGAGCTCTTGCTACTCCATTGTTGAGAGATGTGCCTAAACTCTTTTCTTGGGAGATGATCCCCAAGGAATTTGATGTTCCATCCAGTTAATGATCAGATCCAGAGCTATGGATTACTTATATTCAGATCCATATCAGTCCATTGTTGAAGATTCATAAGCATCCAGAGAGTATTCTACAGTACCAGTGCCATTAAAGCTAGTTTTGGAGGAGATCACCTAGTAGGAGGAAGAAAGCTTAGTGAATGTGCCCAAGATACTCCAGGAATATTAGTGAAGCCTTCATATCAGTTATCAGACCTGTTTACAGTCATATATCAGAGATATATTCACTTATCTACTTCTTACACTCATTCAGTACCATTGGAGCTAGTTTTGGAGGAGATCACTCAGTCGAAAGAAGATAGCTCAGTGAATGCGCCCAGGGCACTTCAGGAATATCAGTTCATACTTCATATCAGTTATAAGACCTGTTGAAATTCATATATAAGATTCATATCAGACTTACATTCACTTCTCGACTTCTTACACTCATTCTCTCTCAGTGTGTAAGATTTTTCTAACCTGTGGGGATCTTGTAATTCTGAATATAATGAAATAGAAAATATGTATTCTGGAGTTCATATTTCGACCTGTTGATGTCAATAAATATATATCAGTACAATTTAATGCCTCATAACAAATTTTAGTAATCCCTTGAGGCAGTTTGGGATTAAAGAATGTAAGACTAGCTCAATGAGCCATTTTTAAAAACTATTTTTGCCATATTTACTGGAAATATTTATTTGAGCATCAATTTTCACTTTTTTAAGTTGTATGAGCCTTTTAATGCGGTATACAAGCCACTCCATCCCATTCCCTGAGTTTTTGAGAGCATATAACACTGTTTGGAAGACCTTGTAAACCTCTTGGTTATGCAATCCCCAGTAGCGCCCTTGACTAGTTTTCCTCCAAATCCAACTATAACCTCCCAAAATATTATGAACTCTGATCTATTTTGTTTTAATGATTTTAAATGACTGAAATAACCCTTATCTCTATCCAGAATAAACTCCCAGTCTAGTATGCATATGCTGGAATCCCAGGAAGCCTCGAAGTAGGAAACAAACTTATATGTTGTTGAAAAGTGAAAAGCTCTAGTACCTTGTGCATAGGAATCACTATTCATACTTGAATTATCTTTCTTCTGCACATTTTCCATACAAAAAATAGAATCAAAATTCATTCCCATCATCCTTTATCAATGACCCAGTACTCAACACTTACACCCTGCTCACCATAAAAAAATTGTTTAAAAATTACTAGTTAAAATCCTGATCAATTTGGAAGTTGGAGTTAGTATTCTGGCCAATTATTTGCTGGAATATTACAATGATATCAAAGCGTGTTCCTCTGAACCTTCTCTTAAAATTGGTTATGATTCCTAAGAGAATACCCTTCCCCAAAGGAAAGAACCTTGAAGAACCATTTGTGGAAGAAGAGGTAGAATCTATTGGAGGGAGAATACAAGGGGGAAAGAACATGACTAAGTTAGATGAGAAGGAAGTTTAGAAATTTTGTGTAGAGTATGTTAAATGGGATGCATGACATATCTCAGAACATCATTCAATCTGGGAAAGACACCAGAGAATTCCTGGCTAAGCAGCTAGGACATAAAGATGTAGAAGGGAGCAACAATGGCTCTCAGAATGAGGAAAGGAAGATCCCTAGTGGATTTCTCTTTTCAAGGATTGGGCCTCATAATAGTCCTAATGAATTCAAAGAAGAATTCAAGGATCATCCCCAACAGACCATGCCCAAGTTCCTTGAGGAACATAAGGAGGATCCTGAAATTCCAACTAAATCAGTTGCTACATGGGAGGATCAGTATGTAGTATACCAAACTCTGAGTGAAGAGTGCAAAAGGGAATTACCTTTCAAGGATTTTTGTGATGCACATTATAGAAATCATCCAAGAGGAGGTCGTAATCAGCCAACACATAATTATGAGTTGAGGAATGCAATTGGTAAGATCCAATTACCCTTCTTTGATGGGTCATCAAAGTGTACTGCTAGCTCCTGGGTGCATAAGCTATACACCTATTTCCAGCTGAATGCAATAGCTAAAGGGATGCCATCAAAATGGAAACTTTTCTTTGGAAGATGAAGCTAATGACTGGTGGTTCCATGGAATGAGTACTTTGGGCCATGATCAAGTGACTTCCTATGCATAATTCACTAAGAGACTAATAGAGAGATTCGATAGAAGAGACCCCGAAATCTCCTTCAGGGAATTGGCACATGTTAAGCAGACTGGAAATCCTGAATCTTACATATCAAAGTTTGAAAAGTTGGTTGTAATGATCACTGACATATATTAAGTTTGCTTGTTCCTCCTATTCACAGAAGTATTAGCAGAACCATTAAAATAGCTGTTTAAATCCTACAGACCAACTACCTTACAAGAAGCAGTGAACAGAACAAGAGATCTGCAAGATGCAATCCCAAGAACCATATATCCACCAAAGGTTATTGCACCTGCTAAATTTCAGAACCAAATGCCACCATTCAGAAATTTGGCTGCCCCAAATAGGAAGGAATACTCATTCAAATATCGAGATGAGTTAAGAAGGAAAAAACTTTGTTTTTCTTGCCAAGAACCTTGGGTTCCGGGGCACAAATGTGCCAAGGGGAAGGCCCATTACATTGAATTTTTTTTCTGAAAGTGATGAGGAAGAAATGGGAGAAGAAGTACAATCAAAAGAGGGGTATGATATAGCAAGAGAAGAGCAATCCCTACAACCAGAATGTAAAATTGCATTTTTAAGTGGAGTTCCCCACTACCACACCATGAGATTCAAAGGGGTTGTGCAAGGCAAAAAGGTGTCAGTTTTGATCGATGGGGGTGCCACCCATAAATTTATTGATGCATCCATGGTAGAGAGAAGGAAATTATAAACATAAAAATTTGGAGGTTTCATAGTCATTATTCCTGGAAACAACACTATGTAGTGTGACTAGTGGATTCCAAAACTGCAAGTGACTATTGGAGACCATACTGTGACTAATAGTTTTTATATTGTTGATGTGTATGATAAAAATGTGGTATTGGGAGTACAATGGTTGTTCCCCATTAGTGAGCGTGTGGTAAATTACCAAATACCCCAGATGTGCTTCAAATATACTGCATGAAAATAATTGATTTTGAGAGGTGTCAACATCTACCCAAAACAAGTAATTTATGCACATAGTATGAGATCAGTTTTGAGACATGGTGACATAGAGTGGGATTTTGAATGTTTTTTCACCACTAAAGGGACTTCCATTGATGTATCACATCATTTGAAATACATCCAAAGATTGCTCCACAAACACAAAAAAGTGTTTGAAGATATTCCACATGGAAGGCCTCCTGACAGGGGTACTGCGCATTGGATTGAGATGGAACCTGGTACCTTTCCTAGTAAAATCCATCCTTAAAAACACCCCAAGAGATTCAAGGATGAGATTGAGAAAACCATCAAAGAGATACTTGAGATGAGGTTCATAAGACAAAGCTCAAGTCCCTTTTATTCATCGGTGGTTCTTGTAAAAAAGAAAGATGGAACAATGCGCATGTGCATTGATTATAGGGATTTGAACAAGAATACCATCAATAACATATATCCTATCCCAAGGATTGATGAAATGATGGATGAGCTGCATGGAGCTAAATATTTTTCCAAGATTGATCTTCATTTGGGATACCACCAAATCATAATGAAAAATGAAGACATTCAAAAAACTGCTTTCCGGTGCCATTATGGGAATTTTGAGTGCCTTGTCATGCCTTTTGGCTTGACCAATGCACCTACAAATTTCCAATCTTGCATGAACAAAATAATCATTAAGAAGCTACTTTAGTATGTCCTTGTATTTTTTGATGATATTTTTATTTATAGTAGGACATGGGAAGAGCACTTGCATCATTTGGACAATGTCTTAACACTCCTTGTAGAACAGTCTTTTTATGCTAAATTGTCAAAATGTGATTTTGGTTTGAAAGAGCTCCTTTATCTTGGTCACATCATTGGGAAAGAAGGATTCAAATTACATATGGAAAATATCAAATCCATCCTTGAATGGCCAATCCCAAAGAACATAACATCCCTAAGGGGATTCATTGGATTGTGCACCTACTATAGAAAATTTGTAAAATGATTTTCTAAGCTCACCTCCCCTTTGGCAGATCTCATCAAGAAGGGTGCTTTTTGCTGGTCAGATGAGGATGAAAAACCTTTTAACAGAATGAAGGAATTCATGAGCAGCTTCCCAGTACTTGCACTTCTTGATTTCACTCAACCTTTCATATTGGAGTGTGATGCCTCAAGTGAAGGCATTGGTGCAGTGTTAATGCAGAACATGCACCCTATTGCTTATGAGAGCAGAAAATTGCAGCCACATGAGAAGCATTATTCCATATGTGATAAAGAGATGTTGGCCATCATGCATACCTTGGCTAAATTCAGACAGTATCTAGTGGGAGGCAAGTTCATAGTCAATACTTATCACAATAACTTGAAGCATTTCTTTACTCAATAACAGCTGAATGACATACAACAAAAATGGGTAAGTAAAATTTAGTCTTATGACTTTGAAATAGAATATAAAAAGGGTAAGTTGAATGTGGTGGTTGATGCCCTCTCTAGGAAACCTTCTTTTTATTTGCTGCAAGTTCCTACTGATTGGAAAGTTCAACTAGCAAAAGAATATTCAAAAACTCAGTTTTCTTTTGAAGTGTTGGATAGGATGATTCTTATCAAGTTATCAATGATGTTATTTATTACAAGAACAAATTTTTTCTAACACCTGGATCCAAGTTAAAAGAACATATTTTGGTAGCTTCCCACAATGCACCAGTAGCAAGCCATCCTGGATTTTTGAAAACTTACCGGAAGGTGAGAGAGAGGTTCACTTGGAAGGGCCTCAAAGATGATGTGTTAAGGCATGCGAGGGAGTGTATTGCATGTCAGCAGAATAAGGTAGAGGACACTCATTCTGCTGGTCTCCTTCAACCACTTCCAATTCCTGAACAAAAATGGGAAAGTGTGTCCATGGATTTCATCACCGGACTACCAAAATATCAGGGTAAGGACAACATCTTTGTAGTAGTTGATAGATTGACTAAATTTGCTCACTTTTTTCTATCACATTAACTATTACAACCAATCAAGTATCTGCACTATATTTAAAAGAAATATTCAGATTGCATGGTCTCCCCAAGATTATAATCAGTGACAGAGATAGCAAATTTACTAGTGCTTTCTGGCAAACCTTGTTTGAGCTAGTTGGAACTAGTTTGAACCTCTGCACAAGCTATCACCCTCAAACTGATGACCAAATTGAAAGGGTGAACTAGTGGCTGGAAGGTTAACTCAGGAATTATGTTACTGGGCAGTAGAAGGCATGGGTCAACTGGCTACATTTGGGAGAATTCTGCTATAATACCACATTCAATATGTCCATCAGAATGACCCCATTTAAAGATCTATATGGATATGAATCCCCCACTTTTGCAGATCTGATTTTTGGGGATTCCAGAGCACAAAAGGAAAAGGATTGGTTGGAAGAAATCCAATACATACTCAAGGCACCTAAGAAAAATTTGCAGGTTGCACAGAACCAATAGAAACTGAATGCAGATAAGAAGAGAATAGATCGAATCTTCCAAGAAGGTGACTTAATTTATTTGAGGTTGCATCCCTACAGGAAATATACCTTGAAATCAAAGGGGGCTAATAAATTATTTCCACGTTTCTATGGGCCTTACAAGATCAAAAGAAAGCTGGGTGAAGTTGCTTATGAATTGGATATGCCACCTCGAAGCAAGATACACGATGTTTTCCATGTGTCATGCTTAAAGAAAGTAGTGGGCCAACAAGTCACTGTTTCAGAAATTTGGCCTCCTCTCGATGATGAAGGACACTTGGTATTGGAACCATAAAATATTTTACAGGTTAGAGAGAGGAATTTGAGAAGCAGAATCATTAAAGAATATCTAGTACAATGGAAGGGGTTTCCCAGTGAAGATGTTACCTGGGAAGATGAACAGATTCTGCAACATCCTAGATTGCAACTGCTTGAGGACAAGTAGTCTTGGGGAGGGAGGACTGTCATGTACCTTCCCTAGTGGCTTTGGTCACTACATTGGATCCTCGCATCCCTAGGGGGTCTAAGGAAATTAATTGAATAAGAATTAAATTAATGGGGGTTATTTTGAGGCAAAAATACTATAGCAATTAATTAATTATATTCAGAGTTTGAATTATTTTTAATAATAAATGCGTCATTACTAATTAATTTTGGTGGCAAGTATTGATGATGACATGGCTAGGAGGGAGCAATAGGGTCAATGTGGACCTCACTTGCTTAAGTGCAAAAGCTCATAAAATCAAGGAGCTAGATGAATGAAAGATGGCAACAAGAGAAAATGGAAACTGTCAAAAGCAAGAAAACAAAATAGACAAAAGCAGAAAGCAGGAAAGTAAAAAGAAGGAAAGCACAAAAAAGAAGTCAGGGTAAAATTAGTCACAGCAGATCTAATGAACAAGTAAATCAATCACAACAGATGAACATAGAAAATATGGTGCAAAACTATGCAAAACATGCAGCAGTGCTCTCTATCCCAGAAAGGGTGAATGAATTACAATACAAACTGTCACAATGAACAGAGCAATTCGAATTGCCTAAGGAGGTCATTCGAATCACTGAATGGAGTAGCTTGACTCTATCTAGGAGTCCTCATCAATCATCGGTGTTGCTCATCAATCACAACAACCAGTCATCCAGGTGTCAAGCTGAGTCTAACTGATCATAATAAATGTAACTGAAGTGTGTAGCACTGATATAGGATCTGGAGGCTCAGTGGGGGCGCATGGGAGGCTAACTGGAGTCAGAACAAGTCACCTAATCGAACTGGAGTTCAATCGGAGGTGAAACAGTCAGTCAGGAGTGAAATCAATCAGAATCGGAGTGAAATCAATCAGAATCGGAGCTAACTGAATGTAACTGGAGTGAATCTGCAGTGGTAGGTGAACAAGTGCGCCCTTCTCTGTCAGTAGGTGAGAAGAGGGCGCCTTTCAGCTTGGGAGGGCTAAAACTCTGTGGTAAGTGGCTCCCGGGTGCTAGAAGAAGGTGGATAAGGTGCTGGAGGCATCAAACTGGTGACTGGACTGCATATCCTGAAATAGATCATGCAATATCCTGAAGTAGATATGTATCCTGAAATAGATGATCCTGAAATAGATATGTATCCCGAAATAGATGATGGATATCCGAACACCCCCCCTCAAGCTAGACTATGATGTGCCAACTAAAATAATGTGGGGCCCTGGTAACTAAGACCAAAGGTCACCCCAATACAATAATCCAAAAAATGCTGAAAATAAACTAAGTGAGGAAAGAGGGAAAACCCAGTGGGAAGAAAGCCCCCCCTCAAGTCTAAAGCATAATAATGAATCAATCTGTCTCCACCATGATGGAACTCACCCCCAACAGTGAACGGAGGTAAGAGAACTTCTTCTCAGTGAAGCTCTTGGTGAAGATGTCTGCAATTTGCTCATCGGTAGGGCAATATTGCAGAATGATGGTGCGGTCATGCACCAACTGTCGAATGTAATGCATATGAATCTCAATGTGCTTGGTCCTCTGCCGCTGAACTGGATCTGTGGAGATCTTGATAGCACTTTGATTGTCACAAAATAGGACATTCGAAGTAGTGCCACCAAAACCAAACTCGGAAAGAATACCCTGCAACCAAACTGCCTGAATGCAGGCATTGACTGCCCCTCGATACTCTGCCTCTGCTGAAGAAAGTGCAATGGCTGCTTGCTTTTTGCTGGACCAGCAAATAGCACCATGACCAATCATGAAAACATAACCGTAAGTGGACTTCCGATAAATGCTATCACCTGCCCAATCTGAATCAGTAAAACCAATGAAATCTAGCTCAGAATCTGCAGCATAATGTATGCCAAACTGTCTCGTACCTTGCACATACTGCAAGATCCGCTTGGCTGCTCGCCAATGAAGCTCATGTGGCTGCTGCATATATCTTGACACGGCACTCACGGCATATGAGATATCAGGCTGTGAATGTGTCAAATAAAGTAGTGAACCAATCAACTGTCGATACATACTGCAATCTGCAAGCGGTGTGGAATCTCCCTCCTCAAGACTGATTCCTGAGAGGAATGGGAACGGGGCTGCCTTACATTCAGCCATATTAAACTTCAATAACAGGTCGGAAGCATATTTTTGCTGAGATATAGTGATCCCATCGAAATTTTGAGCTATCTCCAAGCCCAAAAAGTGACTCAGCAAGCCCAAATCGCTCATGTCAAAAGCTAGATTTAAGGCAGTTTTTAGCTTGTTTATTGAAGTAAGTGTGCTACCAGTAATAAGCAGATCATCAACATAAAGTACAATAACCAACAAATTACCTTTAACTCACTGAAGATAGACATTCGGATCAGATTTGCATCTTTGGAAATTCTGAGAAAGAAGGAAGGAGTCCATCTTTGCGTACCAAGCTCTTGGGGCCTGTTTTAACCCGTACAAAGACTTCTTCAATCTACAAACCAATGATGGATCTGATGTATAAACCTCTGGCTGCTGCATATAGACCTCTTCAGCAAGGTCTCCATGTAAAAATGCACTCTTCACATCCATGTGATGCACCTCCCAGTGCTTGGATGCGGCAATAGCTAAAAACAATGCGGATGGAATCCATCTTTGCAACCGGTGCAAAGGTCTCTGTGTAGTCCACTCCTTGGACTTGGGAAAAACCTTTTGCCACCAACCTTGCTTTATATTTGCTGATAGTGCCATCAGCAGCAACTTTAGTACGGTAGACCCATTTACACTTCACTAATTTTCTTCCAGGTGGAAGAGAAACTAGCTCCCATGTATTGTTCTTTTGAAGAGAACTGTACTCTTCATCCATGGCATCTTTCCATCTCGGATCTCGATGGGATGAATAGTATGATTGGGGATCTGAACCAGCCATCAAATAACAAATCTCAGGAAGAAATGGATCAGCAATAGAAAGAGCCATACCTGCCCTTTGAAAGTCTCCTCTTGTTCGTCTCGGATCAGCAGGATTTCCAAGACTAGAACCAGCAGATTGTAGAGTATTTTGGGCCCACTTTGGTAACTGAGGGAGATCTGAATGGTCGGATTCCGAACCTGATATGTCATGATCATCATATGCTGCTGAAATATCAGAAATATCAGAACTCATACCTTCATTATCGCTGCACGGATCTTCTTCTGGTGAAGGCGGTGAATCGGCAGTCTCTTCCTCGACTAGTTGCAATTCTTGAAGCGGTTCTTCAAACTGCACACTGCGCTCTATGAATATCTTTTTAGATCTGATATCCATGAGTTTATATGCTTTTGATTCTTCCCCATATCCTATCAATATGCACTCGATACTTTGTGGATCCAAAGCTCGTCTCTTCTCAGAAGGAATTCTAGCCCATGCAGTAGAGCCAAAAACTCTCAAATTTGACACATCCGGTTTGTGACCAAAGAATGCTTCGAAAGGAGTCATACCTTTCACGGATGAATGTGGAACTCGGTTCTGTATATATGCAGCAACATTGATTGCTTCAGCCCAAATATTTGCAGCCAAACCTTTTGATTCAATCATGCATGTAGCCATCTCTTTCAGTGACCGGTTTTTCCTTTCCACTACACCGTTCTGCTGGGGTGTGTAGGGAACTGTATGTTGGATCTTGATTCCGCTTTGGGCACAAAGTTGCAGCAACTCGGACTTGATATATTCCCCACCATTATCAGATCTAAGAGCTTTGATCTTGCTCTCAGTGGTGGTCTCAACAGAAGCCTTAAAATCCTTGAATTTTCCAAGCACTTCTGACTTGTTTTTGAGAAAGAATACCCATGTAAAGCGAGAATAATCATCAATAAATGTCAAAACATACCTTGAACCATTTAATGACATATGGGGCAGCGGACCGCTGATATCAGAATGGATCAATCCCAAAATAGTAGAGGCTCTGCTAGCCTTGCCGCGGTCGAATCTGTGCTCGGGGTGCTTCCCAATAATGCAACCGGTGCATATTCCCTTCGAGGAACGGAGTTGTGGAAGCCCATCAACCATGGATTTATTTGATAGCAGCAGAAAATACTTATAATTTAGATGTCCAAATCTTTCATGCCAAAGCCTACTAACCTCATTACCATGTGTGCGAAGAGCAGTGGGATTTGCAAGCGGAATAAAGTGCGAAAACTCATAACATTTTGCAGTGTGGTTTGCCTTTCCAACCGCAACTAGTCTTCCACTTTTGATATCAGAAATTTCAAATGTATTAGGGCTGAATGTGACTTTCTTTGGATCACCAGTATGTGTCATTTGATACACAGAAAGGAGATTCGAAGCTAAGGAAGGCACATAGAGAACATTCTGAAAGCATCCATGATCTACATGAATCGTACCTTTGCCCTTTGAAGAAATTTTTGAGTCATCTCCCAAATGGATGGGGATGGAGCTGTTTGGATCGAATGACGAAAAAGAATCAATATTTGCAGCCATATGATTTGATGCACCCGAATCTATCAAGAGAGTTGAGGGCTTCGAAACCGTTGCCATGAGTGCTTGTCCTCTTTCATGATCATCATTCCGATCTTTCTTCCTTGCACCGTCAGGAAGGGTTATGTTGTTCTTTTCCAAAAGGAGGGCCATTTGATCTATAGTCTTCTTCATACATGAACTTTCGGGATGAAAGCCACGGTTACAATAAGTACATTTAGATTTTTGGTTACCTTCTTTGCCCTTTTGCTTGGATTTCGAACTGGATGGTGCATCCGTTTGCTTGCCTTTGTCTTTTTGCTTATGAGGCTCGAATTTGGGCTTCTCCTTCTTTAGCTTTCCTTTACCATTCGAGATCTTGGGTCCTTGAACAAATAGGGCTGAATCTTTGGAGCTTATGGACCCCATTTGAATCAACTTGTCATGCTCTTTCGTAACGGACTCAATGAAGGCATTCAAGGTAGGCATCTTCCAATTCGGGGTAGTTAGCCGACCGGAATTGAAAGTGGAGACAAATACCGAATAATCTTTCCCAAGCTTGCTTAGAATGGAGAGGATCAACTGTTTATCCTCTTTGATAACACCACTGTTCTTCAATTGCAAGTTCAAGTTCTTGAATTTTGTGAAGAATTCATTGATGCTCTCGAAATTCTCAGGATTAAGGCCAATCAATTCATTCTCTAATTGAAAAGCCCTAAGCTCATCCTGCTTGCCGAATAGTGTCTCAAGTTGCTCCCATATGGCTTTTGGAGTCTTCAATCCGCTGAGATGGAAGTGAAGATCCTTGGAGATGGAGAGACAAAGAAGACCGTAAGCTTCATCAAGCTTATTGTAGTGTTTGGTTCTTTCTGCCACATTGTTTGGCTCCAATTCAAGACCAAGAGTGACTCGGTAGTATCCTTTTGAACGTAATATGATCTCCATATCATATTTCCAATCAAAATAATTGAATGGGGTGAGGATAGGCTTTGAAGAAGAGTATTCCATTGCTAGGAGCGAGTCAAATGATGAAGAAGAAGCTTGCATGCAGACTATAGCGAATGGAAATGCTGTAGGGAAGCTTGCATGCAGAATGTAGCGAGTGCACTTGGAGGAGATAATTAACCTGCAAATCACATAAGAACAATCACAATAAGGTCGAACAATCCACCCTTTGAGAGTTGCATCACACCTGGGATTGGATTTCAAGCAATGTTGAATAGGTCCAATGTATCAGATCCAGGAATTATGTGGTAACTCAAGCTTCTGGAGTGGTATTGGAGTATTTTTCAAGCTTTGCATGCACAGGAGCGAATGCCCTTGAGATATCTCATGCCAAACTTTTTGCAATTTTTAGCAATTCAGTCAAATCTTCTTGTATAAACACCTGTAGAAAAGAGATCTTGTCCCTGCAATGGCTCTGATACCATGTAAAATTAGTCACAGCAGATCTAATGAACAAGTAAATCAATCACAACAGATGAACATAGAAAATATGGTGCAAAACTGTGCAAAACATGCAACAGTGCTCTCTATCCCAGAAAGGGTGAATGAATTACAATACAAACTGTCACAATGAACAGAGCAATTCGAATTGCCTAAGGAGGTCATTCGAATCACTGAATGGAGTAGCTTGACTCTATCTAGGAGTCCTCATCAATCATCGGTGTTGCTCATCAATCACAACAACCAGTCATCCAGGTGTCAAGCTGAGTCTAACTGATCATAATAAATGTAACTGAAGTGTGTAGCACTGATATAGGATCTGGAGGCTCAGTGGGGGCGCATGGGAGGCTAACTGGAGTCAGAACAAGTCACCTAATCGAACTGGAGGTCAATCGGAGGTGAAACAGTCAGTCAGGAGTGAAATCAATCAGAATCGGAGCTAACTGAATGTAACTGGAGTGAATCTGCAGTGGTAGGTGAACAAGTGCGCCCTTCTCTGTCAGTAGGTGAGAAGAGGGCGCCTTTCAGCTTGGGAGGGCTAAAACTCTGTGGTAAGTGGCTCCCGGGTGCTAGAAGAAGGTGGATAAGGTGCTGGAGGCATCAAACTGGTGACTGGACTGCATATCCTGAAATAGATCATGCAATATCCTGAAGTAGATATGTATCCTGAAATAGATGATCCTGAAATAGATATGTATCCCGAAATAGATGATGGATATCCGAACAGTCAGTTGAAAAGAAAGCAACATTTAGAAAAAGGTTAAGTAGGGCGCACTTGCCAATTTCAGTGAAAGGAGGAAAAAGAAGGAAAGTTTGTGAAGCAAGAAGTTTCCATTTCTCTCAAGGAATGCGCCCTCCCTCTCTCACATGTGTGGGTGGCTTGGGGATGAAGCTATATCATCTATAAAATGATGTTTCCAACTCCCATTCACATATTTTGGTTAATTATTTTTTTCTAGTGAGAGCTCTTGCTACTCCATTGTTGAGAGATGTGCCTCAACTATTTTCTTGGGAGATGAGCCCCAAGGCCTTTGATGTTCCAGCCAATTAATGATCAGATCCAGAGCTATGTATTACTGATATTCAGATCCATATCAGTCCATTTTTTAATATTCATAATCATCCAGAGAGTATTCTACAGTACCAATGCCATTGGAGCTATTTTTGGAGGAGATCACCCAGTAGGAGGAAGATAGTTCAATGGATGCGCCCAGGAAACTACAGGAAGATCAGTGCAGCCTTCATATAAGTTATCAGACCTATTTACAGTTAGAGATCAGTTTCAGATCATAGATATATTCACTTCTCTACTTCTTTCACTCATTCAGTACCATTGGAGCTAGTTTTGGAGGAGAACACCCAGTAGAAAGAAGATAGCTCAGTGAATGCACCCAGGGAACTCTGGGAAGATCAGTTCAGTGTTCATATCAGTTATCATACCCATTGATAGTCAAATATCAGCTTCATATTAGAGTTACATTCACTTCTCCACTTCTTACACTCATTCTCTCTCATTGTGTAATATTTTCCTATCCCTTGAGGCTCTTGTAATTCTGAATGAAATGAAATAGAAAATATGTATTCTTGAGTTCATATTTTGACCTGTTGCTGTCAATAAATATATTTCAATACCATTTAATGTCTCAAAACATATTTTATCAAGACCTTGAGGCAGTTTGGGATTAAAGAATGTAAGACTAGCTCAATGAGACATTTTTAATAACTAGTTTTGCCATATTTACTGCAAATCTTTATCTGAGCATCATTTTTCACTTATGTAAGTTGTATGAGTATTTTAATACAGTATACAAGCCACTCCATCCCATTCCTTGAGTTTTTGAAGGAATCTAACATTGTTTGAAAGACCATGTAAACCTCCTAATTGTGAAATCCCCAGCAGCGCCCTTGACTAGTTTTCCTGCAAATCCACCTATAACCTCCCAAAATATTATGAAATATTCTCCATTTTGTTTTATTGAGTTTAAATGACTGAAATAACCCTTACTTCCATCCAGAATAAACTCCCAGTCTAGTATGCATATGTTGGAAGACCAAGAAGCCTCGAAGTAGGAAACAAACTTATCTGTTGTTGAAAAGTGAAAGGATCCAGTACCTTGTGCATAGGAATCACTATTGAGACCTTGATTATCTTGATGTTGCACATTTTCCATACAAAAACCATAATCAAAATTCATTCCCATCATCCTTGATCAATGAACCAATACTCAGCACTTACACCCTGCTCACCATAAAAAAATTGTTTAAAAATTACTAGTTAAAATCCTAATCAATTTGGAAGTTGGAGTTAGTATTCTGGCCAATTCTTGGCTGGAATATTACAATTCCATATTTTACTCACCACCCAATTCCATATTTAATTCATATGAATTCTTGATCATATGTGTCTCTTTCTTCCATCCAATTCCATCTTCAATTCATGATACTTGTAGAATATATCTAAGGTACTACATTACAATAATCTCACTTCAAATAAAACCTCTATAACATTTTCAAATAACCTGAAGAGTGGAAAATTAGAAATTGATATCTCTACAACTAATTAATCCCTTTAAGAAATTTCTAATATGACATATCTAGTAGTTAAAATAAAGAGGAGGAACGTGTGTTTATTCAAACAATGTTTTTATCACCTTCTAGTCCCGTTGGAGGTTCACACAGGCTTGCAACCATGGTGTGGATGGTGGCATAATTTACAACCTGACTCCTATTCTGTAGCATGCGCAATGATTTCATGGGTATTATGTTATGTCGAGAATAGTCCAGTTATTTTGTCTATGATGGCCTCTATCAAGACAAGAGCTTCAGTAATATACATAAAGAATGTGTTTTGTTTAAGTTCATGGGGTACATAATATGGTCACCAACCGACCAACTTGCTTAGTTCCTTATCAAAACATTGAGACCATTTGTAATTATGCAAATATCAATAATATGAATGTGGATACTAAGTGATATATTCAACCCCATTTTTTAAAGATATCAAGAATATGCTAGAAAAAACCATGGTGTTCCTCATACATGGATTACCAAAGATACGCAAAGAAGGCACTTTGCTTAGGTCCATCATGAACACAATCAAGTCACCAACTTACCAAGTTCCTTGTCAAAACATTGAAATCTTGTGTGGGTTTCACAAAGTCTTTTATTAGGAATTCAAATCACTATGTTGAAGATATCAAGAATATGAATATGGATTAAAGTGATATATTGGACAGTTTCAATGTTGTCTGTCTAACATGTTATTCTAGTTGATGAGGCCATGGATGTGATAAAAAAAATTACTTTTGAGTAGAAAATGAACATTTTGAATATGATCTACTTAATTCAACCGTTTTAGTTTCCATGGTGACATATACAAACATGTGATGGTGTCTCCATGGTATATCCACTATCCCTAGCGATTTTGATTCTCTACATGAAACACTTTGAAAAGGAGCCTTTGAGACCTCTCCTCTAAAAACCAAAAAATGGAAAAAAAGGTTTGTTTATAACACAAATATCATCTAGCCTCATGGAAGTTAGAGTTTGGATGATTTATTGTAGAATGTAAAAAACTAATCCAAGTTCATATTTTTACTATTGAAATTGAGGAAAATACGAGTATCCCATTTTTAATGTGCTAATAATGAACAAAGTAAATGGCTAGTTAGCACATTATGTCGACCATAATAAACCACACAAACATGTATGTGTGTAAGCTGTTCAAATTATCATCCAATGCAAAAATGAGGGAGTTATAAATACTATGACAACCAAAGCTGCTAGAATATTTGAGATGGAGCACCTTGATAAAGGATGAAGTATCTCTCTATCGTATTCACCACAAATGGATATTATGAAGGGAAAGTTAAGAAGGATATAGAAAAATATCATAATCACATTGTTGGTGGAAATCAATGATATATTAATGACATTGAGAAGGTTATTACATTACCTTGTATTAGTGTATACGCTAATAAAATAACAAATTTTCTAGGGAAAAATCACAAAAGAGTAACCATTGTCACCCCAAAAAAAATCTAGCGTATCCTAAGAATCAGTTTAGTCAATTATGTGTGCATGTGGTAAGATATATTAGTAAAATGGTCACTGATTACATATTAAATTAAAATAGCATATTGCAAACATATTATATGATTGCATTAAAAAATCCACATTGAAAAACCATTCTCATAATTTAAATAATCAAATATGTATGTAGAATGTGAAGATGGACACTAAAGTAAAACATTACACAAGAAGATGTGTGAGAGAAGTGAATGATATTGAAAAACATAAAAAAAAAAAAGAATGCAAGTGAGGTCTTTATAAGCACATGTTGCTTGACATGGAGCACATTCTATCTTCCCTAGTCTGAGTACTTTACCTAATATGGATATTATGTATTTATGAGAAGAATAACCTTTTATTTTGCATGAAAAAAAATATTTTGATAAAAGATTTCATGTAAAAACTTTGAAAAATAAAATGAGTTGACGTAGTTTTTTTTAAATTTTAAATTGTAAAAGAAATTATATGAAATATAACCACACGTCAAAAAAAGAGGTATTGATTTATAAACTCCATTTTACTTTCGGAAATGGTTCTTTTATTCCATTCTGAGAATTGCAATTCAATCTTTAGTATCATAGCTTTCTACATTGTTTTGTTCTTGTACTCTATTCCAAACATTACAATGATTTCAATCTTTAGAATCACAAATTCGTTATATATATATATATATATATATATATATATATAATTAGATGTTTTTTAAGAATATATTAAATAAACCACATATAAATGATTTGAAAAATAACCATTTCAATTAACAAAGAAAGAAATAATGAAGTTGAAAGAAAACTTACGCTTCAAACTCTATCATTTCATTTAGTGTTATGTTGTTTGACTTCAACCTCAACAAAAGTTTGAATTTTTTGATCATAAATAGCTTGCCTATGTTTCTAAATATTTATATTAATATCATAGATACATATACAATAAAACTTAAATAATAAGGTATTTATTTTTTATAATTTTCGTTTCACCTTTAATAAATTTTTAATCATCAACCAACACTACTCAACACATTTAAGTAGTGAGAAAGGGTATGTGATAAAGCAAATATCAGTTGAAAATTAGTACTTTGCAAAGTCTGTTTTGTATTGATTTATGAGAATGATGCAATATCGTTAAACAAAAAACATCTGAAATCAACTCATGCAATGAAAGAGAAAGCATTATGAGTATTTGGTACTAACAAGAAACCATGCGCATGTGAACAAATCATCAATGATATTAGAAAGTGTGTGAGGATATTGTTTTTTAACAACTCATATAAGTGTCTAAATGCTCTCTGCAAAGCTGTTTATGCACAATCAATTTCAATAAATGTGGATTGGAAAAGGCATTTGGGAAAACTAGCAACATGTATCCAATTGAAATGTAGGATCTAGCATAGATTGTGTGAGACTATTCTCTATTTGCCAATGTTTCCATGAAAGAATAAAATAATGCAAACAAATAAGGTTGACGTAAAAAAAAATTAATACATGAGGGAAATACATATATGTAGGGTCTAAAATCTACTTAAACAATGAAATTTAAGTATTTTGTAACAACATAAAATCATGTATACATAAAAAAGCCACCAATATTATTTAAGAATTCTATAGGCACATTGTTTTTTTAACATTTCATTGAATTATGTCAAGTATGTGCATACACAATTCCAATAAACATGGGTTTTCAATAACAGTTAAAGAAATAGTAGCATCTATAAAGTTGATTTTTGGGATTTAGTACAGACTGCTAAAAAAAAAAGCAGAAAAGTATCTAAAATAAAATAGGGCTTTGGCTAGAAAAAACCCAAGGGATAGACAAAAAAAAAACGTGTGCAGTAGCAGCTATACATTGTTTGTTCCGCATGCTTTTGTACCTGCAAGCGAAAAGTATGCATAGTATGGTTAGAAAAAATGAAAACAAATTAACATTGCAGAAGCAAATGCAAATGCATTATATATGTATATATATATCCTTATAAAGGTGCAACTTTATGTTGTTCCAATAGACATCTTGGTAGTGTTAAACATCAGGAAAAAAACTGAAGGATTATAGTACTCTTCATTTGAGAAATGGATACAATTTCTATATTTTATAGCCTAAGTATTTCTCTATTGAAGTTTTGGAGGAAAGATGGTTTTCAATTTCAATGGTAAGCTTCAAGAAAGATGGAAGGAATGTATATAAAGATGAAAATGTTTGATGTGGAGGCTTTGCATATTTCAAAACAATGGTTAAATATATTTTAATATATAAACAAGCTAGTGTTCTATGATTTCTATTTCTTACACTCCTATATGTGTCTAAAAACACTGCCTCTAACATGTAACTAATATCCTATTGGAACTTGTTGTATTTGATTTGTTTAGTTCAGCAAAATAATACAAAAAGAGCATACTGATAGTTGTTAATAATGCACATACACATTTGCATATAGGTGTGAGTCAATGTTAGAGCATTCCAGAGAACATATTCAAAAAGTTTCCATGAGGTATTTTTCTAAATAATCAAAATCCAAGCCCATTATTATTTCAATTAGACTTGTGTTGCTCTAGGATAGTGCATATTAGCCAAGGAAGTTATTTATAAGAAATAATTTGAATGGAAGGCTGTTTCAACTAAAATAAAATTGTCTCTGTCTTCGTATATGGGCTAAATGGAAGAAGAAGACATAAGTTTTACAACATACTCTAGGTAGACTATAAAAGTATCATTGGATTTTTCTATTGAGTGAGTAACGGGAAAGGCTAGAAGTTTTGCAAGATAGTTTAGTAGCATCGTGTTCCTGCTATTAAAAAAGATAAGTAGATTTAAAAAAACAAAATCTAGAATGAAAAGTCAACAAGGGGAGAGCAACACATTGAACAAAGAAAAAATATGATGAAAAAACGTTTTTAAATGAAAAGAGATATATTTGCATTATAAACCCTTAAGAATAGTAAAAAATACCACCTAGGTCAATTCATAATACATTACAGTGGATTAATTAAAATAGAGCAAATTTTTTTATGTTTGAAGGAGAAGAGCTTTGAACGTGCAGCTAACATTTTTTTCAAATCAATGCCTGCAACTATGCCAATAGTCTGAGGTTATTCTAATTTGTCAACAGTTGTGGCGATAAATTGAAGCCAAAATATGGTTGTTGCGTATTTTTTAGTCATTCTGACAGCGCACAATCAATTTTCACCATTTTTAGCATACCATCTCAAATGAGGGGAAAAGAAAGACGAAAGGAGATGGGGGAAAAGTAAAGTAATAAATGATAAAAAGAGTTTCACTCTTCTTTGGATAAAAAGTATATCGATTGAATATGATATCATGCTGTACATGCAAAATGATATGCAAAGAAAGTAAAAATACAGGAAAAAATACAACATATGTTGACTTACACAGGAAAGTAAAAGCACCTACTAATTTTTTTTTGTTCAACAACAAAATAGGTGTGCAATGGAGAGCTGTTGAAGTCATAGAAGACATGTTTAGGCTAATGTTGTACAAATGGTAGTGAAAATTCGAGCAGGGTGGGAAGAAAAAAGGAAAAGGATTTTGGAAAGTCAACTGAGAATTTTATTTTCCTTTTGTTTGGGAATGATCTTATCAAATGTATATTTACTTGGAAACTATGTATTTGCAATAAAAATCAGATTCTTTATTGCAACAAATAGAAGTTGACTACGAAAGTACTGAAATATTTTACATAAAACAGAAGAAAATTATGTTCGAAGGCTATTTTAAAATATTTTCTCTGTATGAAGCAAGCACAACACCGTGAACCAAGGAATGCATGGACAGTGTGTCAGTGGACACATACTTTTCCATGTGTAGCTGCATGCGTGTTTTTTTGCAAAATGTTGCAGAGGACCGGGAAATAGTAAAGGCATGGTATCCATAACTTCATATATCGAGTTCCAGAGTTTTGCTTGCTATAAAGAAGAGATGTTTTGAAATTATTTTTTTATCTTTTTTGTGTCTAAAATAGTAATGAATCAAGTGCAGTGGAGGAGGAAAACTTTGAATTATAACGGTAAACATTTCACATTGAAACGTAGATTGATATTGTATCAAATGCATGATTCGAAAGATAAGTTTTAACAGATAGAAAGGCCTGTAAGAATGAAGATGTGTTTTCAAACCTGTTATTCAAATTTTCTTGACTTCGAGGACTCTATTGTTCATTTTCAAAGTGTACAGCCCTTGGAAACAGAGTTTCTAAAGATTGAAGACTGTTGATGAAACAATCTTGGAGTATTCTTCATATGTCACATTTGCAATAGCTGGGAAGAATTATTTTAGATATAGGCCACGAATCGTGCATTCGATGATGCCATCCTCAGTGTCCAACTTGCATAGCAGGTTATTTTCATATATCGTTTTTGTTTCATGGTTGCAAAATGCAGAGATGTGAGTATTTAGTATCATTGGAAAATTGCATTCATTGCAAATGCATTGGAAAGGTGGTGCAAACGTGTTTCTCACTTTCAACGTTCCATAGATCTGTCACAGTTGAAAGAAGAGAGGTATGTGAGAAGAAATATATCCAATATAAATTTATTCCTAAAAGAGACAATCCAGAAGCATTGCCATGTTCAATGGTAGCTGCAATGTGGCCTAAGTAGTTTTTTTTTTAATGTGTTTTGGACAATATCTTCAGAACAGAACAAACTGTCAAGTATTTAGAGCATGACTTCAGAAAGAGTTTATAATCTAAAGATGTAGAGGAATTTGCATAAAAAAATATGGATTCAATCTGGTGCAATTGTCTACGCCTGTAATAGGAATGCAGAATGCTATGTTGCATGCATCATTGAATGTATACAAGCTGAAATACTATGCAACATTTTTTTCCTATTGTGCTCAAAGTATGCAATTTAATTTGAAATGGCAGAAAGGAGGAAAGTATTGTCATCTCACCTTTGTTTTTGCTTCAACTACTGGAAGCAAATTCTGAATTGCGGACTCATCATTTAAAGGTTCAATGAATGTAGATTGTGATGTCTTGGTCATGTGACTTCCTTTACGGTCATTCCTTACAATGTTTTTGAATAGATAAAAGGGTTGCTCATCAATTGCAAGTTGTTGCTCTACTCGGAAGAAGAAGAAGGGTTTACTATTACAGAAATTGTAAACAGGAATGAGATATAAGTAGAATGAGCATTTACACTAGATAACATAAAATGTTTTTTCCTTTATTCCTCTGTTGACCTATTTTTTTCCTACTTTGCAATTGCAAAGCAATGTCCTGTATGCAGAGGTCACGCAAAGTTTATAGTTTCGTAATCATTTGTATTTGACCATCTATGATGAAGAAATACAACTGCTTTTTATTGTATTGACAGCCGACGACAATTGCTGGGACGGATCCAAAGGCATATGACTCATCTGATGTCACTAGCTCATTGATTGTAATGTCTGGCGACAGAGAACGCATTTCGCATACTTGTTCAATTGTCTCTACTATGCTATCATGTAATATTGTCATAGAGAATATTGCATCTCCACAGTCATATTGGCCTTTTTTTAGTTCGAACCCAATGATTTTACACTTCTTCCTTGCAATATAGATAACTACCAAAGCAATTGATTAAGCTATAATTTATGGTAGCTGTAAAGTGGTCATCAAGCCATTTCTATCCACCAGATCTATGTGAAGGATCTTTGTTTTTACGGAGGAATTTGACTTTGATTATGCGCAGCGCCATATACCAATAAGATATCTCCTTCAAAAACATTGGTATGTGCCTCTGTGCACAATTTTATAATATTATATGACTCTAATGCTATATGATTTAACCTGCAATTGAAAATGAATGGAACGAAAGAAACAAGAAAATGAGGAAACATTGAAAAGGAAAATGTTAAGAGCAAAGTGTGCGAGTAGGAAAGGATGGTCAAAAGAAGAAATGTTGATTAAATGCAATATGATTGACAATGAAAAAATAAATTGACAATGTGAAAGAAACCAACCTCTTTGGGATGCTAGCTGTTGGAACTGCCATTTCCATTGAAGATGTTGCCACTGTCATTGTTTCTAGAAAATGTTATGAAGGAGAAAGACTTCTTTCAAGGGACAGACTGGCAGGTGTCGACATAATATGCAATGCTTTTTGCGTATGAGACACTCTACTTTCTTTAGAATTTTTCTTTGTGCTTCTAGATTTTTTTATTGCAATATGCACTTACAATGCAAGATTGAGGAAGAAACAAAATTGAAGTTCGAGTTTGACATTTATGAAAATCAAAAGAGGAAAAAAAACATGAACATTGTAGTGGAGATTCCAATAGGAAATAGGATCTGTCAACAACGTTTTTTTCTTAGATATGTGTAACGAATCCTAAAAGAAGTTCATATAGTTGGAATAATGTCAGTGAAAGTTGACAAATATGTACCCATTGGAAGTAGAAAGGTTTCAAGAATCAGATTAGGGACACAGTTGCACAGTAAGGACTCTAATACTAAAGGAAAAAAAATCTTGCCAATAGATTTACTAAAGACATTGTTAATTTCAATAATTATTTATCAATGGCAGATTTGATATCAATTAAAAAGGAAAGGATGAACTCGGTTTTAGAGAGCATCATGGTTTGACAATATTCAAGTTGAGGAGAAAATGAAAATTTGGTGTGTAAGTGAATGACAAAGGGCCCTTCAATGCTATTGCACAATAAATGAAAATCGCTTTTTGAGGGGTGAAAATAATGTAGAGGAAAAATGCACAAAGGCAAGAGGACAGTCGCAAGACAATTTCGAAAGGATCGTGTACAAAGTTGAAGGGAAATTGCAAACGAAAATTTCTTACCTTACCAACATTAACAACATTGCAGATGAAATAATAAATACACTTTTCCCATGCAATATCATAAGAAGGACATTACATAATTGGCTTCATCGCTAACTGTTTTAAACACAATATCTATCTCTTGCATTAACATATGCAGTTTCTGCTTTCCGCTCAAAAATGTGTCAATGGGCATGTGATTGTTAGAAGCTGAAGGTAGCAGCATCTATGTAGTGTTTTTTAAAATATACTTTGAGAAAAGCATATGCATAATGCAACATGGTTTGCTACAAATATGCGTGGGCGATGAAAAAAATGCTTGTCAAATAGTCAAATTGCAACAGAAGCAAAAAACTTGTACCATAGAAGGAAAGTATGCCTGAAATTTGTATTTGCTTATGTTCCAGGGAAAAGAAAGGAAACACCAATGGTAGATGCATGTGTGAACTTATTTGGAATTTCCCCTTGTTGTTCAAATGCATTAAAAATAGCAATATTTTAGCAGCATTGAATCGGGAACAAACTTAAAATAGTAGGAAACATCATAAGGACATTACATAATTGGCTGCATCGCTAACTGTTTTAAACACTGTATCTATCTCTTGCATTAACATATGCATTTTCTGATTTCCGCTCGAAAATGTGTCAATGGGCATGTGATTGTTAGAAGCTGGAGGTAGCAGCATCTATCTAGTGTTTTTTAAAATAGAACTTTGAGAAAAGCATATGCATAATGCAACATGGTTTGCTACAAGTATGCGTGGGCAACGAAAAAAATGCTTGTCAAATAGCAGAATTGCAACAGAAGCAAAAAACTTGTAAAAGAGAAGGAAGTTATGTCTGAAATTTGTATATACTTATGTTCCGGGAAAAAAAAAATGAAACACCAATGGTAGATGCATGTGTGAACTTATTTGGAATTTTCCCTTGTTGTTCAAATGCATTCAAAATAGCAATATTTTAGCAACATTGAATCGGGAACAAACTTAAAATAGTAGGAAACATCATAGTAATTGATATATTCAGATATGACAATTAAATAGATCAAATGCTGCTAAGAGGGATTGATAGAAAGCTACTGAAATGATCAATCTAGTACGCATCTAAGATATTAAAATAAATCTCACGGCCATGCAAATTTGTCCACAAATGATCAAGCACTGCACCAGAATTGGTTGTAGGTTTACTTGTTTTTAACATTAGCATTTGTCTCTTGAGGGGGCAAAAGTGAAAGCCTGTAGGAAAAGAGCAAAGTTTATAACAATGCAATCAAAGAATTGGGTGGTGGTGCAATGGTTCACTAGGTCTTTGCAGTCGTCTTGCAGTCGATGACGACATGGAGGAAGTGGACCGGTGCAGTCGGTAATCGATAATACTTAATCGAATGTTGATAATATTGAATGGTCGATTATCGCCCAATAGTTGATGAAGTTGTCGACAGTGGCAACCAGTGGCAGCAGTTAATGTGAGCCCGTTCATTGATTTTACTTGGAAACCAGTGACAACAGTTAATGTGAAGAGAGTTGAGAAGTTGTCATCTTAAAGCCCGTTCATTGATTGAGAAGCTGTCTGGTCAGGGTGGCCGACTCTCTGAATGCTGTGAGGAGAAAGAATACCTGCAAGAAATCAATATATGTTGTTCCGGACAAGAGCTCGTTGTGGCGCTATTAAAGAAAGATTAAAACTATGATGGAGGACGGTTGATGCACTAAGGGTCTGCTTGTAACCAGGAACAGAGTTCCATTAAAAAAAAGTGTGTGCAGACATCGCTTGAAGGTGTATTACGAGTAATATTAATTATTGGTCAAATCCCGACAGGTTGCCTTCAAGCACCGACAAGATGCAATTCAGTCACGCAAGAAATAATAAGTCGGCTTCACTTCGACTGGAATGGTCGACTGCATATCTACTGGACAAGTCGTCTTGCTGATCGACTGAAGTGGTCGGACTCCGACTGCTTTGGCATTTTTTGTTTGATATTTTGATATTTGTTTGATGTGGTAAATGACTCATCAGTTATAAGATCAATCTTCGATCTGTTTAAATGTTGAATTTTACATATTAAATTTCCTGATTTAATTGAATTTTACATATTAAATTTCCTGAATTTTACATATTAAATTTCCTGATTTTACAGAATACATAAGCCGACTTTATACTATTGATTGAAGAATGGTGTTGACTACCTACCAAAGATTGCTCGTGTGCTCTAGAATTGCGAATTCTAGTGCTTTTAGACTGTGCAAGATCTGCTCTTGGGTTGAGGAAGCCCTCACCCTTGAAAATATACATGTGCATTAAACAATAAGATAAGATATTATTATTATTTTGGTTATTTAGAAAACCGTTTCAAATTATGTGAAGTCAGTATATATTATTGGTGTTTATTGGTTTGAAGAGGATGAATTTTTGTAGTGTTCGTGGCTCCATTGCTTCTTACACATGTATGCAAGAAAGGTTTCAATAGTTACATATACTAATCCTGAGATTCGACTGAATCAAATTGGTTTGGGAGGTTGATGGTCGACTGAATCGACTACTCAAAGCCGTTTTTAGATGTGGAAATCGAATAAGGTATGAAAATGATTGATCTCCTCGTATGTCTGCATAGTTGTCATCATTTTTCATGGCAATGAACAGTTCCCAGACCAACGGTCATTGAGATTAAATCCTCCAGATTAACCAGGCGTCAAATTTCTTTCCAGCATGATGGTTTGAAAATTTGTTTTTGTAGCTGACGAGCAGTCAACCAAACCTTGGGAAGGCCGTCGAAGGCTATTGAGAAAAGCATGTGCAGTCGATTTCTCAACATTTTTCGACCAAAATATTGTGTGGGATGCTTTCTTTAGTTTCTGCTCTGGGATTGTACTTCTGTTATGCCACTAATCAATTTGAATAAACCTACCTCGAATGTGTGTCAACTGACTGCTGCATACATCGAGTCGAATTCGCTTATCCATCGACAATCGCATACAACTGCTCAGAAAATCCTGTCGACCATTCAAGTTTTTCGATCCTCTAAAGCCACAGACAAATGGTATTAAATGAGTTGTTTGACAAGACAATAGTGTAGTTTGTTGTGTAAATGCTTTGCATACTTATAAATTCTAAGTGACGTGGTGATACATGCAGAGTCCGAATACTTTGAAGTGAGTCCAAATGATATGTTCCAGGAGCCAGAAGAAAAACTAAACCAGCAACCTTTGCCCTTTGTCAGTCATGTCAGAGGTGCAAGTTGAAGCAACCTTTGCCCTCCATTGAACATCAATCAGAGGCCTCACTCGTCAAAAGCTCTTCTAACTCGGACATCCCAGCAACATTTGTGGCATGCTCCAAGCCACGTATGCTCTTCAGCTTAACACACCCATCTGCCCACAACTCTCCAAAGATGCCAATGGTTCCATAAGTCACAACTCTGTCCAGATTGTGACTTTGGTCGAAGACGAACCAGTCGAAATTGCTGGCCGGTCGAGCGCGAGTCGACATGTCGGACTGACCATGATGAAGCTGTCGGGATATCAAGAGAGATATCTCGTGTAAATCTAAATCTCTTTCTATTTTTTTATATAAGTATCAGAGATAATTCTCTTTCTTTTCTTTTATATAATATTTTTTATACAAGTATCACACATATTTATATATTTGAGAGATTATTTTGTTGTATTTTGTATATAAATATTACAGATATTTATATATTTGAGAGATTATTTTGTTGTAACTATCATATGTTTTTATCCTTGAAGTGAAAAACAACAAACAACAAATCTTAATGAAAGAAGGTAAGATAAACAATTGTTTTTCAATTTAGTAAATATTAAAGTAAAACATGTATAAAAAAAATGTAGACATTATTAAAACATGCAACATAAAATAGTAAAAGTTCTGAGACCTCATCTAAGGTAGATTATAAAGGTTTTGAAAAGTCAAATTAAAGGTTTTCGACATCAAAAAAAAAAAAAACTATTGTGTTTGAGCCTATCGATTACAGAGATGTCAGGAATAGTTGTGTTTGAGACTTGTCAAAGCGCGAAATTGAGTTGTGTTTGAGATGTCAGGAATAGTTTTGTGTGAAACTTGTCGAACCTGTTGACCCAACGTGATTCTGTAAATTCTCGGCATGCCAGATCAGTTATACTAAACAGAAGCTCCGACAAGCCATTGGAACCATTAGAGCCATTGGAATTTTGAGCTAAACCATTCTTCTTCCATAACCTTCTTATAACAGTTTATGCAACAACATAAAAAATTTAAAAAAATTATAAAATCAATATCTAAACCACTAAAATTAAAATTAAATTAAACTACTATAATTGTATGCATTAAAAATGCTCCTACATCATTTTAAGTTATTGAAAAAAAATATTAAATTTAAATTGTTATTGAAAAAAATATTAAAATTTCAAGGTATGTGAAAAATATTAAATAATAAATAATAATAATATTATTATTAAAAAACGAAACCTCATAAACCCGCTCCATGAACCCAACAATGCAGCCAAAATTCGTCGACAACTGACTATTTTTCTTCCTTGTCGGTGGTCGACAAACGCTTGTGTTGAGGGCTGAGTTGCATTTCTTGTTTTTTAAAAAAAATATTGTATGGTAGTTGATGTCGAAACCTGTCAAGCCTTGGCAAACCAGAAATGCAAAGAAATGCAAATAGTCTGTCCAGGTTCGATAGGAATCTGAACAAAATGGTCGATGAGAATTTATTAATGGAAACATAAATCTCCTGACCTAACGTTACATGAAAGTCACCATCTGTTCATATAAATATTAGTGCAACTGACAAGCACCATCTGTTCATATAAATATTAGTGAAACTGACAGTCACCATGTGATCCAAATGCTAACCAGTAGTCTGAGCCGACTACAACATATAATTTTTGATTTGGTAGTCGACTAGATGATCGAGGTTCAAAAGGAATTTGAACCGAGCCTCTTCAATCAAATCTTCTACATCTTTGACGGACAACTTCTGGCAATGCTTGTGAGACGTCTTACTGGTGGAGAACGATGTCGAACAGGCCCAAGTGGACCCTCTTCACGTGATCAATGATCTTTATGCATAGCAGCAGACTTACTATTGATTGGTCCATGAAATGTACAACAAACAGTTTTTCGATCCCGTCGGTTAGAATAATTTTTGTCCAACATGTCAGGCATCGACTAATAGTCTGTCAAATGGGGTCATTTGGTTATTTCATTACTTAGTGATCAGTCGATTACAATTATTGCAAAAAGACAAATAAGCCGAGTTGTGTAGTTGCAACACCATATGGAAAGCGACCTTAAACTTGAGGAAATTATTACAGTTGGTTGAGAAATCCATTAAAGGAATCATCATCTTTACATCAATGCAATCATATTTTTATGAAGTTAGTTGAACATAATACATCTAGTCGAGTATCATAACGAGTCGACGAATAAACTATATTAAAAACATTGGTCGGCCAGAATTACTTTTCACGTAGACTTGTCGAGACATCATCATAATTATTATGCATCCAATTGTCCTCAATGATTCACTGGCACTTTGGTCCACAACAAAATTTTCTGAGCGAGAAGTAAAGGAGTTGATGGAAAACCAGACTGCTCTAGTCGAAGCTAAGTCATTCGAAAGACAACCTCGACCAGTTATATACAAAGTTTTCTAAGCGAGAAGTAAAGGAGTTGATGGAAAACCAGACTGCTCTAGTCGAAGCTAAGGCATTCGAAAGACAACCTCGACCAGCTATATAATCTTGTCGTTGGTCACTGGACTTTGGTAGGTCAATAGGAATCAATGTTGATGACTATTTAGTTTACTTTCCACCCATTGAAAAACTTAAACACATGCACAGATTATCTTATTGTAGTTATCCATCTCAAAAAAGATAATATATTAGTTAGATATGGAGGAACTGGATGTCTATGGCTACTCGGATTAGTCATCGCGATCCCCGACAGCTTCATCCTCGACAAATTCGCGACGACAGGGTATTGTTGTTGTGAGGGTGCACTGCTGCTCATAATGAATAAGAACTGTGCCCTTGCAAGATGACCCTGCATTGAAGATCGAGCTGCATGGTGGAACCTACGGATCTCTGCTGGCAATGCTTGATGCATTCGTACAGAGGTGAAGAACATGTGAATGTTGGTGTGCCATATTTAAGCACGACCTTCATGTGAAGAGCGAAATTTGTAATTCTGTGGATATTCGTGAAGAATGAAACTATGGAAACTTTGTAATTGATCGACCTTCAAGTGAAATTCCAGGTTATTTATGACTGATGATGAGATGCATCTTCCAATTTGACTTCCCATTGAGTTGCTTCCTTTCCATCACTCTGAAGACTGAAGTGTGACCTTCCACATTATAGGAAGGTCTCCTACGTTATATCCTCAGAAATCAGATTAAATAAGACTAATTAAGTTAACTTTAGCAGTGCTAGGATTAACTTAATAATAATTACGACCTGTCGGCACTCTTAAGTAATTCTTATTAAGTTATAAAAACACAGTCCACTACCTATTTCTGAGAATTATACCATTTTTCTTAGTGGCTCAATTATGCGTGTTTACAAATACAATAACTGCAGATCATCATTTCGAAGATAGTTTGAAGTATTCATATATTATTTGCATTTTTCTCTTTTATATGACACTCAGTCTTTGTTGGGATCAATTTCTAATAAGTACATCAATAACTAGAAAAATGGTTGCCAGAAGTTCCTTAACACTCTTGCCTGTAAAAATTTACAATCACGGTGATCAGGTGCTCACAGGTGCTCCCGAGTCCCAACTATGACGTAGGTTCATTCAACGCTACAAACAACGAGTAGAGGTTTTATATATAATTGGATGACCTAGCCGGTTTACATTGAATTAGTAACATCTGTAGTTAAAACATGCAAATGGGAAAAACCTATAATTCCAGTTTCATATGTTAACATTTTATTAATTATTAATACTCGTAACATTTTTATAAATGAGTATTTTTTTTTTTTTTTAAAACTCTATCTATTGAAAAGAAAATACGTTCTTTATCAATAAAATTCATTCTTTAAATTCTATAAGCATGGATAAAAAACTTAAGCTCTTCATTTCCCCAAAGGTCCCAAAAAAAGCCAAATTAAGAATCCCACATTCTTCGTAAAACTATAATAGACAAAAAGCTTTTTATGAAGAAACAATCGTCGTGAACTTGTTGAGTTAAAACACTCATTTTCAAAATACTTTCAGGCACTACCCACTTTGTTTTTTCTTTGGCACTGTATGTAGTAGTTTTCTTTTGCAGTAACGTGGTACTACATGTTCTTCTCTTTTGTATTGAACATGCTTGAGTTGCAGGTACTAGGGGAGAGACGCCAATAATGGTGCAGGGCCCACTATGCCACCTCAGAGGACAGCTGGCGGGGCCCTTTTTCGGTACGATAGGAGTCGAGTCGATAAAGCCGCGTGTCAAGCATGTGGCACACTTTATTGATAGAGTTTTTGTGGGGTTTTGCATGTTGAAAATGCCATTTTTCCGGGGCTTGTCATTCTCCCTGTGCATTCTTGTTTGGGCCTGGTGTGTGGTCGTTCCGGCACCCCGGTAGTGGTCCGCCCCTACTCCATTGCTCGCTCTTGATTGTGCGCCTGGTGGTAGGCTGCATACCCATTGACGGAGCACCGGGAAACCTCATACTGTGCACATTTGGTCGTTGTTCTGTGCGCCATTCCTAGCATGATAACTCATTCCCGTCGAACCTTTGCTCGGATCTGCGTTTCATCGGTGTTGGGGTCTCCCTGTTGGCGTTCGTTGGTGACTCAATTTGGTGCTAGTGTCTCCCTATTGGCTTTCGTTGGTGGCTCGGTTCGTTGCGGTGCACTCCCAGTTGGCAGTCGTTGGTGGCTCGGTCATTGGTGGCCTCGACTCTGCATCCTGCAACCGATAGGGTTTCCTACTAGCATTTGCAAAGTGTTTTTTAACACTCCACTCCTCTTCGTGGATGATTTTTGTTAAGCATTTGCTCGTTTTCTGTTTGGTTGCTTGTGTTTTTCTTGCTGCATTGTAAATGTATTTCTGTTTTTCTCCTTGTTGGCAGTCGTTAGCGGCTCTGTCCCTTCTCAGTTGTTGGTAGCTTCGGCTCTGCATCCTGCAATGGGAGGGGTTTCCTACCAGCATCTCCACAACGTTTTTTAACACTTTACATATCTGGCTCGGTCGTTGGTGGCCTCAGATCTGCATCCTGCAATATTTGGGGGGGGTTCCATCCAGCAACTCCACAACGTTTTTTAATGCTTTACATATCCCCATGGATAATTCCGTTAACTCTTTGGCTCGGTTAGGGTTGTCTCGGCTTCTCTGTGATAATTTCGTTTTGATTGGTTTTTCGGACCCTGTCTGGTTACTGGTTTTCAACGGCGGTGTATCAATTGTATAATGTGGACAGTCGGCTTGTTAACACCCCTTGGGTGTCTCTGGTTTTAAGGCCCATGTATATGCCTTACTTTGTGATGGTTCTGGCTCTGCGTGCGTGATTGTAACTTGGGACAGGGTCCGAAAAAGATGAATCAAAGATGAATTTACTGTTATGGCTTCCACCAGTTTGTCTTTGGGTTGGCTTCCACCGGTTTGTATGAATTATACAATTTTTAACACATTTGTTGTTTAGGGTTTGCAATGGAGGGTTTCGTATGGGATTGTATGTTGTTATACAGCTTATATTTGTTTTTTTTTGGCATGTGCGGTCATTAGTTTGTAAATGTGGTGGTAATGGGGTTTATGATTTTTGCATTAATCCGATATTGGGTCGATGAATGAATGTTGTTTGCTTTCAGTGGTTGAATGTTGGTTGCTTTCAGTGTAAATGTAATTCCTTTTGGTGATTTCGGTCATTTGCAGCAGTAGGGTTTAGAACTTGATATTCATCTTTGTAGCAGTATATGAAATTAATTTTCGATTTCGGTCATTTGCAACAGTGGTTTCTGAATGATGTGGATATGAAATTTGCAAATGAAAATGGATATGAAATTTATTGTGAATGTTTGTTGGTTGAATGCCGGTTGAATTCTAGATATGGTCACGGTGGATAATTGGTAATTGGGAGCAATATTGGTAAACCTAGCCTAGATTATTGTAGCATGGGTAATTGGGAGCAATATTGGTATTTTTGATCAGCAGTAGGTTTTAGAATTTTGATACTCATCTTTATATTAGTTTAATTGGTAATTGGGAGCAATATTGGTAAACCTAGCCTAGATTATTGTAGCATGGGTAATTGGGCGCAATATTGATATTTTTGAGCAGCAGTAGGTTTTAGAATTTTGATATTCATCTTTATATTAGTTTAATTGGTAATTGAGAGCAATATTGGTAAACCTAGCCTAGATTATTGCAACATGGGTAATTAGGAGCAATATTGGTATTTTTGAGCAACAGTAGGTTTTAGAATTTTGATATCCATCTTTATATTAGTTTTCGAAGCTGCAAAAGAAGAAAAATATGTGGAAATGAAATTTGGCATGGCCCCTCGTGTATATGAAAATGTTGTGGATATGAAATTTAGTGTGAATGTTTGTTGGTTGAATGTTGGTTGAATTCTGGATATGCTTACTATAGATTACTCTGGATATGCAATACTGTAATAAGAATTTGGTTATGATTTTGGTAATTTTGCAGCAGTAGGTGTTAGAACTTGATATTCATATTTATGTTAGTGTTTGAAGCTGCAACAGAAGAAAAGGATGTGGATATGAACTTATGTAGTGAACTTTGTGCAGCAAGCAAATTGTGACTTAAAACAAAAATCTTAGGTGATGGCAAGACTAACACAATGCAACAAACTAAAAATGCAAGTGATTAGGTACAATAATCAACTTAATTGCACCTTTAACATAGGTTCAAATTTTATGGTTTTCCCTTCACCTTATAAGCCTCCTTGAATGAGATTCTGAAAGGAATGTTGCCATGAGTGTGGAAAAAAAAATTAGATGGATTTTGAAGCAATTGTGTTATGTAGGAAGGAAGGAATGGTTTTCATAGAATGGAACCAAAACCTGCATGGTTATGTAGGCAACATTCATAGAATGGAAAAAAAACATAAATGAATAAAACCTGCAACTTTAACATAGGTTCAAATTTTATGGTTTTCCCTTCACCTTATAAGCCTCCTTGAATGAGCTTGTGAAAGGAGTGTTGCTATGAGTTTGGGAAAAAAATAATAGTTGGAATTTGTAGCTGTTGGCAACATTCATAGAATGGAAAAAAAAACATAAATGAATAAAACCTGCAACTTTAACATAGGTTCAAATTTTATGGTTTTCCCTTCACCTTATAAGCCTCCTTGAATGATCTTGTGAAATGAGTGTTGCTATGAGTTTGGGAAAAAAAATAATAGTTGGAATTTGTAGCTATTGGCAACATTCATAGAATGGAAAACAAACATAAATGAATAAAAACCGGCTCATTAATAATAAAACAACTTCACTTTATATTAATAGAAATGAAATCCAAATACAATGCTTCTATTTGTAGTAGATGTCGATGCCTAGGATTTCCAGTCTGTATGAAAACTATCACCTAGGTTTTAGGTTATATGAAGCCCTCATCATGATTGATTGGGGTTGCACAAAAAGAAAATGCCTTCAAAACAAAATAGCATTTGGTTGGCCTATACACCCGATATCCTATTCTTGAAGAGGTTCATCACCTCCCCCATCATTTCTTGTAGGGTTTCCAGTTTGAGGCAAGTAGGGTGACCTTACTGAGCATGTTTGATTAGGATGGGTGGGGTTGGTGGAAACAGATTGAGGCCAATTTACTCCTTGCAACCAAGGAGGAATTGAATAGCCATAGGCCTGACTTGTGCTTGGGACCCCTGCAATAATTGCTAGTGTTGGATAAGATAACATAGAATGGGCCCCTGCACTAGTAGGAATAGAGGTGGGGTGTAGACCTGCCTAATTATAGTGGGGTATCTGAATGTTAATAAGATCCTGGTAGAATCGTGCACTGCTTGCAAATGCTTCTAATGATCCTTCCATCATGTTCCTTTCATCGGTTGTTCTTGTAGTATCAACCATCAGATTATTTTGGTTCATCTGTTGCACCTTCCTCACTTCCTTTGCTTGCCTTGCCAACTACTTTTGGTGTTCTTTTTATTGTCGATTAGCCTCTCTTGCAATCCTTTCCTGTGCCCGCTTTCCAGCTGCAATCATCCTTGCTTCCTTCTTTTCCTTTGCAAGATCTTTCTTCCTTTGTTTTGATTCCTGCAAAGCATGTTTCTTTTGTTCAGATTCAACCAAGAGGCTTATGTACTCTTCTAAAGTGAGTAGTTGTGAACTCCGGCCCAATCAAAGAATGTCTGTCTATCCTTGCCTTCCTTGCACTGACACTCTCTCCATTGGAAACTTTAGGAATTGGCCAAGCCTTGGTGTGTTCCCTGGCAGTGGTTCTTCTTCTGCAGTATATTCTTCAGCTGCATCCTCGTTGTCCATGTTAGGTTCTTCTATCAACCCACCATCAACATAAAAATGTACAATCTCAGCTGGCAGCAAAGGCATGTTCATGCTTTCATCGTTGGTGGAACCACCAATGTGTCTGTTCAAGTTCATCATGGACTCTGCCATACATCATGGTTGGGATACTTGGGTTGGAAATGTCAATGTGTTGTTGTTGCTTCCTGGACTGCCACAACCATCGACCACATTTATATGTGCCACAGAATCCACCTGTGCGTCGGCTGGACCACCTAGCCCCATGTTATCTCCCGCTGCTTTGTCATCGAATTGTGTTTCCTAGACTTGTTCATCATCATCAGAAGCACCAGCTCCTTGGCAGTTTCCTTGAGAAAGGGACATGATGTTGTCCACAGCATCTGCCTTTTGCTGCCCATCCAATTGCTCTTCAACATCCTCACCATCTTCGCCAACTACAGCTTCTTGGTCATCCACATGAAATGCTTGGATACACCCGGTGTCATGCATAAGAGCATCATAATTCAGTGGCCAGATACCTGTTCACCTAAATCTAGCCTTGATATTGGAGGATGTGAGAGCCCTTTTGAAAGCCTTTCTTGCAAGCTTAGCTAACACAAACCTCTTTACCTCTACCCCTGGGCTCTTCGCCATCCATGTAGCACGTTCTGACCTGAAATAAGCCTTGAAAGGCCCAAACACACTCACATCCAGGGGCTGCAACCTGTGAGTGGTGTGAGAAGGAAGTGTTAACAAGTCAATGCCCAACTTGTTTGCCTCCTCGATGGTTTGCACAGCAATGTGGCTGCCATGGACATCTAAAACCAACAAGTGTGTGTTCTCAGGGGAGACGCCACCTGGTATGGATGCTGCAAAGTGGCAAAGCCAATTCAGGAAAAGTTCTTTAGTCATCCATGCATGGGGATGTGCAGCCATGCATGCCAGAGGTTCACAGTTTTGGATATAGTTTTGCAGCCGAGTTTTTCCCTTGAACAAATAAAACCATGGGATTGCCATACCAATTGCATTCACACATGATAGAATGGTAATCCTCTCCCTGCTCTTGGGAAGAATCTTTGGCACATTTTTGCTCCCTCTCTTTGCAATGACAGGCATGCCACAATTCCTTCCTTCCTATAACCCTGTCTCATCGCAGTTCCAAATATGGTTTGGAGCATAAGAGTGCTTCTCATATGTAGAAGAAAGAGTGTCATAGAACTTGGACATAACTGTGGGGCATAGATTCAATGCCTTGTCCCTATCCAGGCCCTCTGCAGTTCGTAGCACTAGCTCTGGATGCCTTTTCTTGAAACTAGCCCACCATGACTTACCTGGAAACCCATCTCTGAATAGGTTTGGCCTCCCCTGACAAATTTGAGCAATGGTTGATTTCAGCTGTATCAACTGTAGCCCATGTTCCAATTCGGCCATCTCCTTACACCAAACCACCACCTCCTCCTCCTCATGTTCAGTCATGACTGTAAGAGGACCTTTCCTCTTGGTATGGGTCAGGCCATTTATCTAGTAATGGATTGACGTGGGTGCAATCCCATATTTTTTGGTCGCTACTCTAACTGAAAACCCCTTGAATTCGACATCGTCAATTGCAGCCAACATGTCTTCTTTTGTCCATCCTCTAATTGCACTGATTTTCTTCATTGAAATGGCACCTTGCACTGTGGAAGATGGTGGGAATATGGACGATGTTGGCACTATGGGTGGTGATGGCTCTGTCGTTGATGGGGGAACCACACCATATACCTCTTCCACAGGACCATTCTCAAAATTTGTTGTAGCAATGTTGTCATTTGAAACATGGGCCCTTTCCTCATCCGATGATGTGCATTGTAGCTGGGTACCCCGCTTCCTTGTATTCCTTGTGCGACGTGCAATAGTGAATCTTGGCATGGCTACGAGAAGCTGCACAATCCATATATGTAACATTCAATAGGGTATTATATCCAGTCAATGAACCTGTGAGTATTATATATCCTTCTACAATGGTCAAACTGTGAGTAGTATATTCTAAACTAGTTAATAGAATGGACTGTCAATACCTCACACACTCTGCATACACTTGGGGGCTGTTAATGAATGGTTGAGTCCTGGTTGATCAAGAATATTTTTTTGATACAAATGATTAGTGTGTGCATAGTGTTTCAGCCCATCAGTGTGTGCACATTATTTCTAACATTATTTCTAGTAATCTGAAGATGGTAATTTGAAATGACATCAAAAATTCGATAATCTGAAATGACATAAAAAAAAAATTAATGTGATTGTAAAGGAAATCTGATAAAAAAATTTAATGTGATTGTAAAGGAAATCTGATCTGCTATGCAAGGTTAATGGTTACTGGATACATGTAAATGGTTAATGGTTTAATTTGATAGTTAATGGATATATGTTAATGGTTATAGATGCAACCAAATTTAACTTGAAGTTTGGAGAACCAGTTTGAACCATTATGGTTCAAATAAAAATCTGAAGATGGTTCATGCAAATACCATTATTATTTGAATTACCATATTATTATAGATTTTCATGACCAGCTTGAAATACCATTAAAACCTCACGCTTGAACCATAATGGTATTTCAATTCTCACCTTAATACCATATTATTATTAGGTTTTCAAATACCAGCTTGAAATATAATATGGTGATCATTCTAAATATTATTTGAACCATTAAAACCTCACGAGATGCAACCAAATTTAACTTTAATTTTGGACAACCAGTTTAAGCTAATCATGAAAATCTATTGAAGCCTCTGATGTTTCCAAACAAACAATTAATATGATGGTTGATTGAATTTAAAAAAATTAGATGGTTGATTGAATTTAAAAAAATTAGTTAATGGATACATGTTAATGGTTATTGGAAAACTTAGATGGTTAATTAAATGGATACAAGAAATAGGTGACTATAAATACCTGGAACACTGTGCACACACCGTTGGGCTATTGATTAATGGTTGGCACTGTGCACACACTGTTGGGTTGTTGATGAATGGTTGACACTGTGCACACACCATTGGGCTGTTGATGAATGGTGGAGTCCTAGATGATAAACGCACTGCTTGCTTGAATGATAGATGAATCCAAGGAATGAAAATGGGTTCAATTGTGTGCAAAGATGTTGGTTTATAGTTTTTTATGTTGAAAATGAGTGCTTAGGGGAACTGACATGGATTGCAAGGTTAATTCTGGGAATGGGAGGCTGGGATTGATTTGGCACCGATCCAATGGCTGGAAAATTCTTTTTGCATGATCCATGTGCTCTTAGTGTGTTTAGTGGATGATTTGCTGTTGGATAGTTGCTTTGGTTGAGTTTAATGCTTGATTTGATCTTGGGCAGTGAATTCTGTTTGCCGAGTAAAGGGTTTAATGGATGATTTGATTTTGTGATTTAAGAGCTGCTTTGGTTGAGTTTAATGCTTGATTTGATCTTGGGCAACGAATTCTGTTTGCTGAGTTAAGGGTGTAATGGATTATTTGATTTTTTTATTTAAGAGTTTAATGGATTGTTGATTTTGGGCATTCGTAGAGTTTTGGCTGCTCCTTTTGATTTCATAAATTTTAATGGGTGATTTGATTTTTTCAGTGGGTGGGTGTCATTTATTGAGGTTGCATGTGTGAGTTGTTGAATCATACTAGACCAGATGTTGATCCCCATATCACTTGCAGTGTGCAAGTGGTTATGGATGATGGAACACTGCTTCTCCAGTTGTGGTTCATGAGGGCTGATGTGATGCCCAAGGTGTACTCAGTAGATTAAGTATGATAGGATTTTTTGTTGTTAGATTTGTCATTAATTGCAAGATAGAGTGGAGTCTCAATTGGACTTGATGGTTTCTAAACTTTGCATTAAATGGACCAAATACTGTCAGCTGGGGTTCTAATCAGTTATTAAATGTATTTTGTACTTAATATAAACTCTATTTATGCATAAATATGTCTTTTTATGAATTTTATTTAATTTGGATATGTTCAAGATTAGGGTGGTTGATGTGAAGGGAACCATAACCACTACTGGTTCCCGCACAACAATAGGAGCCTCTCCCCTACCCACTGCAATTTTGGGCTGAAGCTTTTGTTAGATGATACATTTAATAGAATTGAGTTGCACAAAAGGAAGTCTAGGTTGCTTACAACAATGGAAATGATAGGTATGTGAAACCATGGATTTCATAACAATTAATTCCTGTCAAGCTTCACCATTGATGAACCGTGGGGCTCCATCGTTGATTTCGGGCAAAGGAGGACACACCATGCTTGTCTCCATTCTTGAATGGAATCAAATCATACCAAAATTATTTACTTTACGATATTCAATTCAATAATTCATAATTCCCCAATCCGAAATCAACACAATACAAATGATACAAAATTATTTACTTTACAATATTCAATAATTCCCTATATCCGTATGGTATTTAGAAATCATACCCATCACAATTATAGATATTCATGCTTCTTAAATTTAATTTGTCCGGTTGAAATTTGGGATAATGAATTGATTTTGATTTTTTTTGGAAATTACATTCATATTGTGCAATAACTATTCCATTAACTCCATTACTTTCTCCTACTCAAACGCAAGCTTAATCGATGAGAGTAAGCTTAATCGATGAAATAAGGGTGAGTTGAAGGCGTCCCTCATCGCGTAGGATAAAAACCCACCAAAATGCCCCTCTCTTTTCTGGCCATTTTTTAATCAAATCCGACCAAATTCATGTCTAAAAATGGGCGTTAGCATAATTCATAGAGATTACATTATCAATCCATCGGTTTATTGGTTTATACTCTCTGTGGAAAGAAAGGAAGCTTAATATTGAAGGTGGAGTAGATATTACTGCCAGACGGCCATGATGGATGCGTTGTATCCTAGCTACCAAGCTGAGGAGCTGTTGAAGAATCAAGGAAGAGAGCATCCAACGGAGAATTTGTCAGCCAAAATTAATTTTCACGCAGACTTGTCGAGACATCATCATAATTATTATGCATCCAATTGTCCTCAATGATTCATTGGTACTTTGGTCCACAACAAAATTTTCTGAGGGAGAAGTAAAGGAGTTGATGGAAAACCAGACTGCTCTAGTCGAAGCTAAGGCATTCGAAAGACAACCTCGACCAGTTATATACAAAATTTTCTGAGCGAGAAGTAAAGGAGTTGATGGAAAACCAGACTGCTCTAGTCGAAGCTAAGGCATTCGAAAGACAACCTCGACTAGTTATATAATCTTATCGTTGGTCACTGGACGTTGGCAGGTTAATAGGAATCGATGTTAATGACTATATAGTTTACTTTCCACCCATTGAAAAACTTAAACACATGCACAAATTATCTTATTGTAGTTATCCATCTCGAAAAATACTTTGGATGATGTTAAAATTACACATTGTAGCTTGTAGAAGATTCTACCATCATACACAATCGACTGTGGTCGATTGGATGCTAGTCAATGCTTTGATTAAAGACTCTCATGGTCGACAAACTACCCTACAGGATAGTCGGTGATCTTCTATTCATGATCTTCCAAAAGAACCATTAAACCACGACTTTATGTGTAAGCGTGCATGGTAGGAATCCATAAAATATAATTCATAGCAGCTTCAGGCGAGCAACAAAATTTCTGATGTATGGTCGAAGGACTTCTTAAACAGATAGTTGACAGGTTCTCTGATCAACTACACACCATATGGTCAGGCTTCAATATGTCAATCCGATAACTAAGAAGTGATCTCGCCAACTGTAAGAACAACGTTGAACTACTTAACTATGCTCCAACTGACAGGAAATCAACTAACTAAGAAGTGATGCAGAATCTATCGAAGAGCCGACAGAAGGGGGTAGTCGAACAACACAAGTCGGAATGGATCAAGGTACCCAACCACCACTCAATGCGGCTAGACCACACTCAAGCACCTAAATTGACAATAAATTCATTTCATAAATAATAGTGAGAGTAAACTTGTAACTTCATTTCATAAATAATAGTGACAGTAAACTTGTAAAAATATCATGGCCTGTCAGTTTGAATTCATGATAACCCTTGATTTTTTGTTAGTGCAGGTGGTCAAAGAGATTTTATCCGCATCTCCATATGTTAGCAGTCAACTAACTCTCGAACTGGTCGATGGGTCGATGATTTCAACGAACAACTACAAATCAAGTGGATTAATAACTTCATACGCATCAAAATTTGACAGCAACCTTTTCGATCGAGCGATAAACATTATTGTAATCAAGCTTTTACTCTTACCGATCTCTACCTTTTTGGTCGATGGTATTTATGGTCTAAACTTTAAATGCGGTCCATGTCAAAACATAGTCGGAATTCGATGCAGTCGATAATATTTTCATGTCGTTGGTATTTGAATTAGAAGCCGTCTAAATGATTTCGCCCGTCCGGCCAAGACTTGTTGGAATTCGCCGATGCTCCCTCTCCTGACCCAACAATATAGGAAGTGAAAATGTATCGTTATATTCCTCGAGCCATATTTTTAAGTTTCCGAACACAAAAAAATTGAAGAAATCGCTGAGCAATCTCCAGGCTAAGAAAACCGAAGAATTACAAGAAATAATGACAAGTGACTGTGCAGGGTTGGAGCAGGAAGTAGCTTGTTCAACTTTGAAATCGGAATTACAGGAAGATAAGGGTTCAGTTTGCTCGAAGACGTACTACGGTTGATGGGTAGTCGCGGTCGACGGTGTGCTCTTAAAAAACCGGGAAAGGGAACCCACCTATAATTGATGGACGCAAAGTTGAAAACCGCATGAAATTGGTTGACACGTGCCAGGATTCCATTGTATTTATAAACGAGGAATCTATCCAAGGTGGAAGGTCGCGCTTCTCATTGGTGAATTCCTACGACGTAACAAGGCTCTTTTTTTCCATAAGTAAAGTATGAGTCACAACAAATTGAGCAGTCGCTTTTATTCCTTGAATAGAGACCTACAATTTAGCTTTACTAATATGACTACTCAAACCTTCAATTATAAGTAGGAACAATAAAGGAGATAGAGGACAACCCTGACGATCCTTTCAAAAAATCAGTTGGAGCCCCATTTATAAGAACCACATAGTTCACTAATGTCACACAAGCCATGATCCATTTGCTAACGGCCAACGAAAAACTGATCTGAATTAATATCAGTCGGAGGAAGGTCCAATCCACACAGTCATATGCCTTGACAAGATCCAAATTTAAGATAAGAGCTTTTATGTGCTTGGATTTTGTACTATGAAAAACTTCCTAAACAAAACCCACAACATCTAGAATTTTCATGTCCTCTAGAAAACCAAACTGATCCTTTGATATAAATTTTGAAGGATACGACTTCAATCTCATGACAATGATTTTTTATATGACTTTTTATATTAAGTTGCATAAATATATTGGTCGGAAATCGTTATAACCAATCGGATGAGGACACTTAAGGATAAGAGCCAGGAACGTTGAGTTTATAGCACCTAACACCAAACCCTTGGTTCTGTATTCTTCCATTGTTGTAAGGATATCTGGTCCCATGATATCAAAAGAGGTGAGAAAAAAGTTCCACGGTCCATCCATATGGACCAATACTTTTTTCCTTCACAAAACCTTTTAGAATGGCTTCAATGTCTTTGAGGGAAAATAGGGAAAATACTTTTTCCCCTTCATCATCTGAAAAGAAACGAGGGAATTCTATGATAACTTTTAACTATTCCACAAGGGATGTGGTTTTTGGATCCTGATATATATATATATTGGAAATGTTGAATAGCTTCCCTGTGAAGTTCCTCAGTCCCAGAAATATGTTTTCCTCCCCTATTGTTTAGGTCCCATATAGCATTTTGGATCCATCTACCATCTGCAAATTTATGAAAAAAATTGGTGTTTTGGTCACCTTCTTTGATCCATATGTCCCATCTCTTCAAACGCCATGAATCCTCCTGTATTTTAAGGATGTTCAATTTTCTTCCTTCCAGTTCAATTAAGGTTGCATAATCTCTTAGCGTAAGAGGACCACCATGACTTTCCACAAGAATAGATTCAATGTTTGATTCCAACTATATTAAGCACTTGGATAATAATTTTTCTTCTCCTTATCCCAATCCACTGTGAATTTCTTAAGCATTTTTAATTTTGAAACAAGTTTATCCATACCAGACAAATCAGACGATACATCAAAGTTTACCCGGAGCTTAGTCACATTTTTTTCGTAAATCTAGTCCAATAGACAGACTTAGTTAAATTTAAAGGGGTAGCTGTGATGTTTTTCTGGATTCTCAAACTGAAAAATTACAGGAAGATGATCACTAACTCTGATTTGATGGAACCAGGACCTATATTTGAAGAAAATATCCAGATGTTCCTCGGAAATTAAAAAGCGATCCACTCTCTTTGAGAAGCGCTCCCTATTCTTCCTACCATTGCACCAGGTAGGAACCAGAGGAGTAGGTTTAATATCTATCAATATTTTCGAGGAGAAAATTTCTAAGAAAAAGGGTCCCATCGGATCCATCTTAGCTTGATGTCCCCAGATCTTTGAGGCAGCCCAAGTAAAATTAATATCCCCTTCTAATATCAAATTTTCCAAATCCCGCAAGTGATCCTCACTCACACAATCCCAAAAACTGTGTATGCCACCTTGAGGTGGTGAAAACAGATTGTGGCTATCTCTCGGTCGAATCTGTATGCCACATTTGGAGCATTAAGTTGTCGAAGTCCTTAAGCCAAAGTTTTTCCAGTATTAGTGAGGCATGTTCTTCCTCTTGAAACTTGAAGTCGAACCAACCTTGAGGAAGTATGGAGACCTTGGTCACGTAGTCTAGAATGGGCCCCCAATTCCTAGACACCCACTTAACAATATCCCATTTATTCATTTCTTTGTAGCTGAATTTTCCCACCAGGGTAGTCATGTTGTACTCCATGAGGTCCTCCAAGCCTATATCCCTACCCATTGTCATCCAATGCTCGCCAAACTGCCACTTCCACTTCTTCTATTTCTTGTTTTGGCGCTGAAAATGCCCCGTCCTGAAATTATCGTCCGACTCATTTTCACAAAAGTTCATTTGATCCCTTTTTTCTATGCCAGATGCTGGATGATTCCCCAAAGGAGAATTTGGAACCGACTTCGAACAACCATTGCCGTTGGTCCCGAAAAGGTATTTTCTTGCAATGGGAAAAGAGCCATTCTTCGAGCCAATGAAGGTTTTTTTATAGATGGAGTATGCATGCTTGCCACCTGTCAATATCACTTGTTTCCCTTTAAGCATTTCTTTATCGAACTCATCATGCTTAATCAGTCTGTTTTCCTCAATCCAATAATCTATTTCTGTTGATACTAGTTGACACGAATCTACATTTACAGGAGATTTCCCCATAATCCAAGACAAAGCTTGCACAATTGTTAGATAAATTCAGGTAAATCCCAGAAGAAATATACTCTAATTCCACCATCCCAAAAATAGTGGATATAAAATGGACTTCAAAACCACACCCCAACCCTCCAAACAACAATCACTTTGCGCTCAATCAAGAGGAGATAATAGTGAAATAAAACCTTGTAATAGTTCTTTGATTATTTAGGGAAGCCAAAGAAAAAAAATTGTTATTAGCAACCATATGCTAACAGAACCCAAACATAAACACCCCCCTGTGAGAAAATGATCAATTCATATCACCCATATCCGTGAAAACTCTCCCGACGGCATGAACCCGACCACTTTCATCCAATTCTACAAAATCCTCGATGAAACCCTAGACCAAAGAAACCCTCCCCAGGGCTCCACAAGTGTCCACTTTACAAGAGAGGTGGGGGATACGTATTTTTGTTCATTCCACTTTTTTGTTTTACGAAAACATGGTGGCATGTTTTCTTTTGAAAATTAGAGTTTCTTGATACCACAACTTAGCATTAATTAAGAGTTTCTTGTTATGAAAACTTAGCATTAACAATACGGTGGCTTGCTTTCTTTAATAAGTTAATAGGTTGTCTTCATGAAAAATTGAAAACTATATCACATGCACAGTCTCCTATTGCATTGAAAGACCAAAGACCATGAAAAATGAGTCATGAATCATGCATGTCTTGTCTTTTCCAAATAGAAAACTAACCACTTTCACTATCATGCGAAATTTTCAAACATTAATATTCCACAAAAAGGTTTAATGTTTTGCGTGTTATGGTATGTATAATGTGTCAATTGAAAAAATGTACTTATACTAAATTATATTATAAAATTGATTTAATTATTTGAAATATTTAGACATAATATCCTTCTAAGAGTACTATAAAATTGATTCAATCAAAAAGATTAACACCACTTTACATAAAAATCATATTATTTAATAATAAAAATAGACATGAAATCGGTCACCCGATTTTTTTTATATATATACATTGTAATTAAACTATATTATATTAAATAATATATTTGGCGCTGAAATTTTGGAATGGGAGTCTTATATTGTAGATCTTTCCCATGTCAACATTTGTTTGAGGGATAAACGGGATCAACTATATTGGTCCTTTGGAAACAGTAACGGGAGAATCACCGCCAAGTTTTCATATGATTCCATCGCTTTGAATACTCTCGAGGATCAGAACCATTGGTGGTACACATGCTTATGGAATTGGAAGTGTTGATGCCCCGAAAATCACAGCATCAAGCAGCAAGGGATTCTCCCCGGTAAGCAAGCCCAATTAGATTGCTCACCATTTGGTGTGGGGAATCCGTTCGATTAACGGTTCCGGCTACCATAAGATTTAAAGATTCTTGTTCTTTTGCACCGGTTGTGGCTCAATCCACTGTTTTGTGATTTTATTTTTAAGATGATATGTAAGTGCTGTAAACTAATTTAATCTAAATGCAGAGTTGAAACAAATCTTAATCTAAAACTGAGATAAAGCAACTCTAATCTATCCTTGCAAGGAGCAAACTGTAAATATGAGCAATACGCTAAAAGAAACATCTAAAGATCATACAGATAGCCATTAAATCTGAAGATGCAATCTCAGTAGGAGGTAAAAGATATTAAAGATATCTTTAATTCAAATGCAATACATTCCATTACTCATTTAAGAGAGACGTCATTGTATAGAAAATAGAGCACAATCGTCCATTACACAGAAATAATTCGTACATCAAAGAAAGATCTCACAGATGTATATGAATGACGCAAGAGGAGTCCAGCAAGCATCCAATACACATTTTTCAGACAAAAAAACGTCCTCTCCCATGCTTTAATTAGGAAAAATTCTAGTTCATATGGCAAGCAGCAAAGTAATTCGCAGCAGCGAGAAAATTTCTTTCACCTGCAAAAAATCCTTTCACTTTCTTCTATTCTCCTATTTATAAATTTACAAATTGCTCCTTGAGCTGACAGGTGTACCCTAAACTCTAGAACCTTCTAATTTGTCCTTTAGTGCATAGTTACAAAACCCACAGATTCGTGGGGAGCCTCTCATATAAGACAAAATCAGAACCAGCTGTCCTTTCAAAGCATTTATACAATAGAGGAATTTCAGCCTTTTCTCATATTAAGACAAATAGAAATTCTGATGTTTTATTTATTTTATTGGGCTTCCTTTTGCTCAATCACTGACTCATCCCCACCAACTGGCTCGCTTGTGGATGATTGGCCATCTATACTTTGGATATGGGTGGCCCATTGACTAAGCTCTTTCAAGATAATTTTGCTCTGAACAGATATTGTTGCCTTTGCTGCAATCTCATACTTGTGCAGATCCGATTTGACTTGTGTTGTTCCTGCTGCTGCTTCTTGAGCAATTGCTTCCAGAAAGTAGATATGTACAACGGGATGGCCAATGAACTGATGGAGTTCATCTTGGGTTATCATCTCTACCCTTTTAACATAGTCCAATCCTTGGTCCAACTCGCCTTGGAACTCAGCCAACCGATGTTCTCGTTCTGGGAATTCATTGATAGTTTTAGGCAGAAACAAGTGGCACTTGCCATGGGATTCTCTAATTTTGGAGTAGAAAGAGTGGCATTTGCGGACAATCTTTCTGGTCTCCAAGCTTAGCCTGGCACCACAATCTTTACTAAATTAGAGGACTCCTACATCTAATTCAAATTCTTCTTCGTTGGTGGCGCGCAAGTTTGAGGGGAATCCAGATTTTCCTCTTCTCCACTCAAATTATTGTTTTAACTCTTCCACATGTTTTGCAAATTTGTCTATGTTCTTTAATGCTCCAAATTCGATGGCTATCATTTTCATGATCATTTCTTTCACGTTGCAAATTTTTTCTGAGATCAGCACCAGCAGCTGATGACCTTTTATTAGCATGTCACATGCTTGCTTGTGAAACGTGAACAGGTCTTGCTTGTTTTTCACTGCTTCTTTGAGTTGTTTCAACAATTGCTCCTTTTCTTGGATTAACCCCTCATACTGATCCTTGGGGAGATAAATTTGTTGGGCCCTACTGGCTTCGAGCTCCTCCAATTTTGATATCCGGGCCTTTAAGTTCTTTTGCTCATCTTCGGAGATGGCCAGCTGCATCTCTAGTGAATTCTTCTCATTTTCAAGTTGTAGAGCTCCTAAAGTTATCCTTAACTTCTCTTTTGTCATTTCTTTGTATTTCTTCTTCAATTCATTTGCTTCTAGAACCTCCCTCTTCCTGTCATCTCTTATTTTGAAGCACTGATCCCTATAATGTTTTACCTCATTTATTAACCGATCAGTATTAAGTTTACTCACCTCGGCTGATGCCACAGTGCATTGGGATTGAAATGAAGGGTCAACATTAGTTCCTTGGACCAGTGTAGATTCTGATACCATGAATTCATATAAGTCCTCCCCAATTTCCATTTTCCTTACTCTTCGGTTAATGATAGCATTTTTCCGCTTGTGAAAATACACGGAATCCAAGTTGGCCACCTGGCGCTACTTCCTGGGGTTGTACGGGGTTAGTGCTAATCCTTCAGTAGAAGCAACCCCTTCTCGAGCTATCCCTAGTTGGTCTATCAATGGCGGATCCAACTCCATGTCTTGTGTAGTAGACGGTTCTGGTTCGGGAGTTTTCTCAGTCTGCTCCCTTTCCTGCCTTTCAGATAGATCTGCTAATTCCTTTTGTAATCTGTCTGCCTCTTCTAACAAAATCCTCTCTTCTTATTTCTCTTATTGTAGTTTAGCAGCCTGTTGCTAGAGGATTCTTTGGGCCCTTACTTCCTCTTCCTTCTGGCTTCTAGCAGCCTCATCTTCCAAAGCTTTTTTCTCCTGCTCTCTCTGTACTCTAGCAACTTATTCTTGCTGCTGCAATTGCACAACCTGCTCTCTTTGGATTCTTGCTGCCTCTTCTTGTTGGAACTTGGCAACTTGTTCATTTTGAATCCTAGCCGCTTCTTGTTCTTGCTAATGTAATATCCTGTCATCTTCCTCTCGTTCTATTCCTGTCGGATTTCCTGATTGGGACACTGATGCTTCCCGTTCCTTTTGGATTAGGCCAAAAATCCTGGGAGAAGAGCTCTTTGGACCTTTCTTCTTGTAGTGCTTGCCTAATTCCGTCAAGTTCCGAGCACTATGGAAAAACTCTTCCTCATTTTCTTTAAGATGGGCATACTCGAAGCTGATTTTGACATCAATAATATGTTTGGCAACTTCACCACAAGGGTCATGGCTTCTGAAAAACTTTGTACCGAAATGGAAGATGTATAAATATTGAACATAGTTGTCTCCTTCCTTGGCCTTCGGGAGGCTGTATGCACCAATAGTGAAAGGCATTGGCGGATACATCCCTTTCTTCCTTTCAGTGAGAACTTTGCTGATTCCGCCAATGTTGAAGAGTTGCCTTATGGCTTCCCTGTGAATCACAAAATCTGTAGCATATCTGGGAAGCAAAAAGGGATCTACGGATCCTGCATTCATTCAGATATAGGTACCTTCTTTACTATGATAATAATCGCAAAATGCTTCGATAATGGGCATGGCGTTCTCTGAAATGTAATCTGGTTCCTTTACTAAAATAAGCTGGTAGAGGCATGATGAATTTCTCACAAACCTGCTTGTAATAGTTTGTGTATTTACTTTCCCATGTGAGTTGATAGCCTATGAATAGAGACGTTTCCTTTGGCTTCCATGAGCAACCCAAGTCTGGGAAGGTATGTTTGCTCAATAAGCAGTCTATCAAATACGAAGACATGAAAAAATATGACTTCTTCAGAGTCATTCCTCCCTGGGCTGCAGTTAACTGTGAGGCCAGACTGTCTGAGATTATGTCGGCCCAATTAAAAATGGTGCCATTCATGGCTATATGAAAAATTACTGGCACCCTTCCGATCTTAAAAATATTGCCATTAGGCATGCCGAAGAGCCGACTCAACATCAGAACGATGAGTCTATAAGGAGTCTCCAGGAGGTTGCTTTCATATTCATTGTTATTCCTCCTCCTTATCTGTCTGTCAGCTATCATCATTTTCCTGGCGGCATCCAGCGGGTCCATAGGATGTTCTACTATCCATTTATCATCTAACCAAGCTTTGGGTTGAGGTAATTTGTAGGTGGTTGTAATATGCTCAGAAGAAAAAGATGCTAGGTTCATCCCATTTTTATCATTTATGAACCTAGTGTCAGTCCTGACGTGAGGGATCAACCAGCCAATGACTTCAGAACATGGGAACAATTCAGGATGAGTCGTTTCCTTATGGAGGCAAGACCTTTGGATGTTTGCATACACCAAAGAATCTTCTATGGGGGCTTGAGGATTGTTTTGGTCCATGATAAACCTATATAGCTCACCCCACTGGAATTCCGGGGCAGAGCTCCTAGGTGGCACATTGGTGGTAGCTTGTGTATCGGTAAACATTGTCTCGAATGAAGTGTCCAACAAGATTTCTACGTCTGAATCTGAGTCGATCTTTTGTGCGGATTTCTTCCTTGCAGACCTCCTATGCTTGATAATCCTGCAGTAAGTAGGGCAATACAAATAAGGCGCATGGAGACATTCAGCCATTATTAAAATGCAAAGCCTCTTATAGATTTGTAAAAGAAAATATGACAGAGTTGGCTTTAACTAGATAACTTTCAAACATTAGCAAAACAGTTAAGAAAAATCCAGAATATGCTACTTTCATAATATGGAGGCTATTTTAACAAAAAGATCAACCAATTCACAATTGCAGCTATCGTTTCATAGTTGAAAATCATGAGAAAAACCAGACGCAAAGGCCAACAAGCTATACCAGCCACTATGGGTTTATATATAACATAAATGGCACTATGGTTTCATTATTCTTGGAATGATAGTTCTAGAACCTATGTGACATCTTAGGACCAAAATTGTCTTGATTTCATGTTTAATTAGCTTATCATGACAAAGCTAGTTTGTTGTCAATGTAATACCAAGAGGAAAGACAAGATTTTAGGAAGTCTACAAACCAGGAAATCGACATGGTGGCAAGGTAGCGAGAAAGCTTCTCATTTGCGCTATTACTTTGTTCAATATGTAAGCGCCTTCCAAATCAAAATACCTAGCCAAGATAGACTAATGGAGGAAAAAGGAGCTGGAGCAGTCAATAGCGTCATGACATTCACAGAAATGCCCAAGTACCTATAACATTTTGTACGCCTGGTGAAACCACTGCATTTGCGCAAGTGAAGCAGGTAAATAACACATGGGTGGTTTCATTGGGTTCTTCTTTCACAGTTGCTGGCCTCTATAAGTAGAATGCGGAGCCATTCATAATGTTCCTACCGCTAGCCCGCCAGGTCTTTCTCACATGCTCTAAGGGGGTCTTGGCCGAGCACTGTGGGTTTCAGGTGGCCTCAGAGCGAAAGATATCTTTGCTTGGCAGCGATTTTCCATGGGATATGCGTGGATGTAGCATTTTAATCGAAAACGAGCACTTAGCTACGGATTCAAGCGTGGAACGCAAGATGTGTGGCCATTAAGATATAGCCAAGAAAACCTAGAGGCGGCAAGATATGCAAGAAACTTACTTAGGACACCGAGCACACCACAATGGGAAGAACTTCATGTGCGCATGGGAGGATAGGTCCATCCAGGATCTGGTTCGCATACGGTGGTTTTGTGTCTTCATGGCTTCGACTCACAACTAACTGCTTAGTGCGTATAAGCTTGTCTTGCATATATATATAGTTGATAAAAGGGCACAAAAGGGGTGCAAGTCCAAATGAGAACCTCGGAAAACAAAGAGAGGAGGGGCCGAGCACCTACCTATCAGCTTGGCGATGTTCCCCCGTGGCTGGTGATCATTCTGAGATGGGCAGTAGTGAAGTCAGAGTTCGATATCGAACAACGAGCTCCATTCTCCTATGGCAGTGGTCAAGTGATTTTTTTTTGAAATCCCGTTCTACGCATTTATATAGGGGAGGCAATTGAATTCACGTAAGGTGGTGGGTTGGTAGATTTAATGAGCACGAGGCTCGAGGCCTTGTGCATTTAAAATGACACATGGCCACATTCATGACCCTACCGACTCTGTGGTTGCACATGCACCAAAATAAAACTTCGCATCAAAGCAGAGATCGCAACATTAAATCCTATACCAAAGCAGTGATCGCAACATTAAATCCTGTGCCAAAGCGACGATCATAATGTTAAGTCCTGTGCCAAAGCGGTGATTGCGAGATCAAGCTTTGCGATGATAGAACTGCGCCAAAAATAGAATTCGAGGAAGGATGAGGCGTGGATAGGGAAGCGGGAGCTATATGGATCAGCCTTGCGCCTTTGGTGCAAATGTTAGTCACGAAATGTGCGCTAATGGGAACTCCGCCAACGAGCCATAAAGAAAAGACTTAGGATATTTTATGTAAGCGATCTTAAGGACAAATCTTGCGCGAATGGCGGTCGAGATATGGTTAGACTATGTGAAAGAATCATGCGTTAATACGGCGCAGATTTTAAACCTTTACTTTGCGCGGGTAAACTTCGCTGAAAAACCAAGTTTTGGCAAACAAGATGGAAGTATAAGTCTTAGAAAGTGCGCCTTTCACGCAAGACATAAGCCTAAAGTTTGCGCTTGAAAAACGCACAATTAAACCTTTTCGGTTGCGCCTTTAGCACAGAAATATATGCTTCCAATCTGCGCTTTGAGCGCACACACAGTTAACTTTTAAAACAACTCACTGCTAAATGGAAGGGAAAAAATGCCTTAGTCAAAAAATAAAAAAGAACTAGAAGGGTCAGCACTTTTAGGAAAAGTTGAATATTAAGTGAGAAAGATTTGATAAAAAACAAGTGCTTAAACCAAAAAGAATAGGAGGGACCTAATATTTACAAAAATTTTGGGGGGGATGTTGCATCAACAACAATTGGCGATTCGCTGGCGAACACAGATCTCTGAAACAAAATCCTGTCATGGCTTAGAATGAAATTTAAAATCAAAGCTCCAAGCGCAACAAGAATGCCCCATAATTCAACTTTCAAGAATGGAGTGATCTCTTAATCATGTTGGTCTTTTGGGAGAAAGGGGGCTAAGACTTATACTTCTTTCAAACTCTCTCAAGGCTAGAGTATGGAGTTAATTCTTTTAGGACTGTCTTCATGATGTCCTAACCAAAAGAGGACTCCACAGGATCGTAACAGTACTTCACAGAGATATTCGTTTGTTCCTCATTCCCATGCTATCTACATCCTTTTGGATGTTCATGTATTTGATAGCTTTTGCTGTTTGAGCCTTCTAGAAATAATTTCCTTAAAATTCAAATCTTTGATTTGGGTTCTTCAATCCATAATGTCCTTTTGTGTGAACGAGAGATTTTATTTGATTTATCAAGCTTCACGGACAGAAAAGAACCTAGCTTGAGCTGAGTCTTTTGAATAGCTTTCTAGATTTGAACATTTTGCTTTTATCTTAGCCATGCTTTGATTGAGGCAAGAATTTATGGAAATAAGACCCTTTGATGTAAGCCTTTAGGCTTTTACTTGTAGCATGGGATCATTTAAAATACCATACCTCTGCGAAGCATGCTTCCTTTCCGTGGTTCCATAATAGCAAGGAAACCTTGAGACATGAATTAATGTTAAAATGAGTGGAGCCTCAAGATAGTGAGAGAGAAACATTGGATCATTAGTTATTTAACTGAGGTTATTTTGACCAGACAGGAACATATCTCCCCATTTTCAAAGGATGATCAGTGGAAGCAAAGTCACAGAGCGTCCTTCTCTTTACAAATGAGATTCTGCCTTCAAGATTTCGATTTTGCTGAGAGTTCTGTACTACAGCTAAGCCAGGAGTCGAGCTAGGTTTTATTAGCCTAGAAAAAGAGGAAAGTCATATGAAAAGTGAGTGAAAAGACAAACCTAACTACCGAGACTGTTTCTAAACAAAACAAAACAAAAAAAATCAACAAAGAAAGGAAAATAACAAAGAAACTGTTTATTTATGTATAGAAAACCTCAATGAGGCTAGGCAAAGTATTGCTTCAAGGCGAGGCCCACTAGTACAAAATGAGAGATAAGTGACTAGGTGACTAAAAAAATTAGTCACCACTGGTTTTTCAAGGGATAAACGACTAAAATTGAGTAATTTTAAATAAGACAACAAAAAACGACTAAGATAAATCACTGATTTAGTCACGGGATAAAATATATGACTAGATAACAAGTGACTAAAATAAAAATGACTAACATAAATGACTAATTTAGTCACGGGAATATAAATATGACTAACTAACAACGATTAATGTGAATTAGTCGTTTATGTTAGTCATTTTTAGTTGTGTCACACTCAGAATGGAAATTTACAATTTTTATAATGAATTTGTACAATATTTACTAAATTTTAACAATGCAGATGGATGGAAAAGTCATCAATGGGGAAACAAACCAAAAAGAAAAGATGAAAGGTACATATAACCGGTAAGTATTGATGCGTTTTCAGGTTATCGATGAAGGATACTACCAGGGTTGGATTGGTCGAGCTCTGCTGCGTGGAGGGATCAAGGGTTTCTACTTGAGGATTAATGTCGCCTTCAGGTTGTTGGGTCAGTTATTGAATGAATCACCTGGGACAAATGTTAGGCATTCATCAAGTTTGCTACAGACAATTGTGATTTTGATACCCTAGTGGAAATGATGCCTCCAACTCAGTAGAAACAATGGGCCGTTTGATTTATACAAAATAACATTGCAGACAGTTTTCAAATGGGCAGACCAGATTAATCAGCATGGCTTTGATATATTGCTGCTTTAGGAACGAAGTAGCTGGTGCGAAGCAATTTGGATAATGAAAAATGAGATTTATCGACCGGGATGGATTAATCATGTTCGGACCCCAAAGAAACAATGGGCCATTTGATATAGATTTGGACGTTGAATCTCCAGAGAAAATAAGATCTAGGGTCTCTCGGTCAATTTAACCAACAATTCTTAGTTTCATGAGATGAATTATTACTGAGATCTATCGCTGAGGTGGGTTTCAATGGCCGAAAAGAGTTGTTGCAGTACGTGTCTTTTGATGCATTTAATTTCTGAAATTTCTTGCAGTGAGCTTTGGTTACGGTCCTATGTAATTTATTAGCTTTGAAGAAGGATTTTGTTTCGATCATGTTCGCAGGTCATTTTTTAGAATGTTTTCTAGTTTGATGTGGAAGTCCTCAAGAAGATGATACAAGGTTGGTGATATGATGATACAGGGTTGGTATCCTTGATAAATACTATCTAAATATGGTCATTGATGCAAATCAAGATATTATTTTTCCATGTCCCAAAGCATGGTACATGCAGCAAGCTCATAATGTTGGATTTGAATAACAACTTAAATGGATTCATAAGCTTTGTCTTGTGAGAACTATGGGAATGTTGCATAATTTGGATGTCATAATCCACCAATTGTTTGAGGTCATTTTTAGGGTTGCTTTGTACCTAGAATTTAAAACAATCCCAAATAGTGTGGTTTAAGACCTCCAAGGTTTCCCCAAATTGATTTTCTCATGCCCATGTTGCCTAAGACACACCCATATTTTCATTTACAGCTATTTTATGACTGTTTGAGGGTTAATAAAGACTTATGTACCTTCCAAACTTCCTAGAATGTGCCCATATTTAGAGGTTACCGTTGTTTATGGATTTTAGATGCTCATAAATGTCATTTGAAACACCCATAATTGTTTTATGACCACCTTGACACCTGTTTGTGAGGCTGAGGTATGCCCATAATTGATATTTCAAGCATTGATTGTGACTAGGGTTGATTGGATGGCTGCTATAGAAACTCCTGATATGGAATTCCCTACATGGTGAGAACAATTAAAGGAAGCTACCGAATTCTCTTGAATCACTCCTTATGGAATGTGTGTAATTATTTTGAATTTTTCATTCCACCTTTTCATCCAAAGTGTCTGATGTGTTGGCCTCAGTATACACTTTCTCATGTTTCACTTGTAGTTGATCAATTGCATGTTGTACATTTTGCTAAGAAATTATCAAGCTACAATTTTATCCATAGACTTTGGCATTTTAGTTGTAGTCATATAAACTTCTTGATTTATACATGTTCTTCAGTGACCATAAGTTCAATGATCAAACCTTTTATTTTTCTATGAACCATTACCTTGATATTGGATTCTAGTCTTCTAGTGTCTTCTTTTTTTATCTTGTTCTTTCCTTACCTTTGCACCCTTTCCTATTGTATACAATCAAACGTAGGGTTATTGAAACTTTTGTTTTCATGTTGCTTTATTTCTAAGTGATCCCAAGAACCTTAATAAGGTGTGGAACGACATCCTCCAAACATGCAGAGAGATCTTCCCCTACCTTTGGTATTGCCTCATGTACTTCAACTTCATGCTTCCTTACACCTATAGTGCTCCTTTAGTATTTCTAGTCTAGTGGGACTTTCCTCTACTTTCTTAGATAATGTTGTGGTTACCTTTTCTACTTGCTTCTACCAATGATTCTCATTTTATGCAATTTTCTTGACTTTCTTCCACAATGCATTCTTTCCTTGTTCCCATTTCTTTCTTGTTCTTTGAACTATAGGTTTTCGATCTATAACTTCCTCATATAATCATCATTTTCTTTAGCCTTTCTTATCATCTTTGTCACAAATTAAAAAATGATTAAGTGAAGCTTTAAATACCACTTAGCATGGAACTTATATCTCTCCACAACTGCCCTGTAACCTTTGGGATCAAAAGCACAAAACTATGGTGACTTTCTTACTTGAAATCCATTGAATCTTTCAAAGAATTAATACGATTATGCTATCAATGCTCTTGTGGTTTCGCCAAATGATTTTATTTTCATAGGATTTGGGTTGGACTTAACCCATTGCTATCCAAACATTTTTATATTGTTTTCACAGCGTAGTTGGTTAAATCCTTTCTATCCCTCACTTTTGATATCAATCCCAATTATCACAGTGTGGGCAAATGGCTCAGGTGAGAGCAATTTTTTTTTTGGTTGCCACACTTGAGACATACAAGTGTGCCATCAATGCACTATCTCTAAATTCTAATGGTTTCATTCTCTACTCCAAATCTTATGATTGGTCCATCATTATATGGGAAGGGACAAGATCATGCAATACCTTGAGAGGCCATAAGCATAGATTGTGGAAGAAAGGATAAGGAAATGTACATTAATATTTCATTTTTTAAAGTTTTACAAAGAGATTTTTGAGTCCATTGTAATGTTTGAAAATTGTTATGATGGGATGCCTCATTTACAACGACAACCTTTATAATGACATTAAGGTTTACACCACCTCCGCCACCACCATTATATCCACCTCTAACCATACACTATCAAGTGTTTACTTGTGCTTCAAGAGAACACCCAACCACTAACTTGCATCTTTTGGGTGTCCATCCATTCACCTAACCCTTTCCATATACTATGGGTTTATTATTGAAAGATTCAAAGAGGAATTAGTCGATCATGAACCCAACTATCAATCTATCTGTAAACTAATCCACTTTCTCCCATTTAACTGAGCATGATATGGATCAAAGATAGATGGATGCATGCACAATTATTCAACGCTCATTCACTGAAACATAATGCTCTATACAACTGGATATGAAACTAAGGAGACAACTTCCCTCTGATATTCCCAATCATGCTCGATGGGCTCCGCTTGATATCATATGAGTAGTCAATTTCAAGGCAGAAGAATATTGATTCACCAGACATAATGCAAGTGTGTTTCATTCCATCCATTCAATTGCTTGAACATCGAAACACTAACCTGGCATGAGATTAGATGGTGCACAACAATGATCGTTGCACCCCAAGACCAGCAAGGGCACCTCCACCAAAAACCAAAACCGTATCCAGAATTGGTTTTAGACTTTGGAAGAAACCCAAATCTAGAGGAACGGGATACAATCATTCAAGAGGTAAAAAGGGATTTGTAACATCCCCACATACAGATTACACAATAACAAAATTCAAAATTAAGCAAATACTTATAATGCTAACATTTTGACGTACACAGTATTCATATAGAGGAATAGTTGTTAGGGTAACTGCACAATTCTCCCTTATAGAGATTAAGGGTGTCATTTTTGCTACTACGTACTGATAGAAAGGATTCTAGCTAGTAAGATTATTTTATAAACAAAAACAATTTTAAAATGCGTTCATAACTGGAGAGATTCCAGCAATATGGTCATGCTGCTTACTTAGCTTTTCTAGCTAACACATATTTCTTTCTTGTTTTTCAGGTGTTAATAAATATTTAGACAAGAGACTACAAGTACATCCAAGTAACTTATAACACCACTATCCAAGGTCCAAGGGTGAGGGTTTTTTAAAAGAAAAATCCTAGCAAGGTTATTTTACATGCAAAACTTAACATGCCGAGCTAAGAGCGTTGAGGAGGGATGTAAGGGAACAAGCACACACCCTTAAAGGATGGGCTCCAACAGCACTTGCAACTATAACAAAATACCCATACGGGATACATGAATCCCCTCCTACAGGTGGCACAACGTTCCTAAGACCTTCATACGAAGCTCGTGATCTCTTTACTACAAGATTAAATGCTGGAGAGGAGAGTTGGAGTCTTGACCTATCATTTGTAACTTACCACGTGAAGAATTTGTTAGGACATGATTAAAATAATTGTTCTAGCAATAAGGCTGTCAGGTTGAAAAAGTGAACTCTTAAACTCGACAATGACTACCTCGAACAAGGTCCATTCTAATGCGACCATAGTAGCCTATCTGAGATTTACCCTTTCGCTCTAAGTGTTAATGAAGTGGGCTATTCTCTCGACCATATGCACCCGGGGCCCACTGGGTGCCGTCGAGAGAGCCCTCACGGCGTTTGCACAGTCGGTCCATCTTCGGCTGTCATCTGAACAACATGGTCATCTCTCTGTCTCCGGTTTCCGTATGAGCATGCCATGGTTCGCTTACGTATCCATCCCGGCATTCCCATTTGGTAGCAGCATCCATGCCGTATGTCCTTGTGAGTGAAACATGGGTACATGGATATGCATCGTTTCATCCATATCCACTCCTCTGGCGAAGCTCCCGTATGATGAATCCAACGCCGTTGTTTGCTTCATGCTGTCACGCGTCCCACCAACCTTCATCCATCCATGCATCATCATCGATTCAAATTTGAATTCAAATTCAATCAATGGGCGGGCTTAACCTGAAGCGTGGATTGATTTTAAAGTCACGGATTGAAATTTGAATTTCAAAATCAACCATGAGCAGGCTTAATCTGCGTAGGAATTATTTGCCAACAAGTTTGTATAGTTAGCTTTTTATCTGGGCATCTAAGGACTGCAACTGCTGCGACTGCAACAGAAACAGGCTTTTCAAGGAATTAGTCGTTAGAGGCCTAGTGAAATTGAAATACTCTTGATTCATCAAATTCCAATTCGGAGTATGATTCAGAGAAATATGATACTCCTGATACTCCTGGTTGCATTGAGTGTGGAAGCTGCCACGAACGATTGTTGAAGTCCGTGGCAGGGCTGCCGCCATGTCAAAGGATGCAGCATGTCAAAGGATGAAACGTATTTATTAATGCTTCATATATCAAATATTTCAAAACGTCAAGCCAGATCAAATGGCTTCCGGTTGGCCTTTTGCCTTACGTGCTTATCAACACTGGTTAGAATTACAGTCACTCCAATGTATCAAATTTCCATCATCTCTAGTTGAAAGAAAGGTTAATTTCGTCCATTCTTAGCATCTATTTCCCATAATAGAGAAGGGAAGATTATTGTCGGGATCCATGTTTGAGTTCAATGCAAGTTTATCCGAATGCAAGGATGTACAAGGGCTTTCCATGTCGATGTCGCTGTTCTGCAATGGACGAATTTGCCCCTTGAGACCTTCAATCGATCCTCAAAAAACATCGTTGCCCAATTTTGAGCATCAAAGCACAGCACAATCATCTGTAATTTCAAGGAAAGGCAACGATATGGAGGACAAATATGGGTCGATAGCATCTGCGGAGGAACGAGAGCGATAGTTGTTATCGTTGCACGACGAGATCTCTTTCCCCTTGGAGGAATTCCTCGTTTCAATGGGAAGGTAAAGGGGAAGGGAAAACGAAATCTAAGAATGGGGAAGGAGTAGAAGGATTTAAGGTTTTAGGGGTTGTTTCTCCTTCGACATTTCCAAAGTCGAGAGGGTCACGGAGAACATGGAGTTTAAGAGATATTTTTTTCAACAGAAGTAAGAGCAAAGGCGGAGTGCAGGAGAGGGATGATAGGGGACTTTCTTTCCAAGTGATGCAAAGTTATCATCATCATATGGAGAGAAAAAAAGGGCGTCGGCTCAAGGAAAATACACCCAGAAGAAGAAGATGGCGGATACCAACACTAAACAAACTGTTTGTATATCAAGTCGGGGGTGTCGGGGTCATCCCAAGAGCTTCGTTATATATCGAGTCCCAACAGGAGAGAGGTTCGGGTTTCATCCCACAAGCTTCACTACACAGCAAACAGGGCTCAGGCGGAGGAGCTTCGGAGAAAAACATTCTTGCCCTACAGACCGGGCATGCTCGGCTGCCTGGGATTCCCTTCCCCACCCGCAATCTGTCAGGGTCATGTGGTGCAGGCTGTGATAAGAGCTCCAATTCAATGTCGTGTAAATTCAGTTTAGTTTGGTTTGCAAATATGGCAGCTAGTTATAGCATTGGGGTTATTTGTTATAGGGCCAGTATCATAACATGTCAGATCGTCGTTAAAAACATTCATTCATACCTATATTACACGCAGGCCATTGTCACCTTTTTAATAGTAAGTTTTTCGTGGGTACAAGAATCATCCGTTAGAAATTTGCGTAGACATATTCATTGAATACAAACTCAATTCATTTATATTATTCAATTCATTCATATTGATATAAATGTTTTTAGATAATACCATATTAAATTTATTTTGATTTTGGATCTCAATTTAATTTAACGAATATAGATCTATCTCAAACCTGGATTTATTAAGCAGTTAGAATGATCTAATTTATTGAGATGTAATTTCTTGATAGGTCAATGTTTAAGTTATGTTTTTTATAGATATGTCTATTTGGTTTTATTTTTTTTATTTTACAAGTTGATATGATTTTTTTTAATTTTTTTTTATTATGTTAGGAACTTAACAACATCTCTCATCTCTACCACCCTCGGTGCAATGAAGATCCTCATTATTTTGATGGATCTAATGAGGATCCAATCCTCATTATTTTTATTTTTATTTTCATCTATTAACGATTGAGAAGAGTTATAATTTGTTAGTATTTAAAATATGTGGATTAAGATAGACTTATCATTCATATATTTTTTTTATATATAAAATTATATTGAATTTTCAGCTAAAAAAAAATTATAATGAATTTATCATTCATAAAGAGATAGATTTACCATAATATCTTATTCATATATATATATATATATAGATATGTATGAAAAAATGGTTATTGTCAATTTATATCAAATTTAAAAAAAGCAAGCAAACAAACAAATTTTGTGAAAACCTAGTTTTGTTAGTTTTATGGATGGCAAACAATAGGCTTTCACATTATACATATAGCTATGTTAAAATATTAATGAAGCTTTAATACAACTTGTTTTTATATAAAACCATAAAAATTATCAAAGTTTTATTAACATTTATTATATTTTTCCTTCTTTTTATAATTTGTTTATATTTATTTAAATGAATGACAATCACTCTCATAACTTGTCAATAGCCATGTAAAATAGATTAATAGAGCTTTAATACAATTTATTTTTATAATACAAATTGTCAAACTTCTATCAACATTTATTACAATTTTTTCTGCTTCTTATGATTTGCTTATACTTGTATTCAATATATTTACAAATAAATAATAATCACTATTACAACTTGTCAACATGTAGAATATTAAATTTTTATGAAAGCTCAATACAATTTGTTTTACTTAACAACATAAAAAAAATGTCAACATTCTATAACATTCAATAAATTTTATTTTTATTTTTGATTTGCCTAAGTTTATTTAATATCTTTGTAAATGAAGGACAATCACTATTACAAAGTGTCAATATTTAAGTTTAATTCTTATTCTTAGGAAGGAAGACATGGAACTTGATAAATGAATTTAATGGTTACTAAGTGATATTGTAAATGAATGGTTCCTTCTGGAAGACACTTATGGCACTTAGTGCAGAAATATTTTATTTGATATCATGCTAGCAAGTACATGTGGAATGTATTTTGTTTCTTAACGATCAATATATGATTTTTTTCTTTTGAAAAAAAAATGAATGGCAATCACTTTACAATTTGTTAATATTGGAGTTTAATTTTGGAAAATAAAGATATGAAACTTTATAAATGATTTTAAAGGTTAATAATTAATATTGAGAATTTCATATGTTATTGTTATTAGTAATGTTAACATAAGTATCCTAAAAACTGTTATTATAAAAATAAAAAAATTATAAAAAGTTAAATATATAAAAACAAAAAATAACAATAAAATCTACATAAAATATGTTTGAATTATTTTCTTTAAATTTAAATGTATGAAAGACAATTTATGATTCTTCAAGAACATTCATACTGTAATTATTTCAATACATAAGGATTTTTAGAAGTACATTTATAGTGTCTATGTATTTCAATTGTAAGAAAAATATTATATTTAAATATTATTAAGTAATTATGAATTAATCAAAAAACTTTCACCATTTATAGTGTCTATGTCTTTCAATTGTAAGAAAATTATTATATTTAAATATTACTAAGTAATTATGAACTAATCAAAGAACTTTCATCACTATTTGATTTGTTTTTTTATTAAATAATTTGTTTATTTTTTAATTTTTCATATTTTTTAATCATTATAATGACAATGAAATGTTGCAAAAACCTATCCAAATAATTAGTTTTTAGTAACAAGCTAATTGTGGTGAAATACAGTTAATTTGAAAATGTTACTTTATAATTTTGTAAAATATTTATTTCCACAATAATGTGGTTAAGCAAAGTTTTTTTTTTAATATTTTTTTGTAATCATTTGTATTTTAACATATTAAGTTTATTAATAAAAAATTAGAGAGTGTGTTTGGTAAATTAAGACCTTTATTTCACATTTTAGCTATCCATTTTCACTAATGTAATTTTCAATGTAGTAATTAAATAATTAGAAGAACAAAAGTTGTCTTTTGATACATATAGAGAGTTGTAATTGCTCTTGAAATATTTTTTTTTAAGAAGATTGTGTTTTTAAAAATAAAAACTACTTTTTTCCAACCATTAGGAATGATCCATTATCCATTGATTACTAGAAAATGTGGGTACATTGTACTTGAGTTGTTTCATTGTTTTTGACACTTAGATTTGCATGTGCTTTTATGTTTTTCAACATGACATTCCAATTTTAAAATTTCATAAAGTCTGTGTTAATGTATTTTCTCACACACACGTGCGGGCAAACACACACACACACACAATTTATCAACAAATTTACACACACGTACAAGAGATTTATCAACTAAATTTGTTATGAATCATGTCTCTAATTTTAAGGATTTTGGTCTCACAAAAACTTGATTAATTTAAGAAGATAAAGGGTTTTGATCCCATAAAGCATGATTCATTTTAGCAGCTACAATGCCAAGTTGATGAAAATGAGGATCAATTAAAGCGGACTGCTAACAATTGCAACAGGGTTGCTCTATAAGTTAGTAAAGTTGTGTGTGCCTAGAGGAGAAAGAACATGATTTATAAGAGAGACCCATACCTCCAAATTTAAACATGTCATGTTGGTGTTGGAAAAACAATAGCTAACTTGAAAAGGTATTTTTATTGGATGAAATTCAAGAAGAGGTAGCTTGGTACATTAGAGGATGCATACTTTGTTGTGTCACTGAACTTAGTAATAGAAAGCAAGATTTGCACAACCCTATACCATTGCCTAAGAAGCCACAGGATGTTTGAATGTTGATATGGTCACAAGAATGAAAAGCAAGTAATCCTACCAACTCAAAAGGGAAAATTACATAGAGTAAAGGAAAAGATTGATTATTCTTTCATGTTAATCATCTTAGTACAATTAGGACCTATGTTTGTTTTATAGATTACATACATGCATGTTAATTACCTACTTGTTTAGTGTTCACTAAGACATAACTCAACTAGCTATGCCTAAACTAAATAAATGCTCCAAGCTTAGCGTACTTCAACTTTTTGGAAATATTGTTGTCATTGATATCAAAGAAAAGGGGAGATTGTAGATGTCTAAGATGAAGATTGTTGAAGATATTGTTGTTATTAATGTCAAATACAGAGGAATATTGTAACTCATATTAATATCCAAGAAGAAGCTAAGGTGCCAAATAAAGATAAACAAAAGAAGTCAAGATTACAAATGAAGAGAAAGAATTTTTTTTTGTTTGCTCGAAACTCCCTCACTTTGCGGGAGTGGGCTTTGGTATGAGAAACCATGACCCGAGGGCATATATCCCGTCAAAATGACCCATGGATTGCACCCAGCCTAGACCACAACAACTGTCAACTTAACTAGATTTTGGGGTGTCTCCTCCCAACTATCTCACCCATAAGGGGAATTGAACCTGAGTCACCTTGTTGACGAGACCCACACCTTAACCAAATGAGCTAACAAGAATTGACGGAGAGAAAGAATGTTAAAATAGCCATTCCAGAGTGTTAGGTCGGCCCTATCAGTATAAATATACATAAAGGGGTGCATTTTTCAAGGAGTATCAAGCAATATTGGATATGAAATAAGGCAGTGTTCCCTTTATGAAAGGAAGGAAAGTTTGGAGTTGTTTTAAGGGTTGGTCTTGGAGCAGATTTCAAGGTTATCTTATGATGTTTTAAGGGCTGATATTGGAGCATATTTCATGGTGATATTATGATGTTTTAAGGGCTGATCTTGGAGATGAATTCAAAGTGATAATGTATCAAGCAAGATTAGATATGAAATAAGGCAGTGTGACCTTTATGAGAGGAAGGCAAGTTTGGAGTTGTTTTAAGGGCTAGTCTTGGATCAAATTTCAAGGTTATCTTATGATGTTTTAAGGGTTGATATTGGAGAATATTTCATGGTGATCGTATGATGTTTTAAGGGTTTATCTTGGAGATGAATTCAAATTGATCTTGCAACAGTTTTGTATATGTTTTAAGGGCTTATTTTGGAGCAGATTTGAAGGTGATTATGTGACAGTATAGAGGGTTGATGTAAGGATGATTTTGGGGGAATTTTGAAGGTGATCAAGTGACAATATAAATGGATGATATGGGGTTGAGTATGACACACATTTAAAGGTGATATTAAGACATTTTTTATGGATGATATAGAGTTGAGTATGGCACATATTTTGAGGAGATATTATGACAGTGTTAAGGACAAATTATGGAGCAATCTTTGAACCTAGTTGTACCAACAATACTACCTTCCAAGGACAACAAGTAGGTTTGTGCCTACACATATCTTATTGAGTTAGTGCTCAAATAGGGGGGTTAATTACAAGATTGTTGCAGATTTGACTAAAAGGTTTCCATCAATGAAAAGGGGGGAGATTGTTGGAAATATTGTTGTCATTGAATTCAAAGACAAGGAGAAACTACAAATGTCCAAGAGGAAGATTTCAAGATGAATATTGTTGAATATATTGTTGTCGTTAATGTTAAAGACGGATGAAGATTGCAAATGATATTGATATCCAAGAATAAGCTAAGGTTCCAAACGAAGATAAACAAATGAAGTCAAGATGCCAAATGACGAGAAAGAATGTTAAAATATCCCTACCAGATTGTTAGGTCAACCCTGCCAGAATATTGAACAATGTTAGGTCGTCCCTGGCAGTTTTACAGGTCAACCCATAAACATGACTTAAACCAATATAAATATACATAAAGGGGCACATTTTTCAAGGAGTATCAAGCAAGACTAGAACTGAAATAAGGCAGTGCGCACTTTATGAGAGGGAGGCAAGTTTGGAGATGTTTTAAGGGATGATATTTGATTTGGATTATTTGGGGAACGAAATGAAGGGAATGATATAAAACAGAAATACACATGAATATTTTGCAGAAAACACAGTAGTATTGTAAAATGCAAATTAGATCAATGAATGGACTGGAAAAATAGTGTAAGTTGTAAAGCAATACAAACTATCTTTAGATGGTGGTATCTTATCTCTGAAAATATATGTGTTGGCTACACTCATTCGCGAGACTGGGTTATAATGATGCCAAAAAAGAATTTTTAACATAAATCATAAATGAGAAAACCCTAAACATAAAAAAGCCTAACCACGAGAGATGAAACACCAAAAGGCTTGTGGGCCCCGATGTGGTTAGTTGATACGTCAACTTCCTAAGGGCACAAATTTTGCATACTATCTCTGTTTGGGACTCTTGGTATCCCATCGAAAAGGTCAGGTTGAGAAGGAATCCGTGTTTTCATCCCAGACCATGGCTTTGGAATTTGTCTGTGCGATGTTGTGGAAAAACAATGTCGTTTAGGGCCTCAAAATGACCCCGGAAGATAAAGACCTAAAAAACCGTAAAAGAATTGTCAATCTAGAAAATTGTGTCTTTGAGTCGGTGGGTGGCCACTAATGCCCATTTAGATCAATCTTGGAGCAAATTTCAAGGTCACCGATCTTATGATCTTTTAAGAGATAATCTTGGAGCGGATTTCAAGGCGATCTTATGATGTTTGAAGGGTTGATCTTGGAGCAGACTTCAAAGTGATCTTGTGACAGTTTTGGAGATGTTTTAAGGGTTGATCTTGGATCAAATTTGAAGGTGATTATGCAATAGTATAGAGGGTTGATGTAAGGCTAATTTTGGGGAATATTTGAAGGTGATTATATGACAGTATAAATAGATGATATAGGGATAAGTATGGAACACATTTCAAGGTGATCTTATGACAGTTTTTAGGGTTGATATCGAGTTGAGTATGGCACAAATTTTGAGGAGATCTTATGAAAATGTTAAGGACAAATTATGGAGCAATCTTTGGACCTATTTGTACCATAAATAATATAACAATTTAAGGGGAGGCCACGGTTGTGTTTGTATCACGGTTTTCTTAGAGATGTTGGGGTTCATGAGGAAACCATAGGAGCTAGACGTGAGAGTTCATGAAGAAACCCTAGCAGAAGATAAGGGGATAAAGAGATGTCTTGGATGTTCTTGTAGAGATTGCTTATGTGATGCTAGGGTTTGTTCTTGTGATTACTGAAGTTTTTGCTATATATGTAAACCATAGAGAACATGATGATGGTTCTTATGGATCTTGTTGTAGCACTAAGATTTCTAGCCTAGTAGAAGAGGTGGGAAGTGGAGCTAATGCCTTACATGATTAGGAACCTTTTTTATTTTCAGATGATCCATGATTAGGAACCATGCCATTATGGAGAGATTGTGTAATAAGTGATAGAAATTACCTGAGGAGGACTTTCCTGTATTGATGCTTGCTTGTTGGAGCTATTTGATGATGGTGGCTAGAGTTTTCATGGTTTTGGAGAGATTTCATGGTTCATGGTCATGGAGGAATCAAATTAGACTTTCTTTGTTGCTAAATGGAAACTCTCTAGTTTAAAATGATTGTGCCTATTAGGAACTTTTCCCAACAGGAACTGTGCCCGATATGAACTTTTCCCAACAAGAACTATGCCTGTTAGGAACTTTTCCCAACAGGAACTGTGCCTATTACGAACTGTGCCTGATAGGAACTTTGCCCAATAGGAAGTCTGCTTGACATGAACTTTTCCCAATAGGAACTGTGTCTGTTAGGAACTTTTCCCAATAGGAACTGTTCCTGTTAGGAACTGTGCCCAACAGGAACTGTTCTTGTTAGGAACTTTTCCCAACAGGAACTGTGCCGGACAAGAACTTCTCTCAATAGGAACTGTTCCTAATAGGAACTTTGCCCAGTAGGAACTGTGCCTGTTAGGCACTTTTCCCAACAGGAACCATGCCTGACAAGAAATTTGCCCAACAGGAAATATGCTTGTTAGGAAATTTTCCCAACGGGAACTGTGCCTATTATGAACTTTTCCCCATAGGAACTGTGCCTGTTAGGAACTTTTCCCAGTAGGAACTCTGCCTGATAGGAACTTTTCCCAACAAAAATTGTGCATGACAGTAATTGTGCATGACAAGAACTGTTCCTTGCAGGAACTTTGTTTGATAGGAACTTTAATGCTACCATTGATAGGAACTTTGCCTAAGAGGAACTGTGCCTATTAGGAACTGTTCCTGACAGGAACTTTTCCCAACAGAAAGTATGCATGACAGAAAATTTTCCCAATAGGAACTGTGCCTGATAGGAAATTTTCCCAACATATATTGTGCATGACATGTTCCTGTTAGGAACTTTTCCCAACAGGAACTGTGCTTGTTAGGAACTTTTCCCAAGAGGAACTATGCCCAACAGGAACTGTGCCTGGTAGGAACTTTTCCCAATAGGAACTGTGCCTATTATGAACTTCTCCCAACAGGAACTGTGCCTATTACGAAATTTTCCCAATAGGAATTGTGCCTTACAGGAACTTTTCCCAATAGGAACTGTGCCTGTTCGGAATTTTCCCAACAGGAACTGTGCCTGACAGGAACTTTGCCCAACAGAAACTGTGCATGATAGGAACTGTGCATGACAGGAACTGTTCCTGACAGGAACTTCGTTTGATAGGAACTTTAATGCTACCATTGATAAGAAATTTTCCCAAGAGGAACTGTTCCTATTATGAACTATGCCTGACAGGAACTTTGCCCAACATGAAGTCTGCTTGACAGGAACTTTTCCCAACAGGAACTGTTCCTGATAGGAACTTTGCCCAACAGATATTGTGCATGACATGTTCCTGTTAGGAAATTTTCCCAACAGTAACTGTGTCTGTTAGGAACTTTTCCCAAGAGGAACTATGCCTAATAGGAACTATGCCCAACATAAATTGTGCTTGATAGGAACTTTTCCCAACAGGAACTGTGCCTGTTACGAACTTTTCCCAACAGGAAATGTTCCTGACAGGAACTCTTCCCAACAGGAACTGTGCCTGTTAGGAATTTTCCCAACAGGAACTATGCCTGACAGGAACTTTGCCCAACAGAAACTGTGCATGACAGGAACTTCGTTCGATAGGAACTTTAATGCTACCATTGATAGGAAATTTTCCCAAGAGGAACTGTGCCCAGCACGAACTATGCCTGACAAGAAATTTTCCCAATAGAAACTGTGCATGACAGGAACTGTGCCTAACAGGAACTTTTCCCAACAGGAAATCTTCCTGTTAGGAACTTTACCCAACAGGAACTATATCTGTTATGAACTTTTCCTAACAAGAACTATGCCTGTTAGGTTTCTCGGCCCTTTTTTTGCTGACTGATATTATACATATTCTCTAATTAATTACTTGAACTGTTTAAGAATCCAACATATTATAAATATTCTCTAATTAATTAATTGAATTGTCAAAGAATCCAACATATTATAAATATTCTCTAATTAATTATTTGAACTGTTTAAGAATCTAACATATTATAAATATTCTCTAACTAATTATTTCCTTGTAACATTTTGAGATTAATTGCAAACATTCCTTTTAACTCTTTGGTTCATTTCTATCCATCATTATAATGATTTTAGAATTTCACTAATCACATATCACAACCAACTAGATATTTGCTAAACACTTCTTCTTCTCTCTCGCATTTCACCCACACGTACACTGAACAAAAATAAATCAAGAAACAACAATGTCCTCACTATTCCAAAACCAGTACCCTATATCGACATCACAAAACCCAGCAAGGCCTTGTGACCATCGAAACGACCGGAGCCGCTGAAAATCTTTGTCAGCCTTTTCCATCGGCCTTGCATAACATGGTAAGCGTAGTTGAAAAGAAGCTCATGATTCCTTTCATCATCTACCTTCCCCTCTTCTAGTTTGCGTTGATAACCAGCAATTATTGTTTTGCAGTAACCTAGTCGCTCTTAGCTGCGTATCATGCGATACCCTGATTGTATTCAACGATCTTTTGGTACACATCAGCTGTCCCTCACTCTTTCTTCATCTGTTCTCGTTCGGGCAGGCCGACTTCAGGAGGCATCTCGGACGACGCTGGAGCATTCTATGCGGAAGTGCACCTTTCATCCTTATCCTTCGAGTTAACTTATTCTCTGATTTTAGAATCATCATCTGTCTTCTTTTTCTCAAAATCACTTGAATCATATTTGTCCGAATCATACTCCGAATTGGAATTTGATGAATCAGGAGTATTTCAATTTCACTAGGCCTCTAACGACTAATTCCTTGAAAAGCCTGTTTCTGTTGCAGTTGCAGTCTTCAGATGCTCAGATAAAAAGCTAACTATACAAACTTGTTGGCAAATAATTCCTACGTAGATTAAGCCCGCTCATGGCTTAATTTGAAATTCAAATTTCAATCCGTGACTTTAAAATCAAGCCCCCTAACTCCTTTTTATTTTTATCTAAACTCGCATATCCATGTTGAACTTGTCCATAATAAATTCAATGTATGTCTGCAAAATAATATATAAATCCATCAATCAAATATAAATCCCTTCCCGGAATACCTATAAACCCTCCTTTAATACGCTTCCTTTCGTATGATCTCAAATTGTGGAGCAACGAAAGTAGCATGTATTCTATCGACTGGCAAAAGGTTCCAGGTTAAAGGCATAAGGCCCTCTCTTGGTGAAAGGTTAAAGGATTCTTTCTTCCTTATTCCTTCCTGGTGAAAGGCAAAAGTGAGAGGCTACAGGCTTACATTTGTGGGAATTTACTTGGCTGGGATGAAGGCTCTTGGTGAAGGGCCCTCCTTGTGTTAGAGGCGTTTCCTGGTGATCCCCTCCCGGAAGAAAGGTCGCCCCTCCTAAAAGGTGGTTTGTCAAATTGAAAATGTAAAATGATAAGTGTTTTCTCTGTACCAATCAGACATGGTGCCTACCCTGAACCGCCATCAAAAAATAAATCTCAAAATTAATTGGTGAGCTTGGCTTCTGTCTAATGGCTAAAAGCGAGAGGCTTTTTGGTGAAGGCTGAAGGTTCACGATTACAGGCATCTATTTTGAGAGGCTTTTGGTAACTGGCTAGAGGTGAACTTGCTTGCGGCGGTAACTCCTGGCATCCTTGAATCTGCCCCGTAATATAGCTTGCTTTGGAAACTACTGGAAAGATTGAATAGATATTGATTTTAAAATCAAGCCGGCTTCAGGTTAAGCCTGCCCATTGACTGAATATGAATTCAAATTTGAATCGATGATGATGCATGGATGGATGAAGGTTGGTGGGACGCGTGACAGCGTGAAGCGAACAATGGCGTTGGATTCGTCGTGCAGGAGCTTCACAGGAGGAGTGGATATGGATGAAACGACGATGCATATCCATGAACCCATGTTTCACTCACAAGGACATACGACATGGATGCTGCTACCAAATGGGAAGGTGAGAGCTAACGGAGGAGCTGCAGAGCCTTTAAGACCAGTCTGTGCACTGTCAGAGACGCATGACTCTTTATGGCATAAGGTATGGCCATCGACAAGCCTTATCCAACACACAGACTTTCATTTAAGGCTCGCCTGTTTGGTGTCATACCATCCATGCCCATCCATCACATGAGGTGTAGATTTTCATGGCATCCACCGGCTCCGGCGACCGAAACAATCGATGTCCAATCCAGCGCCGTCCAATCCACCTGACATTATTTACTGCTGGTTGACAGCAGTTCAAAGGAGGAAAACATCATCGCAAAAGGATTTGAATTTGAATTTCAGAGGGAATCTCATTGCTAGAACTTTTAACGCCGTTCCATTTATTTGAATTTGAAATTGAGCATGATTGATTAATGCCCGCCCATTCCATTCATTTAGATTTGTATTTGAATGTGAGCAGGGCCGTTGCTGGAACTTCTTGAGCATGAGCCATCAGTGCCGCCCAAAGCGGGCTCATGCTGCTGTTACCTGCAAGTGTTAGCTGGAAAAAAGATGTTTGCATTCTCAAAAATCTGAAGAGGTAGTTAATGGATCTTTGCATTCTTGAAAATCTGAAAAAATGCAATTTATCTGAGAAATAAGTTAAAACAAGCCGAGGAATAAATCTTCCGAGGATGAGGGGCGATCAGAGGCTATTGTTGTTGGTGTTCCTGCGAAAGGGGCATATAAATGGGTATAGTTTAGATATGGCCATTTACAAGCATGGAGTATGGCCTTAGGGCCTCTAGTGGATTTTATGGATTCCTTATATATCGTTAGTATCCAATATGGCTATGTAATGAATTATTGCCAATAAAGATTCTGCATTTATTGGCATTGTAATAATTATCCAGGTTGGTTGAATATGGTTTAGGGGTGTATATATGAAAATCATCCTGGTGTTTTGGTTCACGTTTTATGTTCAAAATTCAAGAGAAATACGTTGAGCAAGCAACTGGCAACAAACGCTGCATATGAATCTACACCGGCGCCGCCGAGGAAGCAACCTACAACCAAGGCTGCAAAAAAATCCACACGGGGTACGGGGGAGTGAAGAAACCTCACAATTCAAGTCGGGCGCTGTCATTTGTGAGCCATAGGGAAAATAAAATGTTCGATTCAGTCCTATATTGTTCACCTCTGCCTCTATTTTAATATATTTTTGTAGTTCCAAGTTTATCTGGCTGCATAAACATTAAATATGGATGGCATATCGTAAATAAGTTCATATTTGCTTTCAGTTTTGCGGTAGACCATGTAACTCTTCAAAACTTTATTTCATACAAAATAAGGATGAGCAGGAGCATTGGCATTTTACATGATGGGATGCAGCAGTGATTTAAAGTCCTCTGTTTCTGAGTTGTGTGTGGAGAATATTGTTGAATCTGTATCACCCTGTTGATTTTATTTTCAATGTTGGCCTTACACTTTCAGCCATGCTTTCCAAATGGGCAATGGCGAGCCTCTCAAAGAAATCATGAATTATAACCCATAACCATCTTATATTTAATAATAAAAAAATGTTGAATTATGACCCATAACCATCTTATATTTTGATAAAAAAACGTTTTTGTTTTGTTTTGTTGTTGGGAATGGTTGCCAGTTACCAGTAAAGCATCGCTACTTCATATATACTCCTTCTTTTAGCGTGAAGTTTCTACAGATCCATTGCAAATTCTCGCCACAAAAACCATTTTGTCAATTTCCAATTGGAAAATTCTGCAGTCAAATATGATGAAATTCCAGTTGTTTTCTTTTAACACAGATTTACATATAAGGGTTTCATATATTCATAATGCACCTCAAGCATTTTTATTTTTGTAGTATTATACCAAGAGAGGTCGTCGGGCATTTAGTAAAGCAAAAGTATGGCAATCCAAAAGATTGCTATGGAAACTGCCTTGCCTACCAAATTGGCAAATTCTACACTCTAATTTATTAAATGGCTCTAATTTATTGAATGGTTCAGTTGATTTAAATATTTTCCCTTCTATATTCCTCTTTGCATAGCAGGATTTATTTGGTGGAAACCTTTCTTCTAAAACAAGAGTGCTCTATTCTATATGTTTGTAAATTTGTAATAGTACACGATTTCAAAATTGTCATTGAACATGGTGATTATTTTGAACATGGTCAAACCTCGAGTTTCATTTAATTAACTTATACACGGAGAGGAAAAGAGGAGCAGAGCACAAAGGCTCACTCTCATACACAAGGGAATAGTCAAACCAATTCAATTAACTATTGAAATGAGATTACAAAAAGAGGAGCAGAGCATAAAGGCTCACTCTCATACACAAGGGAATGGTCAAACCAATTCAATTAACTATTGAAATGAGATTACAAAAAGAGGAGCAGAGCACAACGGCTAACTCTCATACACAAGGGAATGGTCAAACCAATTCAATTAACTATTGAAATGAGATTACAATATATAGGTGTAGATAGTTACAACAAACCAAACCATAGATCCATAAAGTGTGGATCTCAAACCTCTAGATACTGAATATAGAAAGTACACATCAACCCAATACCAATCAACCTGCCTACCATTTCTACATTATTCCAACATACCCCATTAAAGTAGAAATGGGTTTTCTACAACACCTAATTTTTGCCTAAGAATCTCAAAATGAATCCTGCCAATAGGTTTTGTAAATATATCAGCGATATTATCACTTGTGTTACAATACAGAAGTTTGATTTCCTTAGCTTCAATCTTTTCTCTAACAAAGTGATGTTGCAGCTCAATGTGTTTTGTACTTGCATGATAAACTGGGTTGTGTGCCACCTTGACTGCACTTTGATTGTCACAATGTACTTTCGTGGGTTCCCTTTGATTTTCTCCAACATCTTCAAGAATCCTCCTCAACCAGACAGCTTCACATGCAACAATGGACATAGATTTATATTCAGCTTCTGTGGATGATAGAGAAACAGTTGGTTGTTTCTTGCTGCTCCATGATACGACACTAGATCCAATGTTGAATGTATATCCTGTAGTAGATCTTCTGTCATCAATGTTTCCTTCCCAATCAGAGTCAGAAAATCCTGTCAATTGAACATCAAACTTATCAGTATATAAAATGCCAAAGTTCGTTGTCCCTTTCAGATATCTAAGGACCTTCTTTGCAGCCTTCCAATGGCTTTCATTTGGCTTAGCCATGAATTGAATAAGAATACTGACTGCATATGATATATTTGGCCTTGTAGTAGTGAGATAATTCAGACTTCCCACCAATTGTCGATACAAAGTACTATCTGCATCTTTTGTTCCATCTTGACTGCATAGCTTTACATTCTGTCCTAAAGGAATTATTGATACTTTGCAATTACTCATATTGAATTTGTTCAATATTTCCTTCACATACTTACTTTGAGTGATCATAGTTTTACCAGATTCTTTCCAAACTTCAAGTCCCAAACAATAATGAAGTTCACCAAGGTCTTTCATTTCAAATTCCTGTGAGAAATGATTTTTGATTTCTGCAATCAACTTACATGCATTTCCTGTAATAATGAGATCATCGACATATAAAGATATTAGGCAAACATTTTCTTCCTTATATTTCTTCACATAAATATTAGGATCACTTTGTCTTTTCACAAAACCTTTCTGATTAAAGAAGGTATCAATCTTTATATACCATGACCTAGGGGCCTATTTCAATCCATAGATAGCTTTCTTTAACTTACATACAAGATGCTCCTATCCTTTCTGCACAAAGCCTTCAGGATGGACTAAATATACCTCTTCTTTAAGTTCACCATTTAAGAAGGCAGATTTTACATCTAATTGATGGATATTCCAATTATGAACTGTAGCTAATGCAACCAGAATTCTTATGGTGTTTAATTTTGCTATTGGTGCAAAAGTTTCCTCAAAGTCAATTCCCTCCTATTGAGTATAACCTTTTGCTACTAGTCTTGCTTTAAATATTTCTATGCTGCCATCTGATTTAAGCTTATATTTAAACAACCATTTACAGCCTATGGGTATCTTATCGTTTGGTAACTCAGTTAATTCCCAAGTCTGATTTTTCATAATTGAGTTATATTATTCATTCATTGCTTCAACCCACTCTGCTGAATCTTTGGCTTGCTTGTAATTCATTGGTTCACTGATATTCATTAAATTAGACATTAGAGCATATTCATTGTACCTTGGAGGGAGACGAGTCTGTCTAGTTGACCTTCTTAGCATTAGATTACATGAGTAGGTGCCATCCATAATTCTGCTGCTTTCTGCTGTATCTTCTTCTAAACTTGTTGAAGTACTCATGCTTATGCTGCTTCTACTATTATGCTCTTCCTGTGGCTCCTCCACTTCCTGTTCCTGAACTATTGAGGTTAACTTGACATGATCATCATTGTTAGTCAGACTATGCCATTGTTCAGATTTGTTAGTTATATCTGTATGTTCATGGAACACTACACCTCTTCTAGCAATTAATTTATGAGTGCTAGGATGAAATAGCTTATAAGCTTTGCGATCATGCCAATATCCAACAAAGACACATTCAAGTGATTTAGCATCTAGCTTCCTTCTATCATCTTTTGGTATATGTGCAAAATCTTTACAACCAAAAATTCGTAGATGCTTGATTTTAGGTTTATATCCATAAAGAACCTCAAATGGTGTTTGCAGGTCTAATTTCTTGGTTGGACTTCTATTTTTCAAATATACAGCTGTATTGACAGCTTCAACCCAAAAACCATTCAAAATTTTCTTACCTTGGAGCATACTGCGAGCACATTCAACCAGTGTCCTGTTCTTTCGCTCAGCTACCCGATTTTGCTGAGGGGTGTGTGATAGTGTAAACTATTGTTGGATTCCATTTTCCCTACAGTATTGCTTGAAAGCTCTAGATCTGAGAATTTTAATACATTTTCCTGTCTGCTTTTCGATCATCATTCTAAACTCCTTGAAATATTCGAAGACATCTCCTTTCTTCCTTATAAAATAGACCCATGTGTATCTAGATCTATCATCAATGAATGTTAGAAAATATGATACACCTCCTAAAGATGTAGTTTGCATAGGTCCGCATACATCTGTATGGATTAATTCAAGCAGATCAGTTTGTCTCTTTTCTTGATGTATTGGGAATGCATCTCGGTGTTGTTTTCCAAGTGCACAAGCACTAAATTCTAAATGCACATTCTTCATTACAGGAAGTCCCTCAACCATAGATTTATTATGAAGTAGTAAAAGATCATGATGATTAATGTGGCCATACCTTTGATGCCAAAGTTCCTCTGTGGTGATGATGGTGGATGCTAGTGCTAGATGACTATCTTTGCACACATCCAACTTATATAGTCCTCCACATCGTGAACCTGTAGCAACAGTCTTGTAGTGGTCTCGGATGTCTTTGACATGACAATGGTACTTGCCAAATTCTACCTTTAGGTCATAATCGGTTATGGTTGAAACAGAGATCAGGTTCTTTTTAATGCCAGGCACATACATAACATTATGTGTCTGTTTCAATTTACCATTAGATAATTTCACCTTTACTATTCCATAACCTTGAACCTTGAGTGACCTATTATCACCTAAATAGATGTGAGTGTCATTAAGCTTTTCATTGTATTCATCGAACCATTCTCTCCTACAAGACATATGTGCAGATGCACCTGAGTCTATGAACCATGTATTCTTATCATCTGTCTCAGCAGACAGAGCATCCTCAGAAATAAATAATCTCAGATTTCTAAATTCATCAATTTCTTGAGTGTCTGTGTTTGCAAGATTCCCATTGTGATTTGCATTGTGAATTCCATGGTAGTAATGATTTCTATTGAAATGACCATCTACGTTATTTCTAAAATCATCATTCTGAGCCATACCTTTCTGTTTTGAGTAAAAGTTACCTCTGTCTCCATTTCATGATTTGCCTCTGTCTCAGTTCCATGATTTGCCTTTATCTCGGTTCCATGGGTTGCCTCTATCTCCATTCCAGGGTTTGCCTCTATCTCCTTTCCATGAGCTGCCTCTATCTCCATTCCATGGTCTGCCACATAGTTTTCCTCTGTGCATATATTGATCTCTTTCCATTAGTGCAAGATATGAACCCTGAGCATCGAGTTCAAAGTTCTTCATCCTTTCTTCTTCTTGAAGAAGAATACCTGTGAGTTCTACAAAATTTGGGGGTTTTTCTCTTGCTGCAAGTGCTGAAATAAACACTTTGAAATCTGGGTGTAAACCTTTCAGGGTGATAGTTACTTGATCAGTACTATTTACTGCTTCACTTATGGCGGCCAAGTTATCACTCAAATCTTTAATGCGAAAAATAAATTTACTTACCCCTTCGTTTGCTTCCATCTTGATTGATAGTAGTTTGGTTTTCAGAAACAAGATCCGATTTGCATCAATGATTTCATATAGAATTTTGAGCATATCCCATGTCTTTTTAGATGTGTCATAGTTTCTGATGTGAGGGATGATCTTATCTTGCACATACATTCACAGAGTTACCTTGGATTTAGCTTCCCTCTTGTTCCAATCGGGAAGGAGCGCTGAATCTGCAGGCTTCAACTCAGTGCCATTCACAATCGTCCAGCCACCGAATAATTCAAGAACAGTCTGCAACTTGAATTTCCAGTTGACATAGTTCTCTCCATTCAATTTGGAGGCCTCATTGATGTATGTATCAGCCAACTGCTATTGAGCGACGGGAGCCATTGCACCTAGCCTTAGGGAGAGAATGCAAGACTAATAAAAAAAAATTCAAGTACCTTTACAGCAGCCACATAATGCAGTATCGCCCTCAACTGGCCAGCAACCATGCGACAGTTTCGATTGAAGAAAAACGCGTAAGTCCACGACTGAAGTACCGCGCCCTATCAGCATATCCACTCACGGTACTGTTGTGTTACTGCGCCCACAGAGTACCACGCCCCTACAGTGTATGGACCCGCAGTAGTTCAGGGGTATCGCGCCCTAGTAGACCTGCTGCTCACGGTAGTCTGAGTTCACAAGAAAAAAAATGGTTTTCACCAAAAACTTTATCCACCGTTTGCATCAATCAGCATTTATCAGTGAACGACGAATTGGCTCTCTACACAGGGTCTCTTTCACGGCTTCAACAGCTCTCTACACAGGGTCTCTTTCACGTATTTCATAGCACACACAGGGTCTCTTTCACGGCTTCAACAGCTCGAGGCCTCTCTCTCTCAATGGCTCCTTCCAGGCCGAGCTATGTCCTCTTCTATCAGTGTGGATTACTCTTTCGCGGGAATCTAAGTTCTCACAACGGCGGCCACAAGGGCTCTTCACGCCACAAGCCACAATGGGCTTGGATAATTTCAACAGCAGCTCGCAAAACAGGCCACTCAGCCTCTTCACACCACTATGGGCTCTTCACACATTCCTCATGGCTTTCCCAGCCCAAATAAAAATAACAGCAATAGCTGGCTCCCACAACAGGCCGCAATGGACTCTTCACACCAATAGGCCACTATGGGCTCTGATACCAAATTAACTTATACACAGAGAGGCAAAGAGAAGCAGAGCACAAAGGCTCACTCTCATACACAAGGGAATGGTCAAACCAATTCAATTAACTATTGAAATGAGATTACAATATATAGGTGTAGATAGTTACAACAAACCAAACCATAGATCCATAAAGTGTGGATCTCAAACCTCTAAATACTGAATATAGAAAGTACACATCAACCCAATCCCAATCAACTTGCCTACCATTTCTACATTATTCCAACACATTTCAACTTGATTTGACATGTGGAATTCTGTATCATTTTATCTCTTTTGAAGTTTCAAACCTTTTTCGAATTTGTATTGATATTCGACTCTACAAACGTGGACAACTACTTGCTCGGTATGTCTGTTTATGTAAATGAGGAAGTGTGCATTCATTGTCTCGGTATGGGATCGAAAACAATAGTTCCAAAGCAAACTCTGAATTCTACATATTAAAATAAGCAGAATTCATTAATTGATCTCTACGTTTTCAATGACCTTCAACCGCTTTCATTTTGAGGAAAGAAATTGCTCGAGGAAATAGAATTGCGCCGGCACAGAAGGATTATCTTTTGCCAGCATTCATCGATTCTTATCTGGCCGTCATTGTTAATGACTCAGCATTTGGGGTTCTCATGATTCCTGTCACAAATTTGAGCGATTTAGTGGACGCTTCAGAATTTTTTCACAAGTGTCTATCTCTTTCTTTGATAGATTGCCTATGTGAACCTGGAATATTTTTCAAGCCAAGCCATGACAATCGATGGGGAAGATATTTTAATATAGTGCATTGCCTCAATATCTTGACCTTTGACATGGCCTGCTGACCCTATAACTCTTGAAATCCATGGTAATGGGGCTCAAGGTGTCTCAACTTAACTGACTATCACACCCACCCATTTCAATCTAAAATATCTGTGAGATTTCTAAAATAATGATCCATATACAGTTTCACATTCTCGCATTTTCATATTGCTATCATTTACAATAATGATGTCAAATTTTTTGAGTGCATAGGCATAAAGTTACATTTCTTTGTCCATTGGTTGTAGCTTAGGTGGTTGGGAGGAATTTGTTACCCTCCCCACCCAAGTTCAATTCTTGTAAGTGACATATTGCTCTTGTTGAGCCCATATTGTAATGATTGTAATTTGTGCCACCTTGATTCTCTAGAATAGCAGGTGGTGACCATTTCCCCACGTTAAATAAAGTTACATTTCTCTAGCTACCTTTTTGGTAAATGAAATAATGAGTATTTCCATTGTTAATTAAAACTACCACCCTTTTTTTTATGTTTATATATTCAACCAATTTTAAATTACCAGAATTTTCTTTGAATTATAAGATGTGACTATATCAATAGTACATAAATTTTACTCTTTACATTTCAGAATTTTCTTTGAATTATAAGATATGACCATATGTGGTTGTTGAAATATATCTCAATAGGGGGGCGAAAAGAGTAGAATTTATACCAATGTATCTAGCAAGTTTCCTAGAGTCTGGTTCTTCAAGGCATGCACACAAAATCGAAGAAAATGAAATGTGCTCTTTCGCTCACTTGACGTAGGGGAGAAGGATATGTTATTAAAATTGAAGCAAGATTTTGACATTTGTATTCTACCACTTTATTAGTGGTCGACTTGTGGACATTAAAAAGTCGAGGAGTGGTTGTGGAACAAAATTGGGGTGTTGAACACTTGTTACAACTTGAGTATGACAAGCTCCTTGATACACCTTCAACCATCTCATTGGTTGAAACATCCTCTTGCGTGAGACATTAATAACACACTTTGAAAAATTCATCATTGAATTGTTCCATGTGGAGGTCCATTCATTCAAAAGTAGCACTATATTCACCCACTATGTTGGATTATCTTAACTTGGTTAATATCCCCACAAAATTGGTATCTATGTCAAATCAAGGATATAGGGATTTCACAATTTGGTCCCAAGAAATGTACCTCTCATATGTTTTCTTGTGCCATTGCGACACCATTGCCACTATTCTTGATCAATATACAACACACCCAACTAGAGTTTTAGCATGTAATCTCGGGCTTCCCGAAGAGCAAAATAGTGTTCCATATGGCCAACGCATCATGCAAAATCAAACCCATGAAACTTGTTCAAATAATCTTGAGTAATTGATGTACTTGAGTGAAATTTATGTCATGCAGGAGTCATTGGGACCTACCTCTATCATCCTCGTAAGAGTCCTCAATGCCTATAAAATCCGACTAGTGAGTCCCTCAAATTGGGTGGTTGTGTTCTGTTGAAAGGTGTTCACGGTGTCTTGAAGTGGCTAATTGACTCAACAAGGGATGGTCTCTACTAATCCAAGGTAGATAAATCACTATCCACTTTGTTCATCTATTTGTCCATGGCCATTTTTCTAGTGGTGGGCATGGAGCCAATTGAGATCCACCCAAAAGGTTATCGATCACCGATCCCAAGAATGATTGTAACCTCCACAATACTTCTTAGAATCATTATTAGATCCCAATCCTGAAATGGTGGTGCAACTCTACTTATGATGGCATTGGTGCGATTTCTAACAAGTTCCTAAGTACATAGAAAATTGAGCTGCAATATTTTATGCTACGACTTTGAAGCCACAAATAAAATTAGTTATAGATTCAAACCCTAATGATAACCACTAGTGGCTCCTACATTAATAACTAGGCCATATTACATTATTGAATACCAACTACCTAGTGGGCCTTTTTTAGTAAGGTCACATTACATTATTGCATTATTGAGTACAAACCAAATACACAGTGGGAATTCCTTAATGAGACAATTTGACAATCTTAAGTCATACTGAGCATGCAATCCAATTACCTAGGGGGATTTTTTAATGAGGATGACCACCTTACATTAATTAACAACCTAGGTACCAGTGACTAAAGGAGTTGATATTGAACCTTAATGATGTAGTGAGGTTGTGACACGCTGCAATATCTCACAGACAAAAAAATATCTTCACAATTTCCATAAACATATATCCAATTCCACTAATAATCATACAACCGCCATAGTATGCAATACAATTGAAACAAGCATAACTACACCACAATCATAAAACATTCAACATAAATAACCACAACTATAAATCTTACCTATTTATTAAACGTATTGGTGAAGCTCTTTGAGGGGGATCATGGGGAAAGGTCAACTAACCCTTCCTCTATATTAATATTCTCATTAAGGGGGAGAATAAGGAAGAGTGAACTGACCCTTGTAAAATTTTAGTATTCTTGTAAAGTGGGAGACATGGGAATGTTCATCAACCCTCCTAGATTAAAATTTTCATATAGGGGAAACTTGGGATAGGTTTGATTGACCCTTTCTATATATTAATATTTTTATGAAGGAGTATCTTCAAGAAGGGTTGATTTACCTTCCTCTAAATTAGAATTCTCATTGGGTGGGAGGCCAAGAAAGTGTCAACCAACCCTTGATATAGATTAGTATTCTCATTGAGATGAATATTAAACAAGGGTCAACCGACCCTTCTTCAAGCATAGTATTCTCATCAAGAGGAACCTAGGGAAGGGTTGACTAACCATTACTCAAGATTAATATTCTCGTTGAGAGGGATTTTGAAAAAGGATCGTCCAACCCTTTTCTCAAGCTTAGTATCCTCATGGAGTGGATGCCCATTGAAGGGTCAACCAAACCCTATTTAGATTAAAATTATCATAGAGGAGTAGGTTGGAGAAAGGTTAACCAACTCGTCCAAAATATTAATATTCTAAAGGATTTAGTTGACCCTTGTTCAAGCTTAGTATATTCATTGAAGGGAATTGTAGAGAAAGGTCGATTGGCCTTTCTTCAAGATCACATGTTTTCCATTGTTGAGAATCATAAAAAATCCTTATCCATTCTAATTATCATTTTCTATATAAATGGCATCATTTATTATACTCATTTATTTTATTTTATTTTAAGATAAACATTTTTATTGAATTATATTACTAAAGTGTTTAATCTAATTTTATGCTATAATATTTATCTAAAAATAAATAATATTCATCTAAAGACAAACATTGATTTATTAACTATAATTTTTAAACTTGTTTTTCAATGACTAAGATGTCAAATACTGGTTCGTAGTTTTATTATTAATATATTTATTATGCAGATTTATAACTTAATTTTATAAGCCTACATTTTCAATCTTTGATAATTAACTTTGAAGAAAACTAATGTAATATAAAAGCAATTTTATTTTTAAATAATATGAAAAATTAAAACTAAAATTATATAAATTAATATGAAATAACTTTAAAATATAATAATATTATTATTTAATAAATTTTATAATAATCTATCGTTCATAATTTAAATAAATAAACAAAAAATTAAATGATTTAAATTATTTATCATGGTGTAACACCCATTTCATTGAAATATAATATTATTATCATTTAATAAATTTAATAATAATCTATCCTTTCTAATTTAAATAAACAAACAAAAAAATTAAATTATTTAAATTATTTATCATTTGGGGTAACATCCATTTCATTGAAAATATAAAGAAAATCACTTCTAAGTTTTAAATATCCCACCCATTTTGAATTCTAAAATCAATCTTATAAATTCAAAATTATGCATAGATAAATAGATGACTTTTTTCCTTTTCTCTTCATTCTCATTTATTCAAAACGATGCATAAATAAATAGGTGTTTTTCCTTTTCTTCCTTTTCTTTACATTCTCATTTTGAAATTTAAAATCTAGTTCAACAAGTTGATTCATAGGTCTAGTGAGATGATATGACCGGGTTCAATAAAGATATTGAGCAACTATTTTGTATTTTAATATAGTGATTCATCCATGCAATAGTTCAATAAGGCAATCCATCGAAAACATTGATAAATAGAGGTGATTAAAGTTATATTTTACATTTCAAAGTTTTATGATTTCTCTTCACTTATCATTCATATGCATTAAAATATACAATAATCATAATATATTTACTTCAAAAACATTGATAAATAGAAGTGATTAAGCTTAGATTTTACATTTCAAAGTTTTAAGATTTCTTTTCACGTATCATTCATATGCATTAAAACACACAATAATCATAATATTACTTTTGCTCCAATCATAATACTTTTGTTTAAAAAAATACATTTAAAATATTTAGTGGTAACTATACTATTGTAAAGGATTTCCTATGGATTCATTTTATATAATCCCCCCTTTCTTTTTTCTAGATGCAAGATTATTTTCGTAAAAGAATTGTCAAAATGACACAAAGAAAACTAAATGAGGTTTTGAACACACTATTACTTGACATGGGTAGCAATTCCAAACTTAAAAGTTAAATTGGTAGAAATTTGGGATTTCAAATTTAAAATATGGGTACGCTATCGCAAAACCTCTATTTAGAACTAAACTTCAAATATCAATTGACAGAAATTATGCCAATTTTATTATTCAAATTTATAGCATGAAAATTATTTTGCAACATTATATGTATATATATAAAATGTTGCAAAGTAATTTTCATGCTGCAGCATTACTTTGCAAAGTAATGTTGTGAAGTAATTATATATATATGATTTCAAATGGCATCAATAAGATTGGCATAAATAACAAGAAATAAGAAGAAAAAAAATACCAAGAAACAAGGAGATGGTGGAAAAATGCAAGAGACAAATCTATATTGTATTCATCAATAAAGTACATCTATAATACAATATTTAATAACCACCTTTAATGGTCCACATAACTAATCATGAATACAACCCAAGATAATAACAAGGTGGTTTAGGACTTAATGATTAGAGCCAAATTACTAACAATCTTGCTCACGTTAATCATAAGTTTGTACACATGTACCAAATAGAAACAAAGGCTAGTGAAAAAGATTATAACATATCCAAGTCTTCAATATGATACTCATGGTTTGAAATCTCATGAGTGTCGATCAAGATTTTCCTGAAAAAACCCTGAAAGTGGATGCTGAAACCAAATATAGAAAACTCATTGTGCAACAAAATGAGCTAGATATCCTCCAAGTGTTCACTGAGGTGAACCCAAAATTGACGAGAGAGATTCATGGTGAGAAGTGAATTGTCTATCAGTCCAACACATCACATATCCAAAAATCCCCTCACAATCAAATGTGTCAAGAGAAAATGCAGTAGAATTATTTGTCCTCTACAAGGTCAAAAGCTCATCCCTATGAAGTTTCAAGACTATGAAGCTCTCAAATATCGACACATAAAAAAATGTTAATAATCCAATTGACATAAAATAGTGTGGATCAACATTGGAATCGTGTATCATGTAAAAACCCGTGTATGAAAACCTGTGAATGAATCATTATCCTACCAAAAATCCTCTAAGAAGTAAACCATGTGAATTGTTGCTACTAATATAAATTCTAATGCCAAATGTCCATCAAACATGTTGATCAATCCATCAAATTACAAAAATTGGAAAGCCATCCATCCAAACCAATATCTTGTAAATCCATCAAAATATCATCAAACTCCTATAAATCTTGACCATTGAAAAAACTCTATGTGAGTGATATGTGCTAACTGTTAAAGTTGCAACATCATGAGTCATTCTCCAAGTCAATATTGTGTGTCAATATTGAGCCTCATGTGTCGAGGTAGTGCATTATAGGAACCTAAGTTGGGCTCAAGAAACTTGGAGAAGAATCTTGAGTTGGACTCAAGAATGGATAAGCCTCATGTGTTGAGGTAAGTACTTTGTATGTCAAAGTGATGATGTTGTACAGTATTGATTTTCAAGGCTAAGGTCTTGTGTGTCAATACAGATCCTCGTGTGTTGAGGTGGTACCTCATGTGTTGAGGTAATGATTTTCATGTCGAAGCATGAGTGGTGTGTAATGTACTACTAACCATGGTTGATTTATTAAGTCTCCTCTAGAGACCGACCACCTCTAGAGTGAATTAATTTAGCATATGACCACTTGGAATGATAGTAAAACAAGAGGATCACATTATTGGGAAAATCTCCTTAGTAGATTTGATATGATAATTAATCAACTTTGGCACATGTGGACAATGCATATAAGAAAAGAGATAAAGAAAAGATGTGATAAGATAAGAGAGAATTTGTAGAACCAACAATCCCCATGGTTCCATAAATAGAGCTTATGGCTCCATAACTAAAGCTCATGGTTCCATCAATAGATCTCATGGTTCCACCAACAATGCTCATGGTTCCACCAATAATACTCATGGTTCCATAAATAGAGCTCATGGTTCCACCAATAGAGCTCATGGTTCCATCAATAGAGCTCATGGTTCCATAACTAAAGCTCATGGTTCCCCCAAGAATTCTCATGGTTCCATAAATAGAGCTCATGGTTCCACAAACAATGCTCATGGTTCCACCAATAATTCTCATGGTTCCATAAATAGAGCTCATGGTTCCACCAACAATGCTCATGGTTCCATAAATAGAGCTCATGGTTCCACCAATAATGCTCACGGTTCCATCAATAGAGCTCATGGTTCCACCAACAATGCTCATGGTTCCACCAACATGAATGCTCATGGTTCCATAAATAGAGCTCATGGTTCCACCAACAATGCTCATGGTTCCACCTCTATTTATGGAACCATGAGCTCTATTTATGGAACCTTGAGCATTGTTGGTGGAACCATCAGCTCTATTTATGGAACCATGAGCATTGTTGGTGGATCCGTGAACAATGTAGGTGGAACCATGTAAAATGCATACAATGCCATGTGTAATTAAGGAACCTTGAACAACATTGGTGGAACCAAGAATATCATCAGCATTTATTTATGGACCACGACAAACCATGAACATTGCTGGTGGAACCATGAGCATTGTTGGTGGAACCATGAGCATTGGTGGTGGAACCATGAGCAATGGTTGCCAGGTGGTGGAACCATGAGCGTTTTCAGTGGAACCATGAGCATTGTTGGTGGAACCATGAGCTCTATTTATGGAACCATGAGCATTGTTGGTGGAACCATGAGCATTGTCCGTGGAACCATGAGAGCTAGTTATGGAACCATGAGCATTATTGGTGGAACCATGAGCATTGTTGGTGGAACCATGTGTGAAGAACCTGCAATAATTAATTGATGCAAATACACAAGATATCAGAAATAATAGAACTCAAAATCACTTTTATATTGATCACAGGCCACTTCGAGGGGGCAACCTCCTTTCAGCAAGCTCAATACAATTGACTTCACGGTGCCTTCATAAACCTCAACACACACTTATATACTAAGTCTAGGTGCCAATACCATGGATCAATACCATGTGTCAATACAAACCATGGGCCAATACAAGATATAGATCAACAATTATTACGGGTCAAAACCATGGGCCAATACAAACTATGGATCAACAAAGCATATGGGCCAACAAGAATAACACAAACTATGGATCAACAAATACTACGGGACGACTTACAAAGCATATGCGTCCAACAACAATATACTAACAAAGTAAAGACATGGGTTCCTAACATCCCCTCTCCCTTAGAAAAAGATTTGTCCTCAAAGCTTTGGTTGGGGAAATTGATGCAGAATCTGAATGAGTGGTTCCCCGGTAGCATCCTCAGGTTGCATTTCAGGACACTAACGCCTTTGGAGTTTCAGGGAGGATTGCTTGGAAGGCTGTAGACAAAGAAGAACCATATCAGCTGCGTGAAAAGTGCGCTCAGAATGGTGTTGATCGGCTTGTTGTTGCAGTCGAATTCTGGCCATGTGAAGATTGTCCTATAGAATGAGAAGAATCTGATCGTAGTTTCAAAGAACCGAGTCAATTTCCTGAACTGGGGAGCTGCTAATGGTGTATGGAAGAAGAACTGGTGGTGTCTATCCATAGACTACTTCATATGGTGTCCTTGTAGATGTGGTATTGTACCACCAAAGCGCTTCTAAGAAATCCATAGAAATAGTTGGCCAAATCTGTGTAGGGATGGGCAAGGGTTTGAGCAGTCCCGAAAGGAGTGTCATTTCACCCTTGTTGACCTGGAAAGTATCACAGTCAGCCACCATCTGTTGAATTGTCATTTTCAGTCCCTGCCAAAAGAAGTTACATTGTTCCCAGTCATACATTTTGAAGAACCCAAAGTGCCCTGTTGATGAAGAAGCATGGAGTTCATAGAAGAGATAGTCCCGTTGAACATATTGCAACCAATTTGGAACACGCAGAGAAATAGCTGTAAGAGAAACTGGGTCATCAATTGTGAGAGAAGGAGCATCTGCCACCATATTGTCCTTACCCCTATTGTAAGTGATTGCATAGGGATAACCCATGAGTTGGATAACCCATTTCAGGTGTGTTGGGGAGGAGACCCATTGTTCCAGGAAATTTTCCAGACCCTGGTGATTAGTCTTGATGCAGAAATAATTCCCTAATAGCTATGGCTGCCACTTCTGTATTGCATGCAAAATAGCCATCATTTCCTGCTGAGAGGTAGATGCGGCTAAATTCTTACCGGAAAGGTATCTTGAAAGAAACAAGCTCATTGGTTCAGCAAAGACACTTGCATATCTATCCAAGGAAGTGGTGGAGACTATTTATGGGTGCATCTAAATGGAATGGAGCTAAGCGATGACACCATGTGAATTTTTCTTAAGGATTTTTTCCAGGCGATGTGAACTGATGATGCAGAGAGACCCTGGTTGTAAGCCCATAAATTTGTGTTGTGCCCCATTGACTGAAAACTACATCCAAAGTTCAGCAAAATCCCATAAGATGGGGCCAAGTGTGCGTAACCATTGAATGCCCAAAACCACATCACATCCACCTAAGGACAAGGCAAACATGTCAGAGCGCAGGTTATAATCTTCCATAGAGATACGCACATTGTGACACTTCCCCTTGCAAGGTAAGGTGCCCCCATTGGCAACCATGACTTCAAAGTGAGAGCAAGGATGGACAAAACAATCAGCCTGTTTGGCAATCTGAGGGTCAATGAAGTTATGAGTGCTACCAAAATCAATGAGTATGGTAAGAGGGAGATTCTTGAAGTATCCCCTGACCCGCATTGTTTGTGGGGTGGTGACGCTGGTTACAACATGGAGAGAGATCTCGGGTGGGTCGTCTTGAGATGGGGTGTCAACAGGCAGGTGTTGAATGTCGACCTAAACATCTACTGTATCTGGAGCTTCTTCACCAAGTTCTGAGGTAGGCGGAGAATCCACATCCAAGAGGTAGAGCTTTTGTTGAACACATCTATGTCCCCAAGTGAATTTCTCATCACAATTATAACAAAGCCCTTTTTCTTGGCGTGCCTGCATCTCTGTTTCAGACAAATGCTTGATAGGAGTTGTTCGAGGATGAGGCGTGATGGGAGGTCGTTGGGAACCCATATTTCTGAAGGGAACAAAGGTGGCTTTGGAGTGTTGTTGAGCTGCAATCTTGTCCTCGGCCAGCTTAACCAACCCTAGGACTTCCATCATTGTGTTGGGATAGAACATTTTGACCTCTGAGCGGATTTCATCCTTGAGACCACTGATAAAACAACTCCTGTAGAATTCATCAGACAATCCTTCTGTGTGATTGGCTAGTTTCTCAAATTCCGTCTGATACTCTCTCACTGTGCCAGTTTGGTGAAGTTTAGTGAGTGCTCCTGTGAAGTCGTCAAAAGCACTAGGACCAAATCATGGCAAAAAAAGTTGGCAAAAATCTATCCAGTTTGGCTCAGGATGAGCTTTGAAAGGATGCAAGTGGAACTTTCTGGACATCAAAAGTATTATGCAGACTGAAATATTGTTCTGCTCGGTATATCCATCCAGTCGGATCAGTACCATTGAAGCGAGGAAAATCAAGCTTCGGCCCATGAAAATTGCTGGAAGAAGAGAACCCCGTGGCTGCAGAAGATTCCAGTTGTCGGTTATTGTTCATGGCGGAATGTTAAAGATGGAGGTTGAGAAATTTTTCATCCAGATCTTGGAGTTCGGTTTGGATGGCTGCAAGTGCTTCCTCCATGGTTTTTGCTCCTGTGCGAGTGACAACCATAACCAGGATTTTTTTTTTGTGGGGGGGGGAATGGATAGAAAAACACAAACACAAGCTTATTTAGTAAGGGGAAATTTGGATTTGGGAAAAACTCGGAGGGGTAATTGGGGTTTGATTAGGTTTTCGACACTTTCTGAGGGACAGGGAAGCAAAAAATGAGGATTTCAGAAGCGGGAACTCTATGGTAAAATTTGAAGGCAATCGGGTGAAAATTGAAGAAGTTATGGCAAACCCTAAAAATAGACAAATGTGGGATTTCTGGTCTTGGGAAGTGGAATTTGGGATAGGGTCTTCAAGAATGAAATATGCAGAATGGGATTGCAGAGATGTCAGTGAAGTTTCAGGGAAAAAAGAGTTGAAACAAGGGAGATATGGCCGAAAAATAGAATTTTATACTCCTTTTTTTTCTTTCCAAAAATGGATCGGCAACAGCAGTGCGAAAGGGATCCGCAACAAATGGACCTGCAATGGCGCGGAAGGGATCGAAAATGGATCGATCTGAAATGGAGACTAGATCTGGAACGACTTTCAGAATAGATCTGAAATGGCTGGATCTGGAGTGGAAGTGATCGGCAACAGTTCAGCTGAAAATAGATATGGACCCCAGGTATGTACGGCTTCCTAATAGTTCAGGTGTTTCACTCGGCCACCAATGCTATCTGACGGTTTGCATATTGGGGCAGTACCCCTCACTCCACGACTCAAGTAAAACTGATAACTGCTTTGCCACAAACGATAGCTCTTGGTTTACCTCACGGGTGGGAACTAGTCAATCAGGTAGGGGTCGTTGCCCTTTTCGCTGGCAGGTCCTCTCAATGGGCCAGCTACTTTGGGGTTCCTGTGGTACTCCTCACAATGAGTTTTAGGGCTTATGTCCAAGTACTTCCCACAGTTAAATGGATAGGGATTATTCCCAAATTCGAAGCTGCAACAGATGTGAAAAAAAATTTGGCATAAATTCCACCCAACGAGCCCAAGAAAGTGCTCTGATACCAGATGTGAAGAACCTGAAATAATTAATTAATGTAAATACACAAGATATCATAAATAATAGAACTCAAAATCACTTTTATATTGATCACGGGCCACTTCAAGAAAGCTCAATACAATTAACTTCATGGTGCCTTCATAGGCCTCAACACACAGTTATATACTAAGTCTAGATGTCAATACCATGGGTCAATACCATGTGTCAATACAAACCATGGGCCAATATAAGATATAGATCAACAATTATTACGAGTCAAAACCATGGGCCAATACAAACTATGGATCAACAAAACTATGGGCGGCTTACAAAGCATATGCACCAACAACAATAACACAAACTATGGATCAACAAATACTACGGGATGACTTACAAAGCATATGCGTCCAACAACAATATACTAACAAAGTAAATACATGGGTTCCTAACACCATGAGAGCTAGTTATGGAACCATGGGCATTATTGGTGGAACCATGAGCATTGTTGGTGGAACCATGAGCTCTATTTATGGAACCATGAGCATTATTGGTGGAAACATGAGCTTTATTTATGGAACCATGAGTATTGTTGGTGGAACCATGAGCTCTAGTTATGGAACCATGAGCATTGTTGGTGGAACCATGAGCATTGTTGGTGGAACCATGAGCTCTATTTATGGAACCATGAGCTTTAGTTATGGAACCATGAGCACTGTCCATAGAACCATGAGTACTGTTAGTGGAACCATGAGCTTTAGTTATGGAACCATGAGCTCTAGTTATGGAACCATGAGCATTTTTGGTGGAACCATGAGCATTGTTGGTGGAATCATGAGCACTATCCGTGGAACCATGAGCTTTGTTGGTGGAACCATGAGCATTGTTCGTGGAACCATGAGCTCTAGTTATGGAACCATGAGCATTGTTGGTGGATCCATGAGCATTATCGGTGGAACCATGAGCATTATTGGTGGAACCATGAGCACTGTCCGTGGAACCATGCGCATTGTTGGTGGAACCATGAGCACTGTCCGTGTATCCATGAGCTCTAGTTATGGAACCATGAGCATTGTTGGTGGAAATTTTGGGATGCGGGATGCGAAAACTTTGGTTTTAATTTTTTCTTTTTTGACATTCTCGCAACCCACAACCCGAAATTTCGGGATGCGGATTGCGGGAATCACCTTTTTACCTTTTTTACTGTCTCATAGTCACTTTCCACATTTTCAATCCCGCATTATTCCAGAGCCTAAGTTTATCTTAGGTTATAATTTTATTTAATTTCGGGTCCGTAATTTTCGGTAACTTTTTTCACTTAGGTTCTTAATTTGGTTTTAATTTTGGTTTTCCCGATTTTTATTTGTTTAAGTGATTTTTCAAATTCAAATTGTTCCTCCCGACATGTAATTTCCGATTTTTGTGGGAAAATGGATTTTAGATTTTTGTTTTAGTTTTATTCATTTGGAAAATAATTAATCAAAATAATGGATTCTTAATTATTAAATCAACGGCTACAATTCATTCCGAAATGAAATCAGCAGCTGCTGAGTGTTATCTTCCAAGAACAATATCTTGAGATTTATAAGTCCAATTCAAGCCCGTGATAGCTCGCAATCAATTTCGGATTTGCATAAGATTTGTTCATTTTTATTATTTTGATTTGTAAATGAATTGTTATTTGTTTTAGATTTATTTTTAAATTTGGAATGATCTTTTAATTTCTATTTTGAATTGTATAGGTGTGGATTTGGATTTGTAGGAATCAAGATGAAGAATTGCATCCCAAGTTTGGAATGATAAAAAACGTGCCAAGTGGAAAGCAACGATTTTTTAACGCAATTTTGGCAGTGATGAAGATGAATTTGGAAAATCCGAAATATGGGTTTTGTGCAGGAGGTGCCCAATTAGTTTGTTCGTGAGAAGAATCCTCATAAAGTGCTCTATTTGGGAGATACGACTGGTTCTTCAAAATGGATTTTCCTAGATTTTTCTCATGGACGGATATGGCAAATGAAACAACTCAGCCAAGTTAGCTCAGCAATTGGCGAAATGGATCTGATCCTTTCTTATGATTTTCTCTATATAAATACCTACCTTCAATGATCTGAGGAGGAGGGGGAGTGCTTTCCAGAACTGGAAATATTTCTCTTTCAGAACTGAAGACACGCTGCCAAGGTTGATGATGACTTGAGAGCTCGAATTAGCAAGGAGCAATTGGATATGCTTTGTTTTGCAGACAATGTAATTTCTTGCAGTTGTGTTAAATACAGTAAAGTTTCTTCATATGCCTTCTTGTTTATTTATCAAGTTTATTTGATTATTTTGATGATGCTCTGAGTCAATTATCAATTATTGTTTATTAATTTGCAATCAATTGACAATTCTGGATCTGGAGTTTTGGTTTATCATGATTCACGATCTGGATTTAGAAATGTGTTCAATAAGTTTATTTATGCAACATGTTTATTTATTTTTGCAAATAATTTACAGTCAATATTAAGTTCATGCTAATTTTTAAATTGGAAAAAGAACAATAGGATATTCTTGGATGCACTCAAATATTTAAATTGTTATCAACAATTTTTATTGTTTGATTATACTTTGAAGTAATAGGTTAATAATATGGTTTTACATTTATGTTAAGCTGGTGAAATAACTTATTAAAACACAAACCAAGTTACCCTACACAATATCAAGCTTTCTTCTTAGAATAGGACTAACTTAGATTAGTTTCCTCTTCTGAAATAGGTTAGCTTAGCTTAGCATCACCATATTAACATTTTGGTTTTCCTAGATTGGAAAACTGATCTTATAGATCTTTTCACCAACTCTTAGAGTGCCAGCGAAGGCCTAATATCCATGGAGGATCACCATACCAAACAGGTTGGGGATAGAACTGCCCTTGCGTAGGGTCTTTTGAAGCCTTTCAACTTGGGTTTTCTTCCTCTGTTGAGTGCCTTGGAACATTCCAGCACCTTTGCATCTAACCTGCACAACCAAGGCATCAACAAATGGCGCTAGAAGGAGGGCCATCCGACACGTAAGGTCATTTGAGCTATTTTAATCAGATCATTTTATAATGGCTCCATCCCAAAAATCTGTATTTAGTTGTTTTTCTAGACATATTAGTTTTCATATTCAAACAGATTTGCTGAAGCATCTAATAGAAGTAAAATTCGATGGTGAAGGAGAAATATTAGCATAAGAACATGTTCTTCAATTTACTTATAATTGTTTTGATAACAAAATTCTGGATCTAGATGCTTTATGTAGATTATTTGCCTTCACATTCGAAGGGCGAGTCAAAGAGTGGTTTGTAACCTTACCTTTTTCCTCTATCCATTCTTTTAAACATTTTCTAGATATTTTTGTACTTTCTTTTGGACATTACGACTTTGTTAGATTATGCAATGAATAAAAAAAACTCACTACAAGAAAGGGTGAATCATTAGAAGATTTTGCAATTAGAATTTTTAATCTCTATTGTAGATTCCCTATAATAGATCGTCCTATGATACTTGAATGGTTTCAACACACTATTTCTGTTTCACATGAATCTGATCAATTAGTAGATGATAAATTTGAATTATACATCCATAATCATCCACATCTTGGTTTAGATTTGCATAAAGAATCTAAGGATTTAGAAATTGTAGAAATGAACTCCTTCTCTTTCTTAGATATGGATTGTAATCAATATGACGATTTGGCCGATTCGAATGTTGATATGCCCATATCTGTTTTAGGTGAGAACCAATGTTTACCAAATCATGAAGGGAATCATTTTTCTATAGAAGAGTTTTCTGCTGTGCAAGTCAACAATTCTGATCATGATATTGAACAATATTCTTCTAGCCTAATTGAAGAGCTTCAAGGTTCCGATATTTATTACTCCATTAATCCCTTAATGGATCTTGAATCAACCAATTATTCTAAAATTTGTGATATGTTTTCTCAATTACCATTTTCTGACCTAAGTGATTCTATAGGAGAACATATTTCACGAAATGACGATACTACATTAGAAGAAGAAGTAGATCTTAATTTGAAACCTTTCATACATATTTCTTTTGAAGAGAAAATCTCTCTTAATGAATCTCGATTTGAAAATATTCTACAAAGAGATGAATTTTATGCACTTATTTCCTCTTCATATTTGTCTTTGTATCCTGATCTATTTGATAACAATGGATTTCAATCATATATTTCAGATTCTAATCCTCCATTGTTGAGTCTTAAAGAGGTACTAGTTAATTATGAAATGCATGAAGAAGAACAAGAAGATTCTTACCTTTGTCATCAATCTATGTTTCCTTGTCATTCTTCTTGGTTGGAACTCAATACTATTTCTAATTATTATTTTCAGAATTCTTCCTTTTATGATTCATCATTTAATGAAGAAATATTTTCTTCTTACGATCTATTACTTGATGGAGAAGATTCTTTTTAGAATGTTAATGATACTAGTTCCACACTTAATACATCTAATATCTTTAGTTCTTCTCAAGTAAATACTCAAAAGCAATTTGATCTCTTCGGAAATTTCCAATTTAATCAACCAATTTATGATGATTTTTACAATGATGATTTGGAACAAATTGGATCTGATTTTGTTGATCTTATTCAAGAAAGTATTCTTAACGAGAAAATTGTTCAAGAAGAAGTTTTGGATTCATGTAATATTAATGCTGATTTTCTTTCAGGTGATCTATTTCATTGCATAAATCTTTCAAACTATTTTTGTCATTCTTTTCATTTTCATTGTACATACCATGATTGGGTTGTTGATTGGATTGAGAAATCTTTCTCAGCAAGATTTCATCATTATGGTAACTCTCCATTCTCTTCATTTGTACATAAATCTCATATTATTCGCTTTAATGCACTCTTTTTCCATTATTATTTTCAAGCATTCATGTCATGCTTTCTGACTATTCACATCTTCTTTTTTGCAGGTTGTTGTATGCTTTCATGGCTGCACTGGAAATTCGATTATACTTAGTTTTTGTTTACTTTTAGAGTAGTGTAGGAGTAGGTGTAGAATAGATTAGTTTTGATTATTTCTTTTAGTAATTATATTACTGTTTTTGGTTTTCTTCAATAAATTATTTTGCAATGGCAAGCCAAGTCAAAGTTGGAAACGACACTTCTTCAGATGTGTCCCAGGAAGTACTTTTGTCTTCTTCCACTTTCTGTTACTCAGAGGGATGACTAATTTCTTGCAACAATTGAGCTTCAATGGAGAAGGCAAGATCTCTGCATTTCAACAACTTCCTGAATTTAATTACTTTTGTGATTTTATAAATTTATCTAATGAGAATGAGAGATGCAGAATTTTTACCACTACTTTCAAAGGAAGAATTTGGAGTTGGTATGAATTTCTACCAGCTAAATCTATTCATTCATTTAAACAATTCACAAAGTTATTTCTTAGTGCTCATGAGAATTATAGTTACATAAACTTGGTTTTGAATTAGAAAGTCTTCATACATACAAAGATGAATCTCTTGATGATTTCTTTCCCAGATTTATGTTAATATGTTGCAGGTGTCATGAGAGACACCAACTTTCTGAAAGGGACACAATTGATTGGTTTTTCCATCTTAATTCTCTTTGATACACTTGATTTGGAAAAGAATGATAAATCTGAAATTTATCTTAGTTCATCAGTCGATGTTGATTTAGGATCTAATCCTGTTAATTCCACTCAAAATAATGAAATTGTTGTGCATGCACAAGAATTAGGATTTTGTGATACACAGTTTCTGGAACAAAAGAGTAAGGATTGCAATTCAAATCTTATGTTAATTAATGATCCTAAAACTCTTGTTATATATGATGCAGTGCTAGAAGAATTAAAGATTCTGGATCCTGCAATTGGATGTGCTAATGATGATTCTATTATTGATATTACATTATCCTCTTCTCGTGATCAATCAGGTTCCCTCATTCAAAATCTATTATTAGATCATATTTTTACTAATTATGTTTCTCTTGAAACAATTAATGAAAGCTATCTTATCACTAGAGAAGCATTTTATTTTTTTTACATTCTGAAACTTATTTCTCTTTTTATCCATATATTTTTTCTGATCAAATATTACATTTGTATGTTAATAATTTTCAAACTGATATTACGTTATGGTCAGATTTTTTATGGGATACAAAGTAAGTATTTTAAGGAGGGACATATTTATGTTCAATTTGGTTTTTCTCTAAATTGCGATGAAGAAGACAATAATATTCTTACTACCATTACTTATGTAATAGATGCATCTTCATCTATTTGATCTCATATCATTAAGGATTATGATGCAGTCTGTAATATGGAAAGAGATATAATATTTTCTCATGTTGTATTAGATATTGGTCTATTTTATCGCAACATGATATTAGATTTTTAGCATTAATTCAATATTCTATAGGATCTTTACTTAGGGAGTAACATGTACAGTATATCAATGCATAACAATCATATCAAGCATGTCAAGCATCACAAGAATCAAAAGCATGAGACAATGGACACACAGATTTTTTCATGGGGAAAACCCTAAGGTGAAAAACCCCACAACTTCCTTAGAGATTGATAGAGCAATGGCTCAACCAAAGTACAACCAAAATATAATAAATAGTCTCCTACTAGGCAGATGATCCTCCTCCTCCAATGTGCACCACTTTCCGAGTGAGAGAAGAGTGAGTGCTGAGATAATCAAAATAGAGAATCCCGACTCTCTATTTATACTTGTCCTGACCTGACTAATTACTTATGGGGCTGACTTGTCTAACTCAGCCTAATAACCCCAGTTACATATATATCGGGCCGACACCCACATCAGGTAGTCTAATAACCCATCGGCAAGTTAATCTACTTGCAACACTTATCAATACAAATGACAACACTTCCTTATAGAGGAATAACACATCTCTTATAAGGGTACAATAAATATATATATGAAATACATTCCGAAGTTACACATACATCAACACTCCCTCTTAACTAGGAAGGTATTTCTCGACACAGATCATCGGGCACAAGTCTTCTTCTCTGGATCATCATCATCGAATCATCGTCATCGTCACAACTGCTACTATCTCGTCCAATCTCTGAATCTACTCGTCATAGGAAGTTCTATAGAGCCAGTCCTTTTTCATACTGGATGTAGGTTCACCACCTGTAGGTCTTCATCATTACTGGTCATACTGTGGAATCCTCAGGACTCATCACATGCGTCTGTAAAACCTCGCAAGAGCATCCCAGGCCTTTTACGAGCACACAACTCAACCTATCGAATCTCTCAGGATCTTTTACATGCCACTGCACAACCTGTCCACGACCATAGAGTATCAAACTGATACTTCACCATACATCCAACTGATGTATATCATCACATGATCAACCTGATCATCATCATCACTGCGAGCAAGCCATCAAGTAGGTACACCTCAAGACTGATTACACTACTTCTGCAAAACCTACAAGATCTCTCAGGACTAATTACACCTCCTCGACAAAATCTGCAAGAGCATCTCAAGACTGATTATATGCCTCTGCAAAACCTGTGTACCAAACTATCACATCAATGTCTTCAGATCACCACGTAGTCAACGGAGCACAACCCAGATGCACACACACAACACTTACACTCACCATGGGAGGATTAACCTGCCACCATGTGAAAGGCTCATAGCACTTACACTCACCAGCATGGGAGGACCAACCTACTACCATCTGGGAAAGGTTAACAACACTTACATCAACGACCATGGGAGGACCAACCTACCACCATGTCGGAAAGGCACAACACTTACATCAACGACCATGAGAGGACCAACCTATTATCATGTCGGAAAGGCTTCAGCACTTATATCTCACCATAGGAGGACTAACCTGCCATTATGTGAGAATGGCCCAACACTTACATCTCACCATGGTAGGACTAACCTGCCACCATGTGAGAATGGCCTAGCCCTTACATATTACCATGGGAGGACCAACCTACCACCATGTAAGAATGGCTCAGCCCTTACATCCTTCCATGGGAGGACCAACCTACCACCATGCAAGAATGGCCCAGTGTGCATCTGTGTCTTCGAACTTCATCACTTCCCTCTGGAAGGAATCTCGATATGAAGTACACCAAGTCTCCCTCTGAAGTATTCAAACTTCACTCTGGAAAGCGGCTTGGTCAACATATCGGCTATCTGCTCGTCTGTCGCAACATACAGGAGCTTCACAGCTCCTCTCTGCACCATATCCCTGATATAGTGGAACTTGATCTCAATGTGCTTCGACCTATCATGGAACACTAGGTTCTCTGACAACTTCACACAACTCTGGTTATCGCAATATATACCGGTAGCACTCAACTGGAGATCAAACAAATCAGATAGTAGCTTCTTAAGCCATACTGCCTCATAACTGGCTGAACAAGCTGTGACATACTCTGCTTCAGCTGTACTCAGTGCCACACAAGACTGCTTTCTGCTAAACCAAGAGGTCACACCTAATCCCATACTAAAGAAGCACCCCGAAGTTCTTTTCCGATCAATGGCACTGCCTACCCAATCCGAATCAACATAACCCTCTAGGTTAAACTTTTGATTCGCCTCATACTTGAGCCCATAATCCACTATACCCTTCAGGTACATCAGAACATGCTTTGCAGCTATCAGGTGAACATGTCTCGGATCTGTCAGATACTGGATCAAGGTGTTCACCGCAAAGCAAATGTCTGGCCTTGTATTCGTCAGGTACATCAAGGACCCAATCATCTGACGATACATCGTAGCATCAACCAGTTCAGAAGAAGCATCACCCAGAAGCTTCAGGTTCGATGCCATAGGTGTGGCCATGGCCTTGTAGTCCATCATCCCAAAACTTTTCAGGATTTTTACTGCATACTTCCCTTTTCCAAGGAAGATTCCATCTGCACTCTGCCACACCTCCATACCAAGAAAGTAGTGCATCATACCCAAGTCCTTCATTTCAAATTTGGCAGCTAGCTTCCTTTTTGTGTCAGCAATCAGTCTATCCTCACCTGTCAGAAACAGGTCATCCACATACAATAGTAGTATCACTGGATTTCCCTCATCAACCTTGTAGTAAAGGTCGGAGTTCTCTTTACTCTTGGTAAAGCCCAAACTAGATAGGAATCCATCTATCCTGCCATACCAGGTCCCGGGTGCCTGTTTCAAACCATACAGGGCTTTCTTCAGTTTCCACACATGTGTTCCTCTATCATGTGTCTCAAACCCGAGTGGCTGCTCCACATACACTTCCTCTTCAACTACACCATTCAAGAAAGCAGTCTTGACATCCATCTGGTGTACCTTCCATTTCATCACTGCAGCCAAAACAAGTACTGATCTAATGGAAGTGTATCTGGCCGCAGGAGCAAAAGTCTCTTCATAATCAATTCCTTCTTTCTGGGACAAGCCACGAGCTACAAACCTAGCTTTATATTTCTCGATGCTACCATCTGCAGCATGCTTAACCTTATAGATCCACTTGGAAGTTACCACAGACTTCCCATCTGGTCTTGGGACCACATCCTAGACATCATTCTTCATAATAGATTGGTATTCTTCGATCATAGCATCCTTCCATTCTTACTTTTCTGCAGCTTCTTCATAACTGGAAGGTTCTTTATCCATGATGTCACAGAGTAAAGCAACATAACTAGTATGTGACCTTGTCCTTTTCCTTTCTCTGTGTTCTTCTTCTGGAATTCCAAATCTCTCTGCATCTTGGATGAGCTCTCTAGCCCATGTAGGTTTCCTCTTGTGAGGATTCTTCTCACGAGGTGGATCCACAAGTTCTTGTGGATCTTCCATTTCTCGATCTTCTTCAGGAACTGCTTCATTCATTGTGGTGTCTTGAGTTCTGCATATTCTGGGTTCTTCATTGTCTTCAACAGGTGTCTTTCTCGATTTGTGATAAGATGAACTTTCATCAAATGTTACATCTCTGCTGATGTCAATCTTCTTGAATCCAGGGAAGTAGATTCTATAAGCTTTCGAGCTTTCACTGTAACCCACGAATATACCCTTCTTTCCTGAAGGATCCAATTTTGACCTTTTCTCTTTTGGGATGTGAGTGTATACTGGATAGCCAAAAATTCTGAGATGGCTCACTTCTGGTTTCTTACCAGTAAACACTTCTTCTAGTGTTTTGTTGTCAAGTATCTTATGGGGTGTTTTGTTTTGCACATATACAGTTGTCGTTGCTGCTTCAGCCCATAAGTGCATAGGTAAGTCTTGGTCATGAAGCATTGCCCTTGCTGCTTCCATGATTGTTCTATTCTTCCTTTCGGCAACCCCATTCTGCTGTGGATTGTAAGGAGTAGTCAACTCCCTCTTAATCCCTGAATCGCTGCATAACTTCTTAAAGTCTCCTGAAGTAAATTCTCCGCCATTGTCAGATCTGAAGATCTTTATCTTCAAGTCAGTTTGGTTTTCTATCAAGGCTTTGAATTCCTTGAAATTGTTAAACACTTCATCTTTGTTCTTCAAGAAGTAGATCCAAGTCTTCCTAAACCACTTATACTATGAAACGAGAACTCGACACAGTTCTCATTTTTCTCTCTCTTAATTTTAGTAGCTATTTTTACCTCCGTTTCAAAAAGTGTTGATGCCAGTATCACACATTTTCATTTTGAGGCATTTTTTGGGGCCTTTGAATTATCTTTGTCGTAAAATATATTTAATTTCTATTTTCAAGTGTGTTTTTAGAAATTTAACAAAATAACATACATTTATAAGTAATTTATAATAAAAAACATATACATTTTGCAATTGTTTCTAGAAATAAGACATTTTTATGGACAAAATAAGACATTTTTATTGACAAAATTATAAAAAATTTCAGAAAATAAAGACATTTAAAACCATTTTCAATGAATTTTTAGAGATTTTTTCTTTAAAAATGATACTATTTAATATTATTTTCCGAAAAGTGTCGATTCACATAAATTCAAGAAAAAATATACCATATATTTGTAAAAAACATATTAAAAATATTATATATAGAAATTTTATTTCTAAAATAAAGTCTGAAAGTCAAAATATTACTAATATATCTTATCAAAAAATTGCCAAATTTAAAATTTTCTTCAAGACATGAAACTAATCAACACTTTAAGTTATTAGGCACTTTTAGTCTCTTGTAATATTTATTGGAATGAGCATAGCTCACACATACATCTATCTTCACAGATTTTTGTATTACTTTGTGGTTTAGAGTCTTTTACTATTTCATCCATTAATAGAATTTGGGTTTTTTTATATTACTATGTTCTTTGCAATATCTTCTTTTGTATATTTCCATTTTATCTTTCTTCCTTCATTCTATGAAAAAACTAGATCAAACATCTCTTCCTTATTCCATTGATTTTTATGAACATGATACATTATAAACAGGGAAAATATATTTAATCAATTGGAACACAGATGTCTAAGTGTTAAGACTCCATAGGAGCCCAAATATTTGTATTTTATCAATATTAAAAAAAATATATATGATTATAGCAAGTGACTATAATCGCAATCACATTAGAGAAAACAAATAATTGATAGAAACACACAAAGCCTAGTTCGTGGCTTAAAAATTTAGACATGGAATATATCTATATATCTATGTAGAAAGGTTGAACACCACAAACTCCACAAGGAGGGTTATATTAATTGGCAATATAAAATATGCCTTTGCACCATTCTTAAAAATATATCTAGAAAGATAGAACACTTCAAACTTCACAATGAGGGTTATCTTAATTGCCACTATATGCCTGCCCACCACTCTTATCAATTGTTTCTTTGAATATAATTTTATTGATTCTATTATAAGATATATAACAAAATTCTTAAACTATTGAAAACCTATGTACAAGACTGTGGAAATGAGGTATATATGTTTGTGAAAATATCATAACATTGAGCTAAAGAGATACCTATGTACAATAAATATTATTTTTACTAATATTTATATCTAAATTAAAACCTTCTACACTTTTTATAAAAAATCAAAATCATTATTAAACATTAATAACCTAAATCTTTCTATCTTTGGAATGATGGAAATAATCTAAATCTTTAAAATGAAGATAGTTGTTGTCAATACATACATATATTTGATGATTTTATTAAATGTAGTTATAAGTTCAAGTTCTCCCCATTCAAAGTCTGCATTTCAGAAGAACAAATTTGATTTCAGTGGAATACGGTAGTTTTGAAAGTTATTGAGATATATGCATACCACTGGGGGCCCAAATATTTGTTAATCGCTGGACCGATGGCAGAACTTGATCATTTTCTACTTCTGGCTATTATGGTGGCGGTCGTGATTGCAGTCGACAATCAAACCGTGGGCAGAGGGTGCATCCCCCACAAGTATGTGAGTGCAAGATTGTTTATTAACAATTTGGATGCCGTTTTGCAATCCCTTCTTTCAAATCTATTCTGAGATGGCTTCGCTAATTCAATGCAAAACAAATCTGCCAAAACGGATCCTGGAAGTGCTCTCTGGAATAATTTACATTATTAAAATGCATTTAGATCATTACAATATTAAAATGCTTTTTAAATTTGTAATCGCGTCAAACTTCTTAGCCGTGAGTGAGCATCTCCCGCTCACTTGGGCGCCCAAGGGCCACCCTCACGGCATCGAGCAGGCCGTGAGGGCAGCCCTTGGGCGCCCAAGTGAGTCGGAGCCACTCACTACATATAAAGGCAACGATACACAAGTCAAGAACAGCGAAAGGCTCAAAGATACAACAATCATAGCCTCTAGTTTCCAGCCCCAGGATAGATTATATTTGAATTATACTACATGACGAAATGATAACTCAAAAATAAGATGTCCATCTTCCTCGTAAGTTTCCACAGGAATAAAAAGGAAATCCTGAGGAATCTCATCTATCCCAGCAATGCTTCGTGGAACACTTTCCATTGTCAAACGCCGTCTTCCCTTTTTTATCTCGATTTGATATGAATAGTGCTCCTCCAAAGAAGCTGGTCCAATACATGTTGCGTAAACCATATTTCCTAGATGTTTCATTTTATTTTGAAGAAGAAATACCATATCTTCACCTTCTAAGATACAAAACTGGTCGTCTGTGGCCAACAATACTTTGAACCAGGTCTCATATCTAAATTGCATTATACAAGCTCCGTGTACAAATTTGAAATGATCAGAAAACTGTATTGATGGACCAGAAAAGATGCATCATGACACAGAACACGAGTATGGTGCATATCTACATTTGGATTGGTGTGCAGTTATTTGAGAATACCTAACCAACTCTCTACATCCATTATGAGCATATATGCATCCTACTTTCATGGACTCGATCAACTTTTCAATGGCCAGACAACGGATCTTTCCAATTGGATTAACACATGAATGACATCTATTGTCCATCAGAACACAGCAGGAGGAATAGGCTATATGTCCATTTCAGCACTGCATCATCAACAGATTGTAACAGTTAATAGTAACAAACAACAATTTCTTTAAGAGATGGCAGTGCACAAAGATAGTGAGAAGATATCAGAGCGGGAGCCACTCACTTGGGCGCCCAAGGGACGCCCTCACGGCCTGCTCGATGCCCGGCATCGAGCAGGCCGTGAGGGCGGCCCTTGGGTGCCCAAGTGAGCGGGAGCCGCTCACTTGGGAGTGAGCCCAAGGGCCACCCTCACGGCCTGCTCGATGCCCGGCATTTCGTTATGTGGGCGATTCGGTCTCAACGGAGAAACCATCTTCGCTTGCGCAATGTCCACTTCGACTCAATGCGCTTTCTTCCTTCCACTTCTGTCAGAAGTTTAACAGTTTTGGAACTTGAGAGTTATGGTGAATCCATCGAAGAGTTCTTCAAAATATTGATGCACCAGTTTATGGGAAATCCAGATAAGGTAGTACGTCTAATTTGCTGAGCATTTATTGTGAGACTATCTTAAATTTGGTTTCTTTAAATCTTCGACGGATATATATTTTGAATACAATTCTTGTGACCAATCTGAATTTAATAGCGGAGAAGTTATAGAAGTAATTATGTTTTAATTCAGAAAAGAACGTTGTTGAAATATACATACGGAAATCAAATATTAATATTTTTATGAAAATTAATTTTATATGATTAAAACTAAATTAATTCAACATTTCTGGATAAATTATATATTTATTTTTTAGTTAATGACGTTAGTATCTTCATTTTTAATGAGGTGAAAAATGTATATATGTATTGATAACACATGTATATCCTCAATGCTCATGCATGCGTATCAATACATACATGTGATCTTTATCTCTGAAAGCTATCATCACTGGCAATCTTGCAGTATATAACATTTTAAAAAAATGTTTATTTAAAAATCGTTATCATTTTGCATACAGGCACCTTCGCGCTTAAATGAGTTGAATATTAACTCACATCCGGTCGCCTGGAGCAGCCAGTCGACTTTTGATGCTGGACCTTCCACGAAATCCTCAGAAAGTTATATCTCATCTCCCGTCCAGCCAATTTATCTTTTGAGTTTCCTGAAATGGATTGGACTGGAAAACTTGTGTAAGATGGTGTTAACAAATCTAACATCTCTACCATCACTCCGAATTGATTCCGGGTCACTTCCAAGCTTAAAACATTTAGACCTATCAGGCTGCACTAATCTGAAAGAACTGCCAAAATCATTCTCCAAGTTAATGCAACTGCAGCATCTAGCATTGCGAGAGTGCAAGAATCTTTCCATCCCGCTCACTTGGGCGCCCAAGGGGGCGTCCCTTAGGCGCCCAAGTGAGCGGCTCCAATCTGAAAGAACTGCCAAAATCATTCTCCAAGTTAATGCAACTGCAACATCTAGCATTGCAAGAATGCAAGAATCTTTCCATCCCGCTCACTTGGGCGCCCAAGGGACGCCCTCACGGCCTGCTCGATGCCGGGCATCGAGCAGGCCGTGAGGGAGTCCCTTGGGCGCCCAAGTGAGTGGCTCCCGCTCTGATATCTTCTCACTATCTTTGTGCACTGCCATCACTTAAAGAAATTGTTGTTTGTTACTATTAACTGTTACAATCTGTTGATGATGCAGTGTTGAAATGGACATATAGCCTGTTCCTCCTGCTGTGTTCTGATGGACAATAGATGCCATTCATGTCTTAATCCAATTGGAAAGATCCGTTGTCTGGCCATTGAAAAGTTGATCGAGTCCATGAAAGTAGGATGCATATATGCTCATAATGGATGTAGAGAGTTGGTTAGGTATTCTCAAATAACTGCACACCAATCCAAATGTAGATATGCACCATACTCGTGTTCTGTGTCAGGATGCAGCTTTTCTGGTCCATCAATACAGTTTTCTGATCATTTCAAATCTGTACACGGAGCTTGTATAATCCAATTTAGATATGAGACCTGGTTCACAGTATCGTTGGCCACAGACTACCAGTTTTGTATCTTAGAAGGTGAAGATATGGTATTTCTTCTTCAAAATAAAATGAAACATCTAGGAAATATGGTTTACGCAACATGTATTGGACCAGCTTCTTCGGAGGAGTACTATTCATATCAAATCGAGATAAAAAAGGGAAGACGGCGTTTGACAATGGAAAGTGTTCCACGAAGCATTGCTGGGATAGATGAGATTCCTCAGGATTTCCTTTTTATTCCTGTGGAAACTTATGAGGAAGATGGACATCTTATTTTTGAGTTATCATTTCGTCATGTAGTATAATTCAAATATAATCTATCCTGGGGCTGGAAACTAGAGGCTATGATTGTTGTATCTTTGAGCCTTTGGCTGTTCTTGACTTGTGTATCGTTGCCTTTATATGCATAGCTTGTTTTGGGCTGTTTAGTTTGGAGTTTTATAGGTTGAACTTAAGCTGTATGAGTGGCTTACCTTTTTTCATAAAAGCTCTGTAAATATTGTTTATAAGAGAGACCTTTCTTCAGACATATGTACAGAGGGATAAATGAGACCATTTATTATAATAATGTACAGAGGATCATTAAATCCCAAGAAAGTAACGTATGTCTTTATTATCCTCTTGGATATACACAACCTTCGCAGGTTTTTTCATTATAGTATTTTTTTTTTAAATTATTGGTTGAGAGATGATTTATGTTATTTGATGACAAGATCCTATGATAATAAAACGGGTGTACTAAATTATTTTGCATCTTTTCAAACTTATTATATGTGGATTTGATGGTCATCAAAAAGTTCACGTGTAACTTGAATATTTATATAAAGATTGTTAATTTACATGATATAAAACGATTTTTTATTATATTTGTGTATCATAACTGTTTGTTAATGGTTCTTCAAAAAGTCAAATCAATGAAACCAATTAATAAGGAGTTTTTCTTATATCTTCTATTTTGAATTGCATTGTACCTTATATACCAAATATCTTCTTTTTTTTGTTTGTTTTTAGTGGCTTTCATGGGTGTTTGCCATATAATGGCAACACAACCAACACAAAATAAATATTAAGAAGGTTACGAGTTGAATACAAAAGGTTATTTACTAATTGATGGTATAAAGTGACATTTAAGTTTGGGAGTAGTACAGGAGGTAAAAAGTTTGACTCCAAACTAGAAGGGAGATGGGGCTCGTTGAAAGTGGCGAAGGTCACATGCATACTTACATTGGGAAAGGGAAATGCCTTTGTTTGCAAGACTTGGAAGCTAGGAAAATAATTCATTTTTTTAGGGTTGGATTTCATATAGGTTAAAAGTTTAGGGTCACTATCAATGAACCACTCACTTGGGCGCCCAAGGGAAGGCCGTGAGGGCGGCCCTTCGGAGCCCAAGTGAGCGGGAGCTGCTCACTCATGGCTAAGAAGTTTGACGCGATTACAAATTTAAAAAGCATTTTTGTTTTGGAATTAAAACTCATATTAACATTCACTCGCATGGAGTTTGTATCCAAAAACTATGTTCTGCTGCAAGGGCTTCAAAAGTTACATACATACTTCCTCTAGCTGGTCGTTTTTCCATCCTTCTACCTCAATGATGCCAAGAGGTACAACAAGTGCCATTTTAGAAAGCGAATATGCTTCCATGTTTAATTCTCTATAAACATGAGCAAAAGAAACTTGTTCAAAGGAGGTGATGAACTCTTTAATTGATAGAAGCAGATGTTGGAGGTGGGGAGCGTTGATCCGAATTTTACCATTTGCCCAAACTATTACTATCTTTGAGTCCCCAAATAGCTGAATAGGATGCATAATATGAAAGATATATATGAGAATTTTGTTAACTAATATTTTTTAAAAAGTCAATTTAGGATGCATCAAATATTTTTACAATGACTAAATCAATGTTGTTTTAAGTTAAATATTTTTTTAAATATAAGGTTTACATGCTGCAATAAAAGTAATTTTATGACCTAATTATTTATATATATATATATATTTGTTTAAATCAAATCTATTCTACATCTATAAGTGGAAATGATTTGCTCCATGATAGTCTAATATAAGGCGGTGAACTCTTATGTAATAATTGCATCAGTGATTCATAATGCCATATTGTGTTATTGTGTATATATTTCTCATGTGTCTATTTATCTTTTTTGATATGGTATTAGAGAGAGTGTGATTGTAGGACTAGTCGTGTAGGCAATAGATTTTTCTTTCTTTTTTTTTGAAAAGATAAGCATGCTCTTCTCTTGCATTGAACAATGATCTAGATAATCAAAAGGGCTTGATAGAAAGAGTAGATTATCACAAAATGTTGTCAAGGAGTTATCATGCGTTATTGAAGGGAAGGAGTTGTGTAGTCAAGATAGTGGCCCATTGAATGTTAACGAGTGTTTTGAAAGGATCACAAGGGGCAGAAAAATGATTACAACTAAGATATTGTTATGGTAGTCTCTATTCCTATAGTTGAAGATTTTTCAATGATTTTCTACTAGTTAAATTTATGTTCAACAACTTTTTTTGTAGTTTTTATTAGTATTTTTCAATTGGAAGATATAGCGTTTCATCATTTAGTATATATAGGGTATTAATATATGTTTCATTTTTAAACTTGTAATGTCGGAAACAATACTTTTGATTAACTATAAAATTTAGTATTTTAACTTTTTTTAATTGATAATTTTATTGTCATTTCAAATCTTATATTTAAAATTTGTAAAAATATAAAATGAGTTTTAACCTCTAAAGAAGTTTTAAACTATAAATAATTTTTCGAATATTTATATGAATTATTTGTTCTTGTATGGTCTAATATATTATTTCATTATGAATTGCATCATAATTTCTTTGGTTTTTATTTGTTAGAGTGGTGAAATTATTTATGATTTTTTTGTTTGTTTATTTAATATGCAAGTTTCAAAAAAGTTGTAATTTATCTCTTGAAGAAAAAAAAAATTCCAATTTAGGGGTTGATTTTAAAGTTTTTGTAAACAAGAGTATGGGATGTTTAGGCCATGGCTCCATTTTTTAACAACAACAAAAAATTCGTGTGTACTGGCATCAACACTTTTCTATTTGGGGGGTGTTTTTGGTGTTTTTTTTGCAAAAATCAACGTTTTTATGTCTAGAGTTCTCGTTCATAGTATAAAGTTCTCGTTTCATAGTATAAGTGGTTCCTAGAGAAATCATCAGTAAAGGAGACATAGTACACATACCCACTCAGAGAACTGGATGACATGGGACCGCATACATCAGAGTGGATAGTCTCCAAGATTCCCTTTTCCTTGCTTTCACTTCTTGGAAATGTCTTCTTTGTATTCTTTCCCTTTGCACAACCTTTGCAAATGCCTTCATTCTTTGTCTGGATTTCAGGAAGACCTTCTACCACTTTGCTTGCAATTGGTAATGCTCTGTAATGCATGTGTGCAAGCCTTCTATGCCAAAGTTCACTTGGCTCTACTGAATCATGGACCATGGCTTGTTCTGAATGGCCCTTCAATTTGTACAATCCTCCCTCTTGCTCTCCAATCACAACTGCATCATCTATAGTCTTACCCTTAGGCCACATTAGGACTTGGCCATCTATAAATGCAACCCTCATGCCTTTTGCATCCAATGCAGAGATTGAGAGTAGATTCTTCTTGAGTCCTGGAACAAAGAGTACATCCTTCATCTTCATAGACTTTCCAGAGTCTAGTTTATAGGAGGCTTCACCACTCCCTTTTATGGGATACTGGTAGTCATCTCCAAGCTTCACCTTGTGGGGTGAATCATGTTCAGATAGATTCACAAAGGATTCCTTGAATCCTGTCATATGTTTGGAAGCCCCACTATCTATGAGCCAATCATTACTTCCATGAGTAATGGTTCCAGTGAGAGCAGAAATCAAAACATATTCTTCATCACTTGAAGAATCTTCACTATCTTCTCTAGCCCTCTTCTTGGGAGGTTCATCATCCTCTGCAGCATGAGCATGATGTCTTCTTTTGAAGTTCTTCTTCTTGTGAGTACCCTCTTTCTTATTATTAGGACAATCTCTGGCATAGTGTCCCTTATCATCACATGTATAGCAACGGACATGGGACATGTCCCTTCGATTTCTGGGACTACCTCTTTGATTCTGATATTTTCCTTTCTTGCCATGATGGTGAGATTTCTTGTCACCATGCCTTTTGGAGTGAGCTGTGAGTGCTTGGTCCTCACTCCCCATCTTCTCTTCTCTGGCTACAATTCGAGCTTCTTCCTGTGAGCATTCTTCCCACAGTCTAGCAAAAGAGATAAGTTTCTTTCTAGCACAAATTCCTTGGATGAAGGAATCCCATGACCTAGGGAGGCCATTAAGAGTGGTCATCACCACTTCTCCATTTTCTACCACTTCGCCCACATCTTCAAGTTGTTCTTTTATCTAGGAGACCCTTGAGAAATATGAATGCATAGTCTCTGCATTCTGGATCTTGATATTCTTCAATTAATTCCTCAGGGTCATCTTCTGATTTATATTCTTGCCTTCAAATAGTTTGGTCAAGGAATCAAACATCTCTTTTGGTGTCTTTAGGGATGACACATGGGGGATGAGATGATCTTTGATAGAATCAACAATGATCCTCTTTGCCTTAACCAAATTCCTCTTTTGAAGAGCCTTAGCCTCTTCTCCCTCTGGGACAGGGACCTCTTCACTTATATAAGTATCCAACTCATTCTCTTCAAGGATTAACCCAATCCTATACTTCCATGCTCGGAAGTTATCAGCTCCTTCAAGCTTATCCTCAAGCTTGGTGTGGTGGACATCTTTAAAGAGTACTTCAAATGGAAATAGAAAAGATTTAGGTCTTACCACTTGTTTGCTGAAAATTGGATCTGGTGCCGGGTTTGAGTTTCCCGGATATATACACAACCAAAAATCTTGATCCAAATCTCCAAGCTTTTGATTTTCCAAGGAGCTTCCAGCTGTGTCTTTAGATTTCAGAAATTCCTATTTTTGAAAAAACCCTAATTTTTAGGGCCAAAACTGAAAGTGCCCAGAATTGAATTCTGATTGGACAGATAGATTCACCTTGCTGAGGAGAGTCAATCCATCATATTACTTTTCCAAAATCTGTGGAGAGAAACCCAAAAACAAGAAGCCCTAGCTTCCGCAACTACATAGTGTCTTCTTCTCAGGTTAGCTCTGATACCATGTTAGATTTTTAGCATTAATTCAATATGCTATAGGATCTTTACTGAGAGAGTAACATGTACAATATATCAATGCATAACAATCATATCAAGCATGTCAAGCATCACAAGAATCAAAAGCATGAGACAATGGACACACAGATTTTTTCGTGGGGAAAACCCTAAGGTGAAAAACCCCACAACTTCCTCAGAAATAGATAGAGAAATGGCTCAACCAAAGCAAAACCAAAATACAATAGATAGTCTCCTACTAGGCATCTGATCCTCCTCCTCCAATGTGCTCCACTTTCTGAGTGAGAGAAGAGATAATCAAAATAGAGAATCCCAACTCTCTATTTATACTTGTCCTGACCTGGCTAGTTACTTATGGGGTCGACTTGTCTAACTCAGCCTAATAATCTCGGTTACATATATATCGAGCCGACACCCACATCAGGTAGTCTAATAACGTATCGGCAAGTTAATCTACTTGCGACACTTGTCAATACAAATGACGACACTTCCTTATAGAGGAATAACACATCTCTTATAAGGGTACAATAAATATATATATATGAAATACATTCTGAATTTACATATACATCAACACATGATGACCACATCTGGATCTAATGTCATTAATTCTAAGCTTCAGATTGAAGGACAAAATGAGGTAATTGATTTTAAGATAACACCAAATTGCCTTTTTGTTCCTTTCCAATTTATTAACAACGATATTGTTTTGATGAATTCATTCTCCACCAAATCCCTTTCGCATTTTTTCAATCATATTCCTGATAATATTCACTTTAGTTATGATCCTCATGAGATATCAGTTCTCTCTATGAATGCATTACAAACATCACATCAGTTCCAACATGATTTTTATGATCTAATTTTTGGTTAGTTGGAAGAATCTTTTATCAAAAAGTTTCCATGTCATCCTTCAGTCTTTGTACAAAAGAAAATTGATTTGATTTGTCCTGTGATTCCATTTGAAGTATTGTTATTTCCAATACTAATGCATAACTTGTTTTCTTTTGCAGGTTTCAAGTTACATAAATGGTTACATTGGAAATATCACTTCACTTAGTTTGGTGATATTCAACAAGTAGGATTTAGGGATAAGTTAGTTAAATTTGGTTTAAAGTTTTGTTAATAAAGCAGTTGTGATGATACATCAGTTTCAAAACTGAAATCAAGGCTTCATCGAAGGCATTCAGGGAAGTATTTTTATCTTCTTTTACTTTTCATTATTCATGCTCTTGTTTATCATTGGATTTATTTTAAAACATTCATGTTCAAGTTATATCTTCATTTTCTAAACTATAATGACTTTATCATGAAATGTTTTGAGACAACATTTTCATAAAAGTGCATAAATTTTCATTCTTTCCTAATATGAAATGGAATAAAAGAGTCTTATTAATTTCATAACTGCACATTTTATTTTAGTTTAATCATTAGACCTCTTTGATTGTTTTCAATGAAGACCTAATTGAATCTGATGTCTCATGACTTATTAAAAAACAAAATTTAAGTCACTAATTTTTCTTTTAGTTAGTGATATAGTTGTGAGATTTTGTTTTACTTTTGGTTCCACTTGTATATATGTTTGATTTTATCATTCTTACATTTTTTTTCTTGCTGGTTTGTTTCGAGTTTTTTATGATTTTAACTTTTAGAATGATAAAAAGGCTTATCACTCTTTTACAGTCTTGAAATCTTATCTATAAAAGAAATCTTTATAAATGTTTTTTACTTGCTGGAAATCAAATGTTCTGATTAGTTAATCCTTGATTGTGAAAAATCAATAATAGATTGTACTGATAATTCTATTTGAATCTTTCCATCATTATCCTTAGAACTTTATCTTTAAATCAACATAAAAGTTTGAATTTAGTTACTTTTAAGGGAATCAGTTTTGGGAAAAAAGTTTTAATCTGTAAATATTAGTAATCTATAGATTTCTTACACCATCCTTACTCTTAAGGAGTATAGTCACTTCCCCATTCATTAAATAATCTCTTATGAGATTAGCATTAAACATAGCCCAATCCTTTTCTTTAACATCTCTGGGAGTGAGCTGGGAAACATGAGGCCTTATCAAAAGCCGATTTTCTCATGATCGTTCCTTCTTATGGAATGACTTTATCAAAATCTGGTCACCAAGCTAGGATACTGGCTTGTAGCCACAAAATGGTTGCAATACGGGGGGTCTCATCACGAGCCAGCCCGCTCATTATCTATAAGTTGGTGTGGATGACACTGTCACAACCTGATCACCAAGTCAGGACAGTGGTTTCCAGTTTCTTTCCAAGGATGCAAATCTTTAACAAGGATTGATTAGCTTTGTATATTTAATTAGTGGATGGGATAAAATCAACTTATTGGGTTAAAAGGCATCCCTGTCGTAGCTATAGACATCGGCTGGCCATAGGGTCCTACCTGTGGTATTGGAGTCATTTCTTAATACTATGTCTTATATGATTAGCTTGATTTCCCGAGGTTAATTCCTGGTAAAGTTCTTGATTCTTACATCTTCTGAATAATTTATTTTGAAAAATGAGTTTATCTTTAAAAAAAAATTGGGATAATGATGGGAATGACTTGGATGTTTTAGAAGTTTTGAAGCCTGACCAATACTATATCCTTCAATGATAATACTATTCAGATTATTTGAAACTTAGCATTAGAAGGCATTTCATTTGTATTCCTAATTTTTATGATTTTTAATACTGTAAGGCAGAGATAACTGCTTCGTCCCAGCATGTCGCCATTTGTTGTGGCCACAACAGATCCCATGCTTAGATGAAGCACGGGAGCCCCATTTTTGAATAAATGCAAAGGTATTTGTGTGAGTTGTCTGGTAAATATCAGATTTTGGTTTCTACCTTTAAGATCCTTCACCCATGCTTTTGGTCCGCCTATTTGACAAATTTTTGAATAAATTTTCCAAGTGTTTTGGTCAGGAAAGAGCTTAAATTTTGAGTATTTTATTGTTTGCTTTCATCAACCCGAAATCTGACATTTTTTGTTTTGCTCTAAGATCATTTTTCAGTTTTTGGTTTTGCTCCACCCGAAACCCGCAACCCGACAGGTGTGGGTTGCAGGATCGTTGTTTTTAGCTTTTGGTTTTTGCAATCCCAAAACCCGCAACCCGATAGGTGCGGGTTGCGGGTTTTGTTGTTAATAAATTTGGGAAATCTTCATCCTGAATCCTGCATCCCGAAACCCGCAATTGCGGATTTCGGATTGCGGGAACTTGTTTTTTTTAAGAATTACGTTGTGTGTTCCCAAAACCCGCAACCTATAAGTGTCGGGTTGTGGGATGCGGGAAGAGATTTATTTTTGCGGTTGTTTCCGTTTCTGAAACCCGCAACTCGCAAGTTTCGAGTTGCGTCTTTCGGAAACTCATTTTTATGATTGTTTTGGTAGTTCGTAACCCCGAAACCCGCAACCCGCAAGTTTCAGGTTGCGGCCTTCGGGAATTATAAATAAAGCTTGACAATAAACCCCCGCAACTTGACCCTGTAGCCGCAAGATTTAATCTTGACCATTGATTTATCTTGATCCTGTAGATGAGATTACGCTGCGTGATTTGAGTAATTATTTGGATTGTTTCCATTTTTACTTATTTGCTTTTGATTCATTTGAGTTGGTTTTTATCATTTGATTTGGTTCCATGATCTTGGTGGTTAATTTATTATGTTGTTCCCCACATACCCCACTTAGACTTGGTCTTCACTGCACAAACTGATTATTCGAGATGACGACCAGTTGATTACCTTGATTGTGGGATTTTGATTAATATTATGGCTTCTTCTCTTATGATTTTGGATATTGCATTAGTATGATATTTAAGCTTGATGGAGTTTTATTTAACTTTTGCATACCTAGAATCATAATGTAAATATTGTAAATAAACTTAGTCTTTGGGTTTGTTTGCTTATATTAGTTTAACATTTTTAATGTTTAGTTTAAGCTTATTGAAATCTTTTAAATACTCATAGTCATGCTTTGACTTTCATTAACTTAATTTGTGTATTTCATTAAATCCATATATTAAACTTATACACAATTTGATGTTATGAAAATTAAAAGAACACATATTTTAGTTTGTTTGGGTTCTAATTTCCCTAACTTCTATGAGATTTGGTTTTATGATTATTTGGAAATTAGTGGGATTAAAATTCAACATTCACGAATGTAAAGTAGTTTGATCATGGATAAGTCATTCATTCTCAATAAGCTAGTTTGATTTTGAAAGTATAACTTTCATGTTCTTGGAAAATGATTATGTTAGAAACCTATTTATGGAATTAATTAACTCTCCTATATTATAGGAACGATTCATTTACTATATACGTAACTTGTTTCCAACAATCATTTTCTTAAGAATTGAATTGTAAATGGTTATTATTTTTACTTCTAGGTTTAGGGTTTTTAGATATTGCATTTTCTCATTCACGTTGTAAATATTTCTAGATTTTCTTAATTTTCTATCCATTGTTATTTCCTTCATTCATTATTCAAAAATAAATAAAAAATAAAATTTGCATTTTTCCAAGCTTTTCTGATCATTTTTATGCATTTTATGCCCTTAAATTTCGTCAACCCGAATTGGGTTGCGGGAGGTTGAATTTCTAATTTGATTAAAAATGTTCCCGCAACCTGCAACCCGAAATTTAGCGGGATGCGGTTCTTGCACCCCGAAATACCTTTTTTACTGTCTCATTCCCAACCCGCAATTGCTGGTTGCAGGATTCACTTTCCACATTTTCACTCCCGCATTATTCCGGACCCTAAGTTTATCTTAAGTTATAATTTTATTTAATTTCCGGTCCGTAATTTTCGGTAACTTAATTTTTTCACTTAGGTTCTTAATTTGGTTTTAATTTTGGTTTTCCCGATTTTTATTTGTTTAAGAGATTTTTCAAATTCAAATTGTTCCTCCCGACATGCAATTTCCGATTTTTGTGGGAAAATGGATTTTAGATTTTTGTTTTAGTTTTATTCATTTGGAAAATAATTAATCAAAATAATGGATTCTTAATTATTAAATCAACAACTACAATTCATTCCGAAATGAAATCAATGGCTGTTGAGTGTTATCTTCCAAGAACAATATCTTGAGATTTATAAGTCCAATTCAAGCCTGTAACAATCAATTTCCGATTTGCATAAGATTTGTTCATTTTTATTATTTTGATTTGTAAATGAATTGTTATTTGTTTTAGATTTATTTTTAAATTTGGAATGATTTTTTAATTTCTATTTTGAATTGTACACGTGTGGATTTGGATTTGTAGGAATCAAGATGAAGAATTGCATCTCAAGTTTGGATTGATAAAAAAGTGCAAAGTGGAAAGCAGCGATTTTTGAACGCGATTTCGGGAGTGATGAAGATGAATCTGGAAAATCCGAGACATGGGTTTTGTGCAGGAGGTGCCCATTTAATTTATTAATTAGCAGAATCCTTAGAAAGTGCTCTATTTGGGAGATACGACTGGTTCTTCAAAACATATTTTCCTAGATTTTTCTCATGGACAGATATGGCAAATGAAACAACTCACCCAAGTTAGCTCAGCAATTGGGGAAATGGATATAATCCTTTCTTATTATTTTCTCTGTATAAATACCTACCTTCAATGATCTGAGGAGGAGGGGGAGTGCTCGCTAGAACTGGAAAGATTTCTCTTTCAGAATTGAAGACACACTGCCAAGGTTGATGATGACTTGAGAGCTCAAATCAGCAAGGAGCAATTGGATATGCCCTGTTTTGCAAACACTGTAATTTCTTGCAGTTGTGTTAAATACAGTAAAGTTTCTCCATATGTCTTCTTGTTTACTTATCAAGTTTATTTGATTAGTTTGATGATGCTCTGAGTCAATTATCAATTACTGTTTATTAATTTGCAATCAATTGACAATTCTGGATCTGGAGTTTTAGTTTATCATGATTCACGATCTGGATTTACAAATGTGTTGAATAAATTTATTTATGCAACATGTTTATTTATTTCTACAAATAATTTACAGTCAATATTAAGTTCATGCTAATTTTTAAATTGACAAAAGAACAATAGGATATTCTTGGATTGACTCAAATCTTTAAATTGTTATCAACAATTTTCATTGTTTGATCATACTTTGAAGTAATAGGTTAATAATTTGGTTTTACATTTCTGTTAAGCTGGTGAAATAACTTATTAAAACACAAACCAAGTTACCGTGCACAATATCAAGCTTTCTTCTTAGAATAGGACTAACTTAGATTAGTTTCCTCTTCCGAAATAGGTTAGCTTAGCTTAGCATCACCATATCCACATTTCGGTTTTTCTAGACTGGAAAACTGATCTTATAGATCTTTTCACCAACTCTTAGAGTGCCAACGGAGGCCTAATATTCGTGGAGGATCACCATACCAAAAAGGTTGGGGATAGAACTGCCCTTGCACAGAGTCTTTCGAAGCCTTTCAACTTGGGTTTTCTTCCTATGTTGAGTGCCTTGGAACATTCCAACACCTTTGCATCTAACCTGCACAACCGATGCATCAACAAGCCTTCAGTTCATATCCATCCCCTTAAACATTTATCACTACATAAACCTGAATAAAGATAATATTACAACACTAAAAGCAAAGGATAATTGTTAAAGTCATATTAAGGTCCAATATTCACTTCTTTACCACCAAAAACATAACAAAGAAGAAGTTAGTTACAAACAACACTTGGGATTAACAACATAAATTGTTCGACCCATTAAAGAGGAACCCGATGCACTTTCCCGACTCACTATCAAAGTTATGAGAAAAATACAAAATTGCAACTTGGAGTTCATCACCTAAACTCTTGCAAAGGCATTCTTGTTTACATAATTTTGTAATCGTTTTCACTTGCTACCAAAGGAATGACATACCAAATGGAAAAGTTTCAATAACAAGGGCCTTGAACACCTCCAAGTTCTTTATTCCCTATGACAGTTAAGCATTATGCATAACAAATCCTTGGTTTTGGTTATGAAAGTGATAAAAGACTAGCTCTCTAAAAGTGTCCACTCTCCAAAAAAGTTGGATTCTACCATAGTTCACTAGAATAGAACCAATGCATTTAAATATGATTGAGAAGATGTGTTTCCTATTGCATGGCATGCATGCTATCTTCCACAAAATGTCTGGAAGACATTAACCAACAATATTTTCCATTTTCACATCAAGAAATGAGTAGTTGGGCATAAATTTGTATTAGATTCCATTTGATAGTAAATTTATTTAGAAAATAGTGCATAATAGTAGTCTTTGATTCTTATGTGCCTTCATATATATATGAACCAATTGATCATATAGCATATCTCAAAAATAATGAAGAGAATAGAATCCCATTCATACAACATGGTATAGGTTTAGGAATGCAAGGATTCATTTTAAGAAAAACTGTATTTAGATAGACTCGAGCAGAAACTAATCGACGGTGTCTCTTAGAATTAACTTGAACAAAATCCAGTCTATTGGAAGTTTTGTCCATGTATTGGTCAAGTTCCTCAAAATTATTTCTCGTAAGCAAAAGCAGATTTATGGTGTGAGTCAGTCAACACAATTTCCTTCTTTAACATCTTTCAAGAAATGTTGATCTAACATTTGCGGAAACTGATAGACAAATGTTGATGAGCTCAATTGCTTGAATTCATTAGATCACAATACTAGCACGTTAATAACCAAGGAACAAATATGTCTGAAAATTCACCTGTCCCATGAGTTCTTCATGTATTGTGAGACCAACACCACCAAGTTTTTAAACACTTGCACTAAGTTCATCTAGTTCTTTATCTTGTTCTCTGGTCACCAGGAAAAGCAAGTTAAGATACTACCAGATCTATTCTATTCAAGAAAAGCAAACAAGTGTACAATATTGGAAAGAAAGAATAAATTTTGAAAAAGGCTATTAGGCATAGGCTTCTAGAACACCTATAAAATTAAAAACATTTAAAATCAATCTTCAATAATGTACATTTGATCCTACTTCTAATAACAAAATACACATATTGGTAGCATGCAAAATTAATAAAAAGATACTAGTCATTGACGGCTTTGAACTACAGGAAATACCAGCAAACTGAGATATGTTGAATATTTTCTAAAATTGAATAAACCTAAAATCTGAAAGGAGATTTTATATTTTGGAGATTTTATAATTTAATAAAAAATACAAATATTTTTTTTATAAAATTTAAACAGGTAATTTATGTTTTTTTAGACACTTTAACTCATTAAACTAAAACATAAGTTTATAAGATTATAATTATAAATTACATAATAAAACTTTTTAACTTAGTTGTAAAAAATTAATGATTATATTATTTTCTCATAAAGTGAAAATTGGAAACTAACTTTAAGGAATCTATGAGAGCTTTAAAACGATAATGCTTATATACCTGGAGAAGAGTATATTTTTCATTAGCACGAAATTAGATGATTCCAAAGAAGTAATGAAATTCTCTACAGAAATGAATGAAATATTTTACGCAGGAAAAATAATAATAATACTTTGATGATTCAAAACAATAATGGCATCTTTGACAACAATATGGGGAATTTTACCTTACCAAAAGCCCTAGATTCTATTTTTCTCATAAATAAATACCATATTATAAAAGTTAATAACCTAACTTAACTTGGTTTAAGTATTTGAACTCCATAATTACTGAAGTTACTTGCAGTAATCATTATAACCATGTAAATGAAATTGTGGCTGAGACACAAGCACACATTGAGAGAAAGATGATTCCCTAACAAACACATGGTTGTTGTGGTAGATGTGGTTGAAGCTGCACCATTTCATCCCTCAAATTCCTTCCTAGGTTCCCAACCCATCAATAATCAGTCGTTTAATCAACAAAAAATCCCTAAGAATCCATAACTAAGTAGACTTACTCCAAACCCAAGTGAAACCTCATGCCCTTCTTGCACCTGGATGATCATTTGGAAACCTTGGAAGCTCCCGTCGCATGCCATTCAGACTGATATTAGCTGATTGGTTTTGTGCAAAAGATTTGTCCATACTTGTTTGCACAACTTTTCTCAGTGCCTCCATCTAAGAGTAGATTCAACACATATATTAATAATTAGATATAAGTATATTTAGCAGCCTTGGATGAAAGAGCATACATGTCATACTACACAACAAATATTGCTGCACTGCAGAGCTGTCTGATGAAGAATCTAAACAAAGATACTCTATAAAGAATCTTACCTAAGTCTCCACTGACAAAAATAAAAGGTATCAGCAAAGAAAGACTTGACTCTGAGTTGAAGCAGTCCATCTCTTTTCTCAAGTTCAACTTCACAATGCTAAACTGTGTTGGATCCCGTTCTGCCACTGCAATGGACCTTCCAATCTTATCTACCTTCACACCAAAAACCCAGCTCCTCAGCAAATGAAGTCTAAACAAATTAAGTCGATAAAAAATCCATCTTTGAAGAAATCTGCAATTTACCAAATACTCTTCTCAAATAGTTGGCAAACAAATACCGCTATGGCTCCAAACCCTGAAGCACTTGTACATGCAATTCCCCCACAAAAATCAAGACACTTTCAATAATGAGCGAAGACTTAAATATGCACATTTGATTCCAAACAAATTTACTCACTGCATGTGATAATCTGCAAGGGATCTAGCAACTGTAACAAACTCACAATCAAACTCTCAAGAATGTTGCAAAGAAGAAGAGAAGAATGCACTCAATAATCACTCATAAACACAGAATAATAGACAATAATCAGTATCATACATGGAATTATGAATGTAGAAAATGTGTTACAATAATCAGTAATGAAGCATCAAATAGGATTCGAATTAGCCAAGTAGGGCATTTGAATCTGAGCTCAAAGTCTAGCTTGGATAACAATGGAGACATCATCCAGTCAGTAGTATTAGTCATAAATGGTAATATTCAGTCAAGTGTGTCTAACTGAGTCTAACATAACCATCTAGGCCTAAATCAAGGAATGGAGACTCCAAGGGGGGTGCATGAGGCTATCATAGGGTCAAGTGGCACTCCAAAACTAGCTAACTAGGAGCTACAGGTAGTTAGGATGAGCAATCAGTGGAAGAACTACTCATTCCATGCACTAACTGAGTGATAACTCCCAATAGGTGATAAAAGGCGCCCTAACTGAGAGATAACTGGTGGTAGGTGAGAAAAGGTGCTCTAATTGACTATGGTAGGTGAGCAAAGGTGCACTAGACATGCAGAAACTAAAAGAAGGCACTTTAGGTAGCTGGGAGCCCAACTGGGGGCTATGGACAGGCTCTGGAGAGCTAGGAACAAGCTCTAGGTGCTGGGAGGGTCATCAAGGTGACGACTGGATGCATGCAATTGCATGCAGACATGCAAAACTGAAAAATGATGGGAGGAATATTTCAACAACCCCTCTCAAGCTATACTATGAGGAAATAACTGAAACAGTAAAATAGGGCCCTGGTGACTAAGACCAAAAATCACCCCGTACAATCAATCTAAATAAACTAAGTGAGGAAAGAGGGAAAACCCAGTGGGAATAAAGACCTCCCTCAAAATAAAATGAAGGATGCTAATGTAGCATATCATCTCTCACCCCAAGAAGTGATCTAAGGTAAGTGAACCTCTTCACCGTGAAGGTCTTGGTGAAGATATCTGCAATCTGCTCTTCTGTCGGAAGGTAGAGTAGTGAAATGACCTGATCATGCACTAATCCTCTGATGTAATGCATGTGTATCTCAATGTGTTTGGTTCTCTGTCTCAAAAACGGATCTGTGGAGATCCTGATGGCACTCTGATTATCACAATAGGTGATAGGTGGAGTACTGAATAGAATCCCAAACTCTGATAAGATGCCTCTCAACCAAATGCACTGTGTGGATGCATTTACTACACCTCCGTATTCGGCCTCTGCTGAAGAAAGAGCTAAAGAAGTCTGCTTTTTGCTCGACCAACATATAGGTCCAGATCCAATCATGAAGATAAAACCATATGTAGAATTTCGATCTGAGCTATCCCCATCCCAATCAGAATCAGTATATCCAACTAGGTTCAAAGGACACCCAACTGAGTAGTGAAGGCCATGATTCTTGGTACCTTGCACATAGTGCAAAATCCTCTTTGTTGCCTTCCAGTGAAGCTCATGAGGCTCCTGCATGTATCTAGAGACAGCACTAACTGCATAGGATAGATCAGGTCGAGTGTGTGTAAGAAACAAAAGGCTACCAATCAATTGCCGATACAAAGTACAATCTACTAAAGGTGTAGAAGATCCATCCTCAAGGCTGATCCCTAAAAGAAAGGGGAATGTAACTGGTTTGCATTCGCTCATCTGGAACCTATCAAGAAGATCTGAAGCATACTTGGATTGAGCAACTTTGATTCCTGAATCACTATGAGTGAGTTCAAGACCAATAAATTGCTTCAACAATCCCAGATTTGACATGGAGAAGGAGTTGTGCAAAGCAGATTTTATAGATCTAATACATGAAAAACTGCTCCCTGTAATCAATAAATCATCAACATAAAGTACAATGAGAAGTAAGGAGTTACCATCATGTCTCATGTAGACATTCGAATTTGATTTGCACCTCTGAAAGTCTTCTGAAAGCAAGAAGGAATCCATCTTGGCATACCAAGCTGGGGGAGCTTGCTTAAGCCCATACAAGGACTTCTTCAATCTGCAAACAAGTGAAGAATCATCAATATAACCCTCAGGTTGCTTCATGTAGATCTCCTCCTCTATATCTCCGTGAAGGAAATCACTCTTGACATCCATATGATGCACTTCCCAGTGCTTGGATGCAGCAAGAGCAAGAACAAGACAGATGGAATCCATCTTAGCAATAGGAGCGAATGTCTCAGAATAGTCAATCCCATGAACTTGAGAAAAACCTCTTGCAACCAATCTAGCCTTGTACTTGTGGGAGGGTCCATATGAATCCATCTTAGTTCTGTAGATCCACTCGCATTGAAAAAATTTCCTTCCAGGTGGGAGAGAAACAAGCTCCCAAGTCTCATTTCTTTGAAAAGATTGGTACTGTTCTTCCATATCAGCTACCCATCTTGGATCTTGGGAGGCTTCAAAGTATGTCTTTGGATCAGATCCTATCATCAGAAAACATCTCTCATCTAGAAATGGATTTGAGGGAGAGAGTGTAGTTCTTGTATCATGAAGATCGGATCTATCTTTGACAAGATCAATGGTGGAGATAGGAGCTGTGGTGGCCCATGTAGCAATAGGAGATGAACCTTTAGGTGCTAGATCTCCAGGTTCTTGTGGATCTGGATCTAGCATTCGCACTTCGTCAAGAGTCTTCTTTTTCTTCATCTTCTTTTGTGGATCTTTTCCCTTTAAGCAACCTTTGCAGGTACCATGAGCAAACTTATCATCTGGAAGGCCTTCAACCACATATTGATCTTGCATGTCCTGCAAATGCTTGTAGGTCAGATGTCCAAATCTCTCATGCCATAATCTACTTTCTTCATTGGCATGAGTATGGAGAGCAGATGGCTTGGAGAGCAGTAAGAAGTGTGAAAACTCATAGAGTTTTGAAGTATGATTTGCAAATCCTTTTGCAATGATTTCACCTGAAACCATGTGTTGTATCTCGACTTCATTTGGAGAAAATATCACTCTTTTGGGCTCTCCAATGTGAGTCATTTGATACACTGAAAGTAAATTTGATGCAAGAGAAGGAACATAAAGCACATCAGAAAAGTAACCATAGTCAAGATTGATTCTTCCAATTCCTTGAGAGGAGACTTCTGAATCATTTCCCAATCTGATGGAAGGGCCAACTGAGCTTTTGAAACTGGAGAAGAGATATTTGGAGGAAGACATGTGTCTTGATGCTCCTGAATCTATGATTAAGGAAGAATATGTTGATGCACTTGCCATGAGGGCATGCCATCTTTCTTTGTCTTCGGATCTAGAAGGTTCAATATCAGAACCTTTCTTCCTTGTACATGCAGGTACAGGAATATTGTTCTTCTCAAGTAACTGAGTGATCAAATCTATAGTCTTCTTCATGCAAGTACTCTCAGGATGGAATCCTCTAAGACAATATGTGCACTTGTATATTTTCTTGTGAGAATGCTTGGTCTTCCTTGAGTTCAAAGCCCCATCTGACTGGTATGGACTATCTATAGGCCTTATATCATTCGATCTCTTATTAGAAATATTTTTCTTTCCTTTACCATTCTCCCTTTTGGCCTCAGCAGCTGTAAGGGCCGAATCCAATTTGGGTTTGATCATTCCCATGGAGATTAACTTCTCTTCCTCTTGAGTAAGATATTGGATGAAGTCATCAAGTGAGGGAAACTTCCATTTTGGAATGGACATCTTAGCTGACTAGAAAGTAGAGACAAATACTGAGAATTTTGGCCCCAACTTTGAGAGAATGGCAAGAATAAGTTGCTTGTCTTCTTTCACTATCTCATATCTTTTCAACTGTGATATCAAGCTTTTTAACTTGGTGAGGAAGGAATTGATAGATTCGAAGCTGTTAGGACTCAAAGCGACGAGTTCATTCTCCAATTTGTGTCCTTTCATATCATCTTTCTGTCCAAAAAGGGATTTGAGCTTGTCCCAAACCTCTTTAGGAGATGTAAGATCGATGACATGGAAGTGAATATCTTCAAAAAATGAGAGAAGGAGGAGGCCAACTGCTTCATCAAGCCTATCCAAGTACTTGGAATTTTCAATTGCACTAAGAGGTTCTACCATCGTTCCATTAAGTATTATCTTAAAGCTCTTGGATCTCATGAAGAGAGCCATCTTGGCTTTCCACTTAACATAGTTGGAAGATGTGAGCTTTAGATCCATCTGAACAGAGAAGGTCGAATGTTGAAGAAGAATTCGAATGGGTGAATAAACCTGCAAAACAAGAAGAGTTTTTGCTGATCGAGAATTGTACACTTCGACTGAACACTACGTTAAGAACAATGAGCACATAGACTAAGTCCTTCACACCTAGATAGACCTCACTGGATTTCTCCAATGAATTCAAGTAATAGCACCAGGATTTGTTGTGGAAACTCAGAGGCTTCTGGTGCTCCAGTGAAAAGATAGTTGCTCAAAGAAATGTTGCAATTGCTTCTACTGCAATGGCTTCAATTTGAATAGTTGCTTCTTGCTATGATACCATGTGATAATCTGCAAGGGATCTAGCAACTGTAACAAAATCACAATCAAACTCTCAAGAATGTTGCAAAGAAGAAGAGAAGAATGCACTCAATAATCACTCATAAACACAGAATAATAGACAATAATTAGTATCATACATGGAATTATAAATGTAGAGAATGTGTTACAATAATCAGTAACGAAGAATCATATAGGATTCGAATTAGCCAAGTAGGGCATTCGAATATGAGCTCAAAGTCTAGCTTGGATAACAATGGATACATCATCCAGTCAGTAGTATCAGTCATAAATGGTAATAGTCAGTCAAGTGTGTCTAGCTGAGTCTAACAAAACCATCTAGGCCTAAATCAAGGAATGGAGACTCCAAGGGGGGTGCATGAGGCTGTCATAGGGTCAAGTGGCACTCCAAAACTAGCTAAATAGGAGCTACAGGTAGTTAGGATGAGTAATCAGTGGAAGAACTACTCATTCCATGCACTAACTGAGTGATAACTCCTAGTAGGTGAGCAAGGGTTCCCTAACTAAGAGATAACTGGTGGTAGCTGAGAAAAGGCGCTCTAACTGACTGTGGTAGGTGAGCAAAGGTGCACTAGGCATGTAGAAACTCAAAGAAGGCGCTTTAGGTAGGTAGAAGGAAAACTGGGGGCTGTAGACAGGCTCTGGAGAGCTAGGAACATGCTCTAGGTGATGGGAGGACCATCAAAGTGATGACTAGATGCACGCAATTGCATGCAGATGACGGGATACATGCAAAAATGCATGCATCCATGCAAAAATGAAAAATGATGGGAGGAATATTACAACACCGCAAATCATAATCTTTAGTTCAATCCCTTGTACTAATCCATGGTGAAGGCTTCAGTACATGCAACTTCAAATGCACATTTTGTGTCTATCTTGCATGCAAGTAGGTAACAAGTAAACTATTGCAAATAGGCCTGAAGGACACATTACCTACCATTCAATGCTTTCACATCCTGCAAATAGCTCTTTTGTAAGATGAATCCTTTCACTTGAACTTGGAAATATTTTTTCCCATCTTTTGAATGTCACCTGTAATTTATCCACCTTTTGACACAAGAAATGTATTAAAATCATATCAGCAAGAATTGGAAACAAATAAAAAATGCAAAAGAAATGAGTTTTGAAATTCAAAAATACTTGACCTCATATGTATTAAGGATAAAAAATATTGAAAAATATGGATAACTGAGTTCTGGAAAATTTTGAAGGTAAAAGATAATGAAAACCCGATAAATTAAAAATGAAAGAATGGCACTAAACGCACTTTAAGCACCATGGAATTAAAAAGAAAGGCCAGATAACAACGACTAGACACCCCATATAAAAATCTACTAATACACATTGAGCATCTCAAGAGTATCACAAAGCAATAAATTGACTTGGTTAGCAATCGTTGGTACTTCCTTAACCTCAACTAACTGAAGGTAAGGCCGCATTGGTTGGACTGTACCATCCTAGTTGGCCGGTAGGATTCTCATTTTGCAATAAAGATGGAAGAGCTATTCAAAATATGCAAGAAAGGGAACACTAAACACACTTAAAAGAAAGGCCATATAAGGGCCTACACCAGACATAAGGGAAAATTTTCCATAGAAATAGACATAATGGTATAACTTTCTTGCCACAGCCAGGAATGTTCCTTTACCCAAAAAAATATTATTGGAATTTGACAAGCAGTGAAGAAATCTGCTTCGTGCTATTCATTACAACAAATGTGAGACCATGAACTAAATTTTATTAAAATGCTAAAGATGACCGTGTTTCCCTTCAAGTCTATATTTTTGATCATGTACAAAATACATTGGTGTTCCAATGCTTTGACAATGCACCTGAAAATTTGTACTTTGAAAATACAGGAAGTGAACATGATATTGCACCCACACCTCCAAACCAAACCTTGGCTTTAAGAATTTACTTTAATTTTACACAATCCTTGGCTTGTAGTTCTATGTAAATTAGAAATGGTTTGACTTATTGAATTTAGCTTCTTCAAATGAATTACACAAGAAAGATGATTGTTCCATGCCCAAAGATTTTTTCTCCATGCCCAACCAAGCACACCTGTGTAGAGTTCAGCATATCCTTGATCTCATCATTTGAGGATCGAGATAGGATATTTTGGTAAATGTGCTTATAGAGTTGCAAATTGTAAAGCATCACTGTTTGTGAGCTTTCCTTAGTACGAAAAATTGCATATCACCTATTTTCCTCATTTTGTTGCAGGATGATGATTTTCTTCTCCAAAGAATTAGAAATTATGGACACAAACTTTGATAAAGACATAGGTCATGTTTTTCTCTTGAAAGAAGCTTCATAACATAGGAAGAATTGTCCCCAGACCCATTTGTGTAGTGCTTTGCAGGCAAACCGACCCATGAAGGTTAAGCGAGGCTATGGAAATGGGTGAACCTCTAAACATATTGTTTTTGCATGCAAATCGTCCCATGAAGGACAAGCAAGGCTATGCAAATGGTTTGAGATGATGGGAACCCTGGTGGGTTTCTTGAAATGCCACTAACTTCATCACTAAACCAAGATACCTTTGTCCATATATCATGATATTCAATTTTCAATATCCGCAGAAGGAGAGAATTATGGTGTAAACCGCTTTTAACAATTCCTAGACATTGCAAAGAAAAAAACAAAGCTCTAGAGAACAGACACATACAAAATTTCTCCTATGTTCATAAGTTCATAATCCAATCTATGCAATTTACATCACTAATACCTAGTTTGTTACTGAGAAAGTAATTAGGCAGAACTCTGTAATGTATTGATGAAACTTAAAAATAAACCGTGCACCAGATAGGCCACCCACCAATAGTTAATCTGGGTAATATGAAAACCCTTGAATCTCAAATCCTCAGTAACTACTTACATTAAAAAAAAACCATCACATTTCAAGAAGGCCAAAACTATTGAATTTTGAATTGGGTATGAAAACGTACTCTGTATTTCCATGAGCTTTGATCCGGTATTTCCAAATGGTTAGAAATCAAATGGCCCGAGACAAAACCATGGTAGAAAAGAAAAATTGAAGATGTAGAACAAGTTCTGTAGGTAAAATCATTGATTTCCTTTCACCAAAACCGTGGCTACATCTAGGAAAACCGTAGCCACAACCATGGGAAATTGTGGTAATCATGTACTTGGATACAGATGGAAAGCAACAAAACAAGCACATAAAGGTTTGGTTTTCAGATAAGACTGCTAACTACCCCACTAACCTGGTGATTTTTATTATCTATAATGTAAACTATGGTATTATTTTCATTTTATTTTTAACATCAAATATTTAATATTTATCTTGAAAGTTTAATGATAAAAATTGTCACTTCATTGTAATCTAACCGTCCAAATTAACAATATATATATATATAGATAGATAGATAGATAGATAGATAGATAGATAGATAGATAGATAGATAATTATTATTGTAAAAAAAAAAATTACAAACAAACTTTATGCAAAAAAAAGTTCTAAAATTTTAATTTTTTGTACAGATGTCTATTAATATAAAAGAGTGGAACATATAGTCACCTGCCTATGGCATGGACTAATAAAGTGTGATTGGGATAGTTAAAGTGCAAATTGTGTTTTTTAACAAAATTATGGTTTAACAAATTGTTTTAAAAAACAAAATTTACATGTAATATATCAAATTATGATAAAGCTTTAAGTTTCATCATCTTATTCATTGCATGAAACTTGAGGTTCGATGGCTAAGTAGTTTTGTGGAAAATAATTTTTTTCCTATTACAATTTTATGGCAAGAGTATCATATTTCTATAGCTTATGTCTTATAGCAATAGTTGTTAATGCTATTAGCAACTGTGGGGACATTTCCACCTCGTGGCTCTTGTTTAATAAGAGAGATTCAAGATAACTAGTTTTCTTATGCAAGAAAAAAAGCAGTACTCGTAACGTCACCAAGCTCTTGAAATTTATAAACAAAACTCGTCGAATCGGATAGTGGCTAGTTGGATACCATTTTAAATTTATTTTTGAGAATGACTATTTACTTTAACAAAGCACACAATAAAATTAAAGGTGGAAAAGTATAACATACTTTCCAACTTTTGAAAACGTTTATATTTTTCTTTATTAAATTAAATAATTATTCTCTACAATAACTTTAAAATGGTATCTAACTGCCCACTATCCAAATTATACACACACACACACACACACACACACACACACACACACACACACACACACACATATATATATAATTTAGAAAAATAAATTATTTTATAAAAGTTATAAAATGGTCATAATAAAAATAAGATTACAAGAGAAACAACCCCTCGTTATAAATATTAAGAAAATTATTATTTTTTATATTCAAAATTAATGTGAAAAAAGTTCTCATATTGAAAAAATATAATTAAAAAAATATAAATTAACCAATATATATTATATATTATAAATTAAGTTAATATATTTTATTTTTTAAAATTGAGTTATTTATTATTTATAAAATCAAGTTAAATAAAATATTAAGTTAAAAAACTCTTAAATGGTTGTGGTTATACATATTTCCTTGTAAATATAAAAATTCTTTCTTAATAATAATAATAATAAACAACAATTGTCCTTAGATGTGTAAAGAGATGTATTTTATTGAATAATCTATCTAATTGATAGAGCTTCAAAACTCGAAGTCTCCATAGAAATTGAAACTTAAATGTAAGCAATAATAAATTGAATCTTTTATAACAAAAAATAAAAATACAACAAAGTAACATTTAGAAGATGAAATAGTTAAGAAGAAATGAAGCTATGGAAAATTTACATAAATATGATATAAAAGAAGATTTCATCCGGAAAAAAAAGAATGTAACTTGCTATTTAAAGTTAAATCAAAGTTACATATCTCTAGAGATCATCCTTTTTTTTTATTATATACATGAAATGCCATTTTGAAGTGTTCAAAACACCCATCCAAAAATTGACAAAACATCCAGAATGCCTACAAGAAGTTCAAGCGACTATCTAATATAGAGAACCAAGGAGCATCATAGGACCCTAAAGGATCCAAAGTCCAATATCTCCTCACCGATACACTCTTCAAAAAAGAGAAAACCCTCCTGATGATATAAGGATCTTTTTGACAGTGAGTCTGCCCTCTGATTGAAAACCCTGTGAATATGACCAATTGAACATGGAGCAAGTATTTGAATCAGGTTTTGAACTCCCTACTGCCGATGATGTAGAGTTATGGTCTTTAATATTGATTTTCCATTTGCCCAGTCCAAATTAACTTTTGAATCCCCGTAAACTTTGAACTCTACATATCCTCTTCTCTGAACATACCAAAGCATATCCCATAGTACTAAAAGTTCAACAAAGGTGTTAGCTCCCTTCCCAATATTCATCCATAAATGAACATATGGAAGAGGGAATAGTCAAGTAAAATCAAATCCATTGTATATGAGTTCATGTATATAATAGAAATTATTTTATAACCAACATTCGATGAATTAGAGGAGATTTGGTAGGAAAGGATTTGAAAACAGCAAGGCTTCTTCTTGCTTTCGAATTTTCACATGTGCATTAATCTTCATTTGTGCATGGCATTCAAATGAAAATATTGGGGAGATGCAAAGGTCATTTTATGACCGAACTCTCAATATGTTAGTGAAAGTTATACCTTGATTATCAATGTTGCCAATGTCTATTGTTTCCTTATGTATTGTCATGCCTTGTGATTTTTGAATTGTCAAACCCCATGCCATTTGAAGGGGTAGTTGCTTGTGATCCCCCCTTGTTACGGGTGGAAAATGCACATAATGTGGATTGACAACATCCCATGGTGAACTAGTGTGGTTGTTGAAGTGGAAAACAACAACTGTTGGCGATTCAGGGGGCTTTGAGCCTGATGTATAAAAAATGGCAACAACTTTCCCAAGAGCTCAATTCACAAGGCCTATTGCAACCCATAAGTTGGATGTTAACATCACATGTTTTCCTTTACATAGAAATAATTTAGTGTCTAATTGGGCAGCTTCTTCATCGATGGACAATGGATTTCTTTATTGTGCATTGCTTTGTGCAATTGACATATGTACATAAGTAGAAAAAGTGTCATATATGACTAAAAAAACTACTAGAAATTGCATATAAATGGCTAACTTTACTCATGTGACTATTAGTATTTATTGCCAGTCATTTATAACGTGACTAAATAGGCGACTAAAAGTTTTTAGTCATTTATTAGTTGTTGTGATTGGTCAATTTAGTAATATATTTAGTCATTGTTTTAGTCGTTTTTGGGGTCATTGATTGTTGTTAACTAGTCATTTATTTAGTCATAGAGTGTTGTTAACTGGTCATTTATTTAGTCACACTAGTAATTTATTGTCATCAATTAGTAGTATATTTAGCCATATTAATCTTTAATTGTCGTCAAGTAGTAGTATATTTAGTCATTTGTATTCATTGATTTCCTTCCATTGGTAGTACATTTAGTAATTGTTTTAGTCATTGTTAATTGGTCATCATCTAGTCATAATAGTCATTTATTGCCATCAAGTGGTAGTATATTTAGTCATTTGTATACATTGGTTTCTGTCCATTGGTAGTATATTTAGTATTATTTTTAGTCATTGAATATTGTTAAATAATCATTTATTTAGTAATTTTTATTATTAATTGCTATCAATTGGTGGTATATTGATATATTATTGATTATTTGCTAGATCAATATATTTACTACTATAAATTCAATAGTGAATGCTCATTTATATGTTATGAATATTTTATTAAATATCATAAACTATGCAATGCATAAATAAACTTACTATTAAAATTGAATTAAAATAGAAAATCGCATCATATACTATGTAATGCAGAAATAACCATACTACTAAACTTGAATTAAAACAAAAAATCACATTAAGACATATAATGCAATATAGATGAGCCGCAAGATGATCATATATATTTATAAAATGAAAATTTTCAAAGTAGAACAACACTATTACTCAGAGTTTCCAACTCTAGTGCAAATGAACCATAATAACTTATTCATGAATAATAGACATTCAAACTACTGCATCAAGGAGTGGGCCAAGCTGTCTAAAATTTAGTACAATATGATAAACATCAACTATGTCATCTTTTGAAAGTATTCCAGTGGCCATCGTGTGAAGCTTCCTTCCTTCTCTTTTAGATGGACACATCCATCTATTTTGTCTTCATAAGGAAGGGTACGTTACTTTTGACCCTTAAAATATTTACATTTCCATCTCCTAATCCGCTCAAATTGACTCCATGTATAATAGATAGTGAGTGAATTCGCCCAATTCCCACATCAGCATTTTCATACGGATCGAACACCTTTACTTTATCGCCTACTTGGAGTTCATTAATACATTTATGCAAAAACAAAAACAAAATACACATTATATTGAGCTTTGAAAAATGGTGTTATAGAAGCAATTATACTCCACTATTTAACATAAATTTATTGTATTGAAATATGTAAAATGTTACATCAACAATTATATTCTAATATTTAGCATATTATTGCACTCACCTCAAGTTTGGAACCACTATGATTGTCTTGTACATGCTCGTCGAGTTTATCATCATCACTATCGATATTGACATCATGTTGTGTAGCATAGCTGAGAGATCTATTAGCAATGTCTTTTCCTTTTCTTGTTGCTTGGATATAATTTCTCTGCATGTATTTCATCATGCAAAAAAGTATACAACTTTAATTAGAAGTATGAACACTGCCATATTAAACATTCAATATTCAATTAAAGAATGCAACCTATAAAATTTTATCCAAAAGAATATTCTAAGCATTAAGAACGACAAAACATTGGGACATATTAACCATTACAACAACAATTATATCCTAATATTTAGCATTCACCATTTTTACGATTGGAATATCATCACCTATACCCAACGCTTTCTCCGCAGCATCAAGTGATTCCCCCATTGCAAATTCCATAGTAGTGATTCGATGACCACTGTTGTTATCACTATCATCCGATGTACCTTCGTGTTCAACATCAATTTTTGTTAATTTTATGATCTTAATGAATAAATATAGTAGTAATTGAAATCAATGAACAATCATAAACATAAGCATTCACATACGCGATAAATTTACCTTGGGGAAACCCTCTAGTACTTGAGGGAGAAAAACCCAACAAAATATTCCTTAGAATATTGATAGATAGTAGAGAATGTATTTACAATGACCAGATTACATCAAGCACCCTAGGTGCATTATCAGAGAGAAATACCAAGCACCCTTGGTGCAATATCAGAGCAAGAGAGAAGATGGAAGAATAGAACTCAGAATCATATCCTGCACAAAGAAAAGCGCATTTCCTTTAAGAGAGAAGATAATTCGCTTCACATTGAATTCATCAATCTGGTATATAGGAGGCTAACTCAAGCGTCGTCATCCATGTTTCGTAACTTAAGTGTTGTCTTTTAGTTCAACTTAAGTGTCGACATGCAAAATACTTTAGTTAACTAGATCTTCTTTATTAACACTTAGTTAACTCTTTTAACTGAAGCTTTTCTTGATAACATCACTGAAGTGAACAATTCGAATTCTCCTTTAAGTAACTAAAGTCTTTCTTGTTAACATCACTGAATTTTAACAATTCGATTTCTCTCTTATATTATCACATATTATCTTTATCTCTTGTCTTATTTGCATGGTACACATGTGCCAACTTCAATTCATCTATCAAATCAAATATACTAAGGATAGTTTTCCAATGATGTGATCATCTTGTTCTACTATCATTCCAAGTGGTCATATGATAAAGTATTTCACTCTAGAGGTGGCCAGTATCTAGAGGAGACTTAATAGATCAACCATGGTTAGTATTATATCTCACACCATTCTGCAATGCTAGTCCAGTTGCAGAATGGGCTGGCGGAATTCCAATCTGCAATGAAATGATGCGGATCGCTGGTAATGAGATTTTTGAATGCTACCAGGGATTGTTGATCACTTTGAAATGAGTGGGTGGAGGATAAAGATAAAATGAGGAGGAGAAACAGCATAGGAAAACCAAAACAAAGAGATGGCATGGTGGTTGGGATTGAAACAGGAGTATGGGGTATTGAAATGGGAGCAGAGGAGAGGGAATTGTGGGTTTACAAACTAAAGGATAAAGATAAAATGAGGAGGAGAAACAGCATAGGAAAACCAAAACAAAGAGATGGCATGGTGGTTGGGATTGAAACAGGAGTATGGGGTATTGAAATGGGAGCAGAGGAGAGGGAATTGTGGGTTTACAAACTAAAGTATTTATAGATAGAAAAAGAGAAACAATGTGTTTTGGCGTGGTGAAAGAGGAGGATATGGGTAGCTTCACAATGGGGTGGAGTGAAAAGATGGTGGGTGTAAAAACGAAGAACGAGAAATTGTCATGTTCTTTTGCCAGTTGAGAAATGCCACGCAATTGAGTAATGTTAACAAGATTTTTTCATAAATAGCATAAAATACCCCATATTAGAAGCCTAAACCTTTCATATACCATAATTTTGACGGAGTGCTAATATAACTAGGCCTGACACTCTTAAAAAAGTTATAGTGGTTGCCACATATGGTACATGAGGCAAATAAAAAATGGGTCCTTGGACTTTAGAGTGTAGAACACATATTACCATAACATGTCTATGTGGTAAAAACATAACCAATAATGGAACTCTAAGATATAAGTCAAAGAAAGTAATGCTAACAATATTTTTTCATAACTACCATAAAATACCGCATATTGGATGTCACGTCCCCTCCCATCGTACCAGCTAGATGGAGCGGATCGTGAGGCTAAAACCGGGCATCTAGACCCATAAAATTTTAACCAAGCATTCACATAATTTTAAAAAAATATGGGATGTATAATTATAAGAAAAACAAAACGGAAATGAACAATTACACATCCATTATACATTTAGTATATTCATGCCATTCATCAATCTAATAAAATCAAATTAGCAAATGAGAATGCTTATCTTAAACCAAGTAATCCCTGAGCAACCAGCTACGCTTCTGCAACGTTCCACCCAACCGTAGGCCAGTGTGCTCCTTAACCTCTCTGCACCACTTCCACCCCCGAGCTGGGCATGATCTCCACCAGTAACTAGGGAACAACAGGGTCTCACATAACCATAGGTACACCAGAATCAGCCATACCCACCCGCAGTTGGGTTTTCTGAGGTTGCTAGGAGATGGATGCATATAACAGCAAAAGTGTAAGTGCTGGGCATGAGAAAATGCTTCTATAGTGAAGTTCCCAACAATGGGTTTCTAACAGTTCCAGGAAAATGTGGGCAACCAAAACGAAAAGGAGAAAATGGGAAATCAACCCCAGGAGAGCAGAATCGTTTTCAGAAGAATGCTCATGGGCATTTCGTGGGCAGAAACGGCCTCCCTAACCCCAAAAATCGTGTCTCTCTTCTCCCATCCAATGAGCTAACCAAAAACGAGTTTGCAGGCATGGAATAATGCAGGAAATGGTGAAAACCTTGAAGGATAAAACCCCAACAGGCTCAGACTGCGTGAGAGAAAGAATGCCATGGGTGAAGAATGGCTTTGGGCCAATTTCATGGGGGTTTTCTTGCCCAGCCAACCAAAACTCGATTTCCCAGGTTGTTGTCTTGCCCATACACGAAAATTGACAGCCATGCCTCTCCCATCCCAAGGCATTAATTATCTCAACCAATTATTGGAAGAATTAAATGATTGGGTGCATGAGGCCAAATGGGTAGTTGAGAGTTCATGGGTTTCCTCAATGAAATGGCTTAACACCATGGCTCAAGGGTTTGGTTATTTTCCCTCCCTATTCCTTGTAGAGATCATGCCCCCATCTCTTTGTTGCATTGCGTAGCTGGATGTGGGTATCTTTCATTGAATTCGTATTTACATGATGTCTTATTTACATCGTGCCCTTCTAGCACAAGAACCATAGGCATCTATCTCTTTAATTTCCAGTACATAAAATTCTAAATCAGTGGTGGGGCCTTGGCCTTGAGCTCCTCACCATGATTAAGTTACAATATTTACATCATTCATGATTTAATGCAAGGGGGGTCAAAATGGGGACGTGACATACCCCTCCCCTTGGAATAACACCGTCCTCGGTGTTCCAACACTTCGGAAATAAATACTCACTTTACATATGTCCAAAATTCACAAAATGTGGAAGGTTTGTCCTGCATTTCACCTTTTTACTTGGTTTTTTTTTCAGGACTAAGTACTTTGGTCTTTACAACCTGCTCTTGTTGGCTAGGACCTTCGAGCTCTGCGTGAGGACATCGTTCCAAAACAATTCCTTCTTTTTCTTTTCCTTCCAACTGGTCCACGAACCTGTGGAATTTACGGTTGCTACCCCCTTGATATCCTCTTGTTGGGAAGTCACGGAGGAAATGATTTCCTCCACACCCCCAACATTTCATTGGCGGCTTTACCTTTTCTCGGTCCATTTCCTTTGACTCTTCCCACCTAGGATGTTTCTTGATCGGACGATTGGATGAATGCTTCTTCATTGACCCACTTTCTTTTCCCTTGCTGATTGCTCCCAGAATGATTTTTACCTCTTTTTGCAGACGAATAAAGTCTTGCAAAGCCTCATGGTTTATCTCATTCTATTGCCTCTGTAGCTTGAGCATATCCCCAATATTTTCTTGGGTCCTGGCAATTGTTTGAAGAAGACTTTCAGCCAATTCTAATAGCCCTTGGTTTGCTGCCATGGTCAATGGGCACAACTGAACACACTTTGCTTACTAGCAACACTTTCCTGTGCCGGCTGCAACCAATTGTTTCACTTTCTTACCTGTGAAATTCATCATGGGAATTCTTTGTTAGGACAAGCATAACATAAACATTAAGATTAGTCAATTATTTTCCTTCTTGACATGGAATGTCCATGCTTTATTCATGGGACTTCCATACTTTTCATGCTTTCCAAACATACACATGAACTCATTCATGTTCATCCTTTCACAGGAAATTTACTATTTCATCATCCACAATTCATCTCAAGCAATTACACACAATCTATTTTCAGCCATGATATGCACTCAACAATCTTTTGTTTTATAAATGCATCAATCAAAAGAAAAGAGAAGAGTAGGGGTTTCTCCCTCTTAGTCTTGTTCTATTATGGAGCTACACTATCACTGTGGTTTCATGCTCCTTAGTCTCTTTCACTTCAATGTGAATGCTTTGAATTTCCTTTCTTGGCTACGACACTTAGTGTCTAAGGTCTGCATATGGTTTTCAACTAGGGAACCCTTCCCCATTGTCGCTTACAGAACCTTTGGCTGCTAGGACCCACACAGTTCCACTAGCACCATCTTCCATTACTGCTCATATCGAGCTCTTTAGGACAGTCATATGTCCACATGCATCCTCCAGATGCTTTCATAGTCCTTGCTTCCAGCAATACCTACACTCAAACATTGAGTCAATTCACATGTTTAGGGTATTTTCATAGGGTTTATTTCAAAATGAGAATTTAAGAAATCATAATTAAATCATATACACATGTATATTCATAAGCAAGAAGTTGCAAGATAACCAAATACTTATCTGTATTGTGCGTTTCCTTGCTACTCCACAGGTTTCCTTCTCTGCTTTACAAGCCTTGGATCACCTGTGGGGTGGATGCTTGGCCATCACACATGCTGCTCCACAACATCATCCGAATAGGCAATGCCAAGCCAGTGTGCCGACTGGGTTTATCAGGCATCCCAAAAATTAGTATGCTAAGCCAGTACGCCGACTGGGTTTATCAAGCATTTCAAAATCAGTATGCTAAGCCAGTACGCCGACTGGGTTTATCAAGCATTTCAAAATCAGTATGCTAAGCCAGTACGCCGACTGGGTTTATCAAGCATTTCAAAAATCAGTATGTTAAGCCAGTACGCCGATTGGGTTTGTCAGGAAATAACACCATTCACCAATACCTCCACATCATGCAAGTAACCAATGCCAAGCCAGTACACCGACTGGGTTTATCAGGCATCCAGCAACCTTTCGCCACAACTCCCAAATAACCAATGCCAAGCCAGTACACCGACTGGGTTTATCAGGCATCCAACAACCATTTGTCACAACTCCCAAATAACCAATGCCAAGCCAGTACGCCGACAAGGTTTATCAGGCATACAACAACCATTCGTCACAACTCCCAAATAACCAATGCCAAGCCAGTACGCCGACTGGGTTTATCAGGCATACAACAACCATTCGTCACAACTCCCAAATAACTAATGCCAAGCTAGTACGCCGACTGGGTTTATCAGGCATACAACAACCATTTCCAAGCCAGTACACCGACTGGGTTTATCAGGCAATATGAACAACATAATATGATTACGTGGCTCCTTCTCTTGTGCAACCAGCGGTTCCCTCTAGGAACTCCATAGGTGACTCACTTGACTGCAGGCTAGCATGGCCCCACAATACCCACTCACACTACACAAGGATGATACCCCTTTTCTGCAACACAGCTCCCCGGGCCTACCCATCCCTTCTAGTGTCCTTTAGTGTGAGCGTAGAAAGGTTACTACTGCCCATACAGTCCTCTTGAGCACCCTTTCTTCACTTTGCCTCTTACGTGCAACACCAAATTGCATCTGTGTAAGCTGATAGCACAAGAATGATAAGCAGACTCATCAGTATTGTTGCTCAAAAATCGTAATCATATTTCATATCATTCACTATCAAGTATTGAAACACCAGGAATGCGTCCATTCCCTTAGGGTGTAGTCAATATTGAAAACCCTACCATGACCCAGCACCAGAAAAGGTGTGCACCCCCTTTCCGATGTGCGCCATGTAGGTCCTAATCATACTCAAGCATTCTGCAATGATATAAATAAGATAGAGCATGCTCTGCATATTAACCCTAATAATTTAGACATGCATGTTCTTGTCTAGGGTCACAGAATACTCATTCATTTTGCATATGTGCCTCACATGCCTTCTGGGCATAGCTTTACCATCTCACTTTCATGGTTTACCGTCATGCGGTTTGGCTGAGACATTATCAATGGCGTTTCACCCGAAACCCATTTCCAAAGCATGGGGTCTTTCCCATCTGGTTTGGCTTCTGCAGGTCATCACACATGATCTTCCTGCAATGTGTCCTCTTTGCACACCTTATCAAATAGCCAAACAGTCAGCAACATTTAGCAATAAGCTTCAATTATGATTGTTCCATAACCAATCAATAGCATTAATAATTAAATTCAATATGAATTTACACTTTTGTCTACTACAGAAATTGGTTTTCTTATCCATGAGTCTATCCTCATATTGTTTGGCTCCTGTAAGTGACACCACTCTTCCTGTTATGGTCTTATGCCCGCTGCCATACATGAGCATCTACTTACAGCATGTCCTCCTGACACATTTCATATAAGCCAAACAGTCATTAGCAATTATTAGCAAAATTTCAAATCCGAAACATTTACAAATCTGAGATTTACAACTGTCCTTACTAACAGAACTTAGAGCTCTCATCCATGAGATTCCTTCTCATAAGCTCTAGATCAAATTTCACAGTCATATCACTCATACGACTCTGTCCTTCCACAGAGCATTCTAGCAGCCCATTGATCATGATTGGGCTCTTCATGCACTTACTATTCTGCATTCATAACAACCCATGATATGATCCTAGAATTATCATCAATTCATCACTTCATTCATTATTTATTTTGCAATAACATATGCATCATCCTTATGTATTCACACCATGCATCACAAGATTTATAAAATCTCTTTAATGCACATCTACTAAATGCTACCTTGCATTGTTTCATGAGTACTATGCATTCAAGCCTATTATGATCGAACATGACTATCTCATATAATTTGCATTACCATATTCAGGACCACCAGTCCTCACTTGCTTTGGTTATTAAGCACATAACCAACATACACATGGCATGATATAAATTCATATGAATGCATTGAGATTTCTAAACAATCATAGGGTGTAAGGATCATTTCCTTCACTTACCCACGCCTCACCAAGCTTGGTAGGTTAACAGTCCCCGTCAATATTCAATATCACATGCAAACTAACTCAACATAGCTCAAACATGGTTGAAGAGATCTTACCGAATCCTCTTCAACATTCATGCAATTTGGCACTGATAATCATTACCTATATGGTTACCATTAACATCGCCTGATGTTACCCGATCAGTTGGCCTCTTACCAAGGCTGCTCAGTCCTTTTGTCAACTTTTGATCATAGATTTGTTGCACCATCCTTTCTGCATAAGGTCGTTGGCTTCATGCAACAACATCCCCAGCACATTTAGCCATGCTCTTTGTTATCTTTGGTCCTACAACCAATACCAACATCAATAGTGATCATCAATCACAATATCCTCCATTAGTGGTTCATTGCATATGCAGACTTCATTATTCTACCAATATGCAATATCCCATTTAGGCACCAGCATTTCCATATGCACTATGCAATGTTTGTTAAGATGCCATCTAGTGCATATACATCTATGTAATCTCTTACATTTTTAACATTTTTATGCCATATGACGATTTCATAATTGTAAGTATGATAACAAACAGGGGTTTAAGGAATTCTTCCCTTTTCGATCCCTCCTCATAACATGGAATTCCTCTTCCATATCATGCAATTGTAGAAATTGCCCATATTGACAACAAAATTTGTTTGTCAAAACAGCCGGGGGCACTCTTCTGCACTAAATATCTATGATATATGTAGACCTCATTCAAACTCTGGTCATGTATCATTGTTCCCTGCTGGACAAGCTTTCCAATGCCGGTCTTCATGCTCCATTCCGACATCAGGTGCCGAAACTGCATCTCTTAAAAAATGACAACTTTCACTCCAATTCTGCACATTTTACACAGTTGCATTTTGGTCCAGAATGCCAACTTTAGCCACCTGTGGAAGAAAATCTATGAGGAATCACAAAAACTTATCTACCGGGCGAAGTTAATCCATATAACAAGGAACACTCATCAATTCACGGATTTTAATTCCGATGCACCATTCATCTTCTATGAATTTCTAGGTTTGACTACTTCTCACTTTTCACATTTTTCCAAAATTCCAAATTTTGGGCCAAAAATGGCTATCTCCCAAACGGTGCATTTCTGGAAAATCTTCGTCTAACGGAAACTGTCCGTCTTAATGAGAATATGAAATGTCTAGTTCAGTAAAATTTTTGATTCCCACATCTAGGGTCACTTTTACTACCCACAAGCTTTTCAAAATCCCGAAAAAGTGGCCCGGAACAGTGCTTTTTGGCCTTCTTGATCACCCCGACTCCACATCCTTTGGAGTTTGGCTCCAAGATTCTGAACTTACCATTGTGCCTGCTTCATGACCGTGCCTGATCAATTTCAGCTCAAACTGACCTTCCGTCAAGCCTCGGGACTCCGTCCTTCAAAAGTCACTATTATCCATTTTTTTGTCAAATCGGAGTGTAATGGGCCCGGGGTCTTCACTGGTTCTTTCATGGCCTCCGTCAATGGCCTCCGAGCCCCACAGGAATCATCCCATTCCGAGCCCCGATGCTCCCCCTATCCAAAAAAATGAGTTTTTTTTTTTTTTCCTGCCTGCCTGCCGCCACTGCGGGGCGGTTCACTGAATGCTCCCGCAATTGCGGCCCGGTTGGCTATAGCCTTCCGCAGTTGCGGGCCGGTTGGCTTTATCCTTCCGCAGTTGCGGGCCGGTTGGCTATATCCTTCCGCAGTTGCGGGCCGGTTGGCGGAATGCTTTCGCAATTGCGGAACGACTCGGTGAAGTCTTCTGCAATTGCGGAACGATTCGCCGAAATCTTCCACAGTTGCGAAACGATTCGGCGAAGTCTTCCGCAGTTGCGGAATGATTCGCCGAAGTCTTCTGCGATTTCAGAAGAGATTTCCTTCCGAAATTTCGGAAGAGAATTCCTTCCGAAATTTCCTTTCGACGCCGAACACTTAGAAAAAAAATTTCTGCTTTTTCGGAGCGGTTCTCCGAATTTTCCCGCGTTGCGGAACAACTCGCGGAATCCTTCCGCAAATTTCGGAAGAGAATTCCTTCCGCAATTTTCGGGGCGACTTCCCGAACTCTTCCGCGTTGCGTAAAAACTCACAGAATGCTTCCGCAGTTTCGGAGCAATTCGCCGAATGCTTCTGCAGTTGCGGAAGAAATTCGGGAATTCCTTCCGCAGTTGCGGAAGACATTCGGGAATTCCTTCCGAAACAGTCTTTAAACAAATTTTCAAATAGACTTAAACAAAAAAAAATTTCAAACAAACTTGAACAAATTGAAAACTTTGGATTTGGCCCATAGAGGCCCAATGCTGCAACCAGCAGCTCTGATACCATTCTGTCACGTCCCCTCCCATCATACCAGCTAGATGGAGTGGATCGTGAGGCTAAAACCGGGAATCTAGACCCATAAACTTTTAACCAAGCATTCACATAATTTTAAAAAAATATGGGATGTATAATTATAAGAAAAACACAACGGAAATGAACAATTACACATCCATTATACATTCAGTATATTCATGCCATTCATCAATCTAATAAAATCAAATTAGCAAATGAGAATGCTTATCTTAAACCAAGTAATCCCTGAGCAACCAGCTACGCTTCTGCAACGTTCCAGCCAACCGTAGGCCAGTGTGCTCCTTAACCTCTCTGCACCACTGCCACCCCCGAGCTGGGCATGATCTCCACCAGGAACTAGGGAACAACAGGGTCTCACATAACCATAGGTACACCAGAATCAACCATACCCACCCGCAGTTGGGTTTTCTGAGGCTGCTAGGAGATGGATGCATATAACAGCAAAAGTGTAAGTGCTGGGCATGAGAAAACGCTTCTATAGTGAAGTTCCCAACAATGGGTTTCTAACAGTTCCAGGAAAACGTGGGCAACCAAAACGAAAAGGAGAAAATGGGAAATCAACCCCAGGAGAGCAGAATCGTTTTCAGAAGAATGCTCATGGGCATTTCGTGGGAAAAAATTGCCTCCCTAACCCCAAAAATCGTGGCTCTCTTCTCCCATCCAATGAGCTAACCAAAAACGAGTTTGCATGCATGGAATAATGCAGGAAATGGTGAAAAACGTGAAGGATAAAGCCCCAACAGGCTCAGACTGCGTGAGAGAAAGAATGCCATGGGTGAAGAATGGCTTTGGGCCAATTTCGTGGGGGTTTTCTTGCCCAGCCAACCAAAACTGGATTTCCCAGGTTGCTGTCTTGCCCATACACGAAAATTGACAGCCATGCCTCTCCCATCCCAAGGCATTAATTATCTCAACCAAATATTAGAAGAATTAAATGATTGGGTGCATGAGGCCAAATGGGTAGTTGAGAGTTGATGGGTTTCCTCAATGAAATGGCTTAACACCATGGCTCAAGGGTTTGGTTATTTTCCCTCCCTATTCCTTGTAGAGATCATGCCCCCATCTCTTTGTTGCATTGCGTAGCTGGATGTGGGTATCTTTCATTGAATTCGTATTTACATGATGTCTTATTTACATCGTGCCCTTCTAGCACAAGAACCATAGGCATCTATCTCTTTAATTTCCAGTACATAAAATGCTAAATCAGTGGTGGGGCCTTGGCCTTGAGCTCCTCACCATGATTAAGTTACAATATTTACATCATTCCTGATTTAATGCAATGTGAAAATCCTCACAGCAGATCTAAGAGATGATGTATAACTCACAAGAGTAATTATGATTAAGCAGGAAAATAGAAGAAGAGTGAACAATACAGTATAATGAGCAACAGAATAATATGGTACAGTAGAACTCAGATAGAAGCAATAATACTTCACACACACTAGATTATTAATCACAAATGGACATATAAATAATACAATGCATGAGGAATTCGAATGCCTAAGGTGGCAATTCGAATTAGCCTTCATGGAGTGATCAAAGGATCACTGGAGTGTCATCGGAGCACAACTAGGTGTCCTCATGATCATCGGAGCGCAACTGTAAGTCTTCATCATCATCAGTGGAGTCATCAATGCTCAAGTAACTGTCAACCATCAGTCAAACTAACTCTAGTAGGTGTAACTCAGTGTAACTAAGTGTAACTCAGTGTAACTCAATGTAACTAAGAGTAATTGAATGTAACTGAGTGTAACTGACTGTAACTGAGTGTAACTCAATGTAACTGAGTGTAACTGACTGTAACTGAGTGACAACTAGACTGGTAGGTGAAGAAGGGCGAGTTGCTCCCTAAAATCAAGGAAGAAGGGCGCATTAAGCAACTGGAGGGCTAAAACTGAATAGTGAGAAGCTCCTGGGGGCTGGCTAACTGAGGGCTAGGTGCTGGACTGATGACTGGGATGCATGCAAACCCTAGAATGCATGCAAACCCTAAAAGTGCATGCATGACTGAAAATGTAAATGATCAAAATACTGGTGGGACTAGGATGGAGTATAGGAATATCCTAACACCCCCCCTTAATCCATCCTGGGCCCTGGTAACTAAGACCAAAGGTCACCCAATACAATGAATAATAACAATCAATAAACCAAGGAAGTGGGAAAATTTCATGGGAAACATACCCCCTCCTCAAAAATAGACTGTAAGGAACACATAAAAATAAATGCTCCAAACTCAAGCATGTGTGATGCTTGGTCATATGTCTGGAGGTATCTTCTTCTTGGGAAGAAGTGGATCATGCTCAAAAAGCATGTGCTTGTACTTGCTCTTCAGATCGAATGTGATGAGAACAAATCCAACAATATTAGAATGATCCTTGAACCTGTGATTCGAATTAGTTGAGGTAGGATCAAATTTTTGAATGTGCATATAGTCCTTTGTCTTCTCCTTCGAACCACTATGGGTGAGATTATGCCAAAAAGAACTATTACATGTTTGCTTGAAATCAAAATCAGATTTAAGACTTTCAAAACAGTTTCTTGAGATCTCCTTTGAACCAGCAGGGGTGAGATCAAAACTATCATATGCATGAAAAATTTTCCCAAGCAGTAATTGCTTAGAACCCAAATTAGATACAAGACTTGAATCATGGTTTCTTGAGATCTCCTTTGAACCATGAGAGGTGAGATCAAAACCAGTAGATGCATGAGAAATTATCCCAAGCGAATGGCGATGGCCATATTCTTCAATGACCTTCTGAAAGCATGAATTTATGATCATATAGTAGTATAAAAGAGATGTTTGCTGAAGAGGAGCGAATGCATTACCTCCATTAGCTGATTTGACCTCTGAAATAATCATGTGATCATGATGCAAACCAACAGACTCTGGTGCAAGAGAGGATTTAGGACCTTCTGCAATATCTAGAGTGTGAGCTGGCACAGAAATAGAAGAAAGTTTGAGCATGAGCGGAGAATCTGCAAGTTCTTTGTCAGCAACTTCAATATGAGATGATACTGGTTCATGATCTGAGAGACCATCAAGAGGAGCGAATGCATCACTTTGTTTTCTTTCGAATGGGTTGGGACCAAGTCCTTCATTCTCTCTGCCAAATTTTCCATCCAGGTGAGCCCATATCTCTTTTGGAGTCCATAACTCTCTTGGAATTTCAACACCATCACGGTATTTGAATAGGAATCTCTGGTATGCACACAAAGAAAACATTATTGCTGCAAAGTGCATGTCTCTTTTATTTAACCAGTCAATCTTCTCTTCAGGGGATTCGAACTCTCTTTCAAAATAACAATAAAAAAGATCATGGATCTTCAAGTCTGCTATCATTCTTGGTTTCCATTCATCATACTTGAGTGGATCAAGAGGAGTAATTCCTGATGAATACATAGAAGCTGTAGAGGACCTACAAAAACAATATAGAATAATTGCAACTGCTACTGCTGCAAAAATGCAGAAACTGCTGCACTCGAAATCTTGGTAATAACCTGCAAAAAACTCTCAAGAATGGAGATAAACAATACTCTCAACATGCTCTGATACCATGTGAAAATCCTCACAGCAGATCTAAGAGATGATGTATAACTCACAAGAGTAATTATGATTAAGCAGGAAAATAGAAGAAGAGTGAACAATACAGTATAATGAGCAACATAATAATATGGTACAGTAGAACTCAGATAGAAGCAATAATACTTCACACACACTAGATTATTAATCACAAATGGACATATAAATAATACAATGCATGAGGAATTCGAATGCCTAAGGTGGCAATTCGAATTAGCCTTCATGGAGTGATCAAAGGATCACTGGAGTGTCATCGGAGCACAACTAGGTGTCCTCATGATCATCGGAGCGCAACTGTAAGTCTTCATCATCATCAGTGGAGTCATCAATGCTCAAGTAACTGTCAACCATCAGTCAAACTAACTCTAGTAGGTGTAACTCAATGTAACTAAGTGTAACTGAGTGTAACTCAATGTAACTAAGAGTAACTGAATGTAACTAAGTGTAACTGACTGTAACTGAGTGTAACTCAATGTAACTGAGTGTAACTGACTGTAACTGAGTGACAACTAGACTGGTAGGTGAAGAAGGGCGAGTTGCTCCCTAAAATCAAGGAAGAAGGGCGCATTAAGCAACTGGAGGGCTAAAACTGAATAGTGAGAAGCTCCTGGGGGCTGGCTAACTGAGGGCTAGGTGTTGGACTGATGACTGGGATGCATGCAAAATGCATGCAAACCCTAGAATGCATGCAAACCCTAAAAGTGCATGCATGACTGAAAATGTAAATGATCAAAATACTGGTGGGACTAGGATGGAGTATAGGAATATCCTAACATGCAAGGGGGGTCAAAATGGGGATGTGACATTGGAAGCCTAAACCCATGTATCCTTTTAAGGAAATGGGGTCGAAGGAAGTTCCAACTTCATTTCCCTCTTTATGGGCATCCAACTTTTGGTGATTTTTCCTAGCTTACTTTTCTTCTCCCTATTGGCCTTTGCATTAGGAGTGAGGATGGCAATGATAAACATACCATACTTTGTCTCTATTTGGTTTGTTTCTTCATAATTGTGTTATTCTTTTGCCTTCCTAAGTTAGATGCCACAATTTATTTCACTTGCCAAAAGAGCTCTATTATTTTAGCATTACTTGACACTCTACAATTGAATGCCCTAGGTATTGAATTAGTTTACCCACCTCTTCATCCACTACTAAGTCGAGGGTTTGTGCTCAGATTTTCTAGTTGACTCTATCATCCATGAGCTTTACTTGGTTCATTATTGTCCATGGATGTTTCCTTTACTAGCCTTCTTGAATTTACATTACTTTCATCCTACCTATAATGTTATTAAAAGTAGAGTCACTCACTAGCCTCTACGAATGGTTTGCCTCCGTTCTTTGTTTTTTGTCCTTATGAAGCCCAACCGTTCTCTTTTTTCCAATGGCATCCCTATTCTCAATGGGGACTTCATAAACTAGAGTATCAAAGAAGTGTACATAACTCTTGAACTCTTTATATAAACGTAGATTTAAATCAAATACTGGAAGGAAACTAACACTCTCACCTTCCACCCTCTTCTCTTCATATTCACCATATGCCACCTCTAAACATAATAAAGAAGTATGGAACTAACATCATTAAACATTCATTTGATGTAATCCCATGATGTGGATTGATGCCATCATCCTCTTAAGCTTTACATCTTCATGAAAGAGGGTTGAATTCACGAATTCACTATGATGGGACCACTGTCTATTATTAATGGAGTGACAAGTACGAACAGTAATTTTTTTAAGGATCCATAGTGTAGACAACGATCTATTATTAATGGAGTGATAAGTACGAACAGTAACTTTTTTAAGGATCCATAGCGTAGAAACCTTGGGGAATCTTACTAATTATCAAATTTTCAACTATAAAATGTTTTATATAGTTTTTAAAATAAATTTATGTTAAGTTTAATTTTTTTAATTTTTATCTAAATTCTAAAAAAGTCGTATATTAATTTCTTTTACTAATATTAATATATTCAAATTTAAAATAGATTTATGTTAATTTTAATTTTTTTAACTTTTATTTATCTAAAATTCTAAAGTGAAATCAATAATAACAACTCACACTTTATTTTCTTAAACCTCTAAAGTCAAGTCAATACTTACAACTTTTTCTTTATTTTAGAAAATTTTCCAATTTATTCACCCATGTTCTGGTTGATTCTTCATTTTCTTGACGTCTGAATTCAAGTCAATACTAATAGACTTAGACTTGTGAAGTCAAGTTAATAATAGACTTATGAGGTCAAGTTAATAATAGACTTAGACTTGTGTAGTCACCATTCCAAATTTCCCAGTGATTATTCCTTTCCTTAGACTTCTGAAGTGAAGTCAATAGTAAACACCTCACAAACTTTATTTTCATAACCTACCTGTCTGAGTGATATTTCATTTTCTTGAACTTTTAAAGTCAATACTGACAACTTTTTCTTTATTCCCGCTGATTCTTTTTTTCTTGGATGTCTAAATACACCCAGTACCTCAATACACGACAAATCAAATCAAAACACACATTTCTCCACATGTACCTCGCAATTTCCAATTTTAAATCATGTCTCTGTCTTTCGTTTTCCCACCATCTCTCTTCCGCTTCCAATAAAAATTTAACGCATTAAACAAATCTTTTACGTGGATACCATATTACCAAATCAATTAACATTTTACCTACTTTTTTCAAGTTTTAATAAAAAAATAGTATTGACTCATTCACTGCCACATTATGACGATGATGTTGGTTGTTATATTAAAACCAAGAATGAAATTTGGTGCTATATAAATGTGAGTGTGGAACTTATTTTAAGGAACTTGTCTATGTAAATAATAAATTTGTTACAATATTCAAATATTATAATTTAAGATGAATTTATGGTGGGGTGTGTATCAATGTTTGAATTTTTTTTAAATTACAATATAATTTAATTTATTTATTTTTAAATGTTATATTAAATGTCAGGTTAATATTAGGCCAATAATGTATATCAAATTTTAAATTATATTTCTCTTCTCCGAATATAATAAATTTGGAACAAATTTCATTATAATCTTATACTTAATATTTATATAATATTTTTCCAACCTCAATTTAAAAAAAACACAAATATATGATACTTTATAAATCAAAATTTTATTATTATATATTATTATTATGATCTATTTGATAAAAAAGTTACAAATTCATTTTTTTAAATTTAATTATTAATATTACATATATAACACAATATATTTAAATATATAAATATTATGATTTCCTTGAAACTCAATGCTAAGAGAGCTTCACCATAGAATCCAAAGGAGCAACCCCTCTCTCCATGGTCCAATGAATTTTCCCTTGCATATTTCTCACCTCAAACTTATATTATAGAATAGGGATCTACTAGAATCTTCGGAGTAAATAACTTGAGAGTGTCATTACAAAAACTTAGCATTAAAAATACAAGGGCTTGTTTTCTTTAATAAGTTGATAGATTGTCATTACAAACACTTAGTTTTAAAAATACGTTTATTTGTTTTCTTTTATAACTTGATTAGTTGTTATTAGAAAAACTTAGAATTAATGTAAAATTGGAAAATTGAAGTTAGTCATGCAACTAATGTGTCAACACATCTTCTTAAAAGGATTCCAAGTGCATTTCACATTTTATCCAATTATTTTTTAAAAAATTTCAATAGAAAATATTGGGACTACACCAAAATAGATCCATCTTAAACCCGTATCTATCAAGCACCGAGAGGGATCCAATTTCTTGAGGTGTATTTCTTTTTTAAAATTTAAACTCAATAAATTTGATCTCTCTTGATTCATAGATCCGAGTTTAAGTTTTAAGTTTTTATTTTATAAATGAACATTGATTTTTTAATTACCTTTCATAATATTTTATTTTATGAGCCAACATGGATTTTTTTAAATACTTTCCATAAAAAAAAATTATGAGCAGACATGATTTTTTTTAATCATTTTGTTAGGAACAAACGGTTGTAGAGCACTAGACTCGCTGCAATAATCATTTCACATCTCATCCAATTACCTTTTTTTAAAGTTTTAATAGAAAAAAATTGTCACTACATAATCATTCCGCATCTCATCCAATTACATTTTTAAGGTTTCAATATAAAAAAATTTAACTACATAATCATTTCACATCTCATCCAATTGCCTTTTTAAAAATTTCTATAAAAAAAAATTACTACTACATAATCATTTCACATCTCTTCCAATTTCCTTTTTAAAAATTTCAATAGGAAAAATTGACACTATATAATCATTCACATCTTATCCAATTACCTTTTTTAAAGTTGAATTGAAAAAATTCTTACTATATAATCATTTCACATCTCATCCAATTATCTTTTTCAATGTTTCAATAAAAAAAATACACTTAAATGCCAAATTATGACATGATATTTCTTGTTTTTTAAATATAATAATATTTTTATATATACATTATGTTATAAAATTGATTCAATTATTTGAATGATTTAAACCATAATCTTAATAGCTATAATCGTCTATTTTTTTTAGCTGAAACCACATGTAATATTAATAATAAATTTGTTATTTTTAATTAATATAAGAGTAGATAAGTTATTTATATATATAGAGAGAGAGAGATATAGATATATATATTTATTGTTTTTTAAATTTTTTTGTTCATTATGAATTTTATTTTTATTTACATTTATAAACATGGAGACTACATATATCTAATCTACATATTTTTATTTATTAATATTATATTGGAACTTATCTCTCGTGTCAAGTTTATATTATGCTAAGTAAGTTACACATCGCCCTCATTTTGTATTGTAAAATGAATATCTCTTCTTTAAGTGTAATAACGTTTTATCAAATCAAGTACATTGGATATAGCTTGGGTGGTTGGGAGGAACGATCGATACCCTCCCCACCCATGTTCAATTCTTATAACTGGCATGATGCTCTTGTTGAGCCCTTATTGGAAGTCATTATATATATATATATATATATATATATATATATATATATATATATATATATATATATATATATAATTTACAAGTACAATTTATTATAAGTCAATGTTGCGCATTTTTAAGATAATTTTCTTGGAATTTGGTTCAAATTTTTTTACAATTTGAACAAAGATTGTATAGCATGATTTGGTGATAAAGTTGTATAAATTTTAGATTACTTCATTATTTTATTATAAAAAATTGCATGAAACTCAAACAATGTAAGAAATTTCTAAACAAAAACTCAAGAAACTTAATAGTAGCAATGTAACACCCATCCTATGAAGGGTGTTAATTTCCTCTACTTGGAAGCTGGAAGCAACTATAATTGGAAGAAAAGTTTAACTAAAATTTAAATTGGGAAGCTCTAATCAATTTATGTAATTTACTCATTTTATTTTACTATGCTACAATGTTCCACTTCTTTTCTCACACACACACTAAAAGCATAAAATACAAAAATAACATAAATTTCAATTTCACAGTATATATCTACAATTTCTTACTTGGTAATAATAACCCTTTTTCATGTATGTCTATGTAAAAAAAATGACTAAGTAAAAAGAAGTAGAATATCTCTCATGTAGGTGTAAATGCAAGCAATCCCTCGATCCAATCCCATATTCTAGTCCAACAAGGTAGTAGTAAGTACTTTAAAATATTTCCCTAGGGATCCTCCCAACCAAATAGCTACAAGTTGCTAGTTCTAGGAAACATGTGGTTTCCTATCCCTTCATGCTCACATCTCAGATAACCACAACAACATCCCTCTTTCCAAACTTTCTCCTATGCCAATTCACAATCCAAATAACCAGTCCCCAAAACAATCAATCCTTTTCACAAAATATCCTTCCCAAACTCCCCAGAACCCCCTTCTCGATTTACCCTAATCTCTTCAAATACTCCCCTCTTCCTCCTTCCTCTGTCTCCTTCAAGGTCAAGTCCCCTCATAAATATATTCCACCCACTTCTTAATGGTATGTCATTCCCCTTAACTAGTCCTAACTAATACATTTACTCCAATCCAGACTCGTAAATCTAAATGTTATAAAATATTAAAATATCTTTATGTTGATTATTTTATTCACACAACTATCATTCACTCCAGAAATTGGTTATCATTCAATTCACACTTGTTAGGTAAACATTAAAGGGGTCTACCTAAAATGATACAAAACTAATACTTTCTACATATGATCTATAATGACTAACTTAATGAGATATGCACAAATGACAACTTATAGATGCAACTAATATTTTTTGTTTTAAATGAGAACAAAAGATAATATGAGTGCCCTACTATGCAACCTAATTGAATTAATGAAATTTTAATAACATCAATTAATAGTCTAATTACCATCATAATTAATAATTTCAGTCATTCGCCGCCACACATTATAATATTACAAGCACTGATAGGTACTTGGATTTACATCATAACTAGTACTAACATACATGCACACGATGTGTGTGCGTGGCCAGCATACACATAGCTTGCACATGTACTATATGCAACTATCATCACCGCGAATGCATAACACTTAACTGGCAATTCAATAACGACCACACATGCAAGACAACCATATATTACCATCATCATTAACAAATAATTATGTTAGGACACATAAAATTTATAATTATTTTTATCTTAATGAATTAAACAATGATTTATAGGTGAAAGGTACCAACTATAACTAAGATTGGTGTCTCAAATCCCCAACCTAGAACAGTGCTACTTTAATTATCCTTCCTCCCTAACCTACTTCCAACTTCCACTTCCTATCCATTCCTCTGCTAGAATATCCTGGAGCATCAACTATATGACCTAACCCTAGATATAACCCTTAAGTGGAAGCATTGAGTAAATCGACCTAACCTCCCTAGCAAGAAACCAACAATCACCAAATAACAACTTGGGGAATGTGACTCAGCACAAGCCTCCCACAACTTTGGGTATTGGAGGATACATAGTGGGCAATACCTCCACCCCTCCCAACATGACTAGGGTCAACACCCTATCATAAATCACATTGTGTTGTTATTGTGGTTATTAGAGTTGTGTCATCGAATGAACAGTTTGGGAAACCTGGTTTCCTGCATAAAATTGCACTAGCACACACATCATGACAAGTATATGGCTATCACTTAGCCCTTGTAACTCGCAGGTTAGTATTACTCATGAAAACATACATACATCCATACATAACATTCTTTCACTATTTCCATGTCAATTATCAATTGATCAATCATTAGTTAATATAAACAATAAAAGGAGGGAACCCATCAAATATTATGGGCCAATACTATTGGCCGCCCAATACCACGAGACAATATACCACCATCCAAAATTGCTATAAAAAGGTGGTGGAGGCCCCCCATTTCACATATATACATTCACCCTATCTTACCAAAACTCTGCCAAAATTCCTATTGAACCGTAGCCTACCTTTTTGAGCTTTTGTTCACACTTAGTTGAGTTTTGGCCACCACTTTGAGCATTCAGAGGAGAGCAAGGGGCATTGGAGACCTGGAGCACCACCATTCGTATAGCTGCAAGGTCCCATCAGTCTACTCATCATATTGAGGTAACCCACATTCTAAACTCTTGTTTATAATACAAACAACATTATTGGATTCATGGGTATCTTGATTTCCTTTTTATTTTTACTGCAATAGTCATTAGCACTTTTTTATTTTTATTTCCATGCATACACTCCCATTCACGAACTGTTACTAAGAGTTACTCAACTCTTAGTAAGTGTACTTTTGCACTAGCTATTGTGAAAACATTAGCTACACATGAAATACATTATGAGTTTTATGCAAGTGGGGTGGCAGTGAAAGACGATAGGAAACTAGTCCAATTCTCTCTATAATCTCAAATGGACCTATAAATCGTGGTGATAACTTAGTCCCCTTCTGTTGTGGCCACAATAGTTTCTCCTTCTTTTCTTGATCTTGGAGGAGAAAAGGAACCCCCCCCCCCCCCCCCCGTTGTACTAAATTTTCGGATTCTGAGCGTAACCTAGATTGATCTATAAATGCTGAATATTTTAAATGAATTATGATTGCTTGGATGTCTATCAATAAAATCATGTTGATATTCATCAATGCCATTGGCATCCTTGAATTAGTAGTTTGAATTGTCTTATCTAGTTGTTTTGACGCTCCATTGGAAACTTGCTTTGATGTGACTGATTGAGTGTTCTAAATGTCAGTTTCAAGGTCCTTTACATTACTTATAAGTCTCTCACATGCAATTCCCAATCATTGTCTCCCAATTTTGCTTATGGCCTTGCCTTGACAAGTTTGAAAGGTACATGTAGACAATCAAGCCAATATAAGCCTCTCTACTTTGGTTTATGTCGTGATCTAAAAATTACCTTGTTGTATCAATCACATCTATGGAAATGTTGTTTCATTGATGGTTGAAGCCTTTCCTGATTAAATCAATGCACGCCACAACTTCATCTAGGCTACATCTGGTGGGTCTCATGAGCCACAAGCATCCCCCTTGTATTTCATGTTGTAAGTGGTTTTGCCTCATATTAATACCCTCTCTCAACTTAACCATCTTTATACAACATTTATTTCTCACTGGTTGACTTAGAGTTGCTTTAAAGAACGACTCAATCTTTCTCTAGCTGTCAGGCATGAGGTGCACTGGGTAGTCAGTTGGCCTAGTTTTAAGATTAAAATATTTCTACTGGTGATGACTGGTGTCAATACATTATATTGCGATGAAATCCTATATAACATAGATAGTGGTAAGATCACAGAATTAAATTTGAGCAATCCAATTGCAAGATCTAGGCTTTGAATTTCATTAAAAAATGCTTTTGCGCATAATTTTGGTGGTCGGTGAAAGTGAAATTTTGGTCAATGAACCTAGACATATTTGAAGATCTTATCATTACGAATCCAGCACAATTCACATAATTCAAATCCAAGCCCCAGAAGTGCCAAAACACCCTTGACAATTTCCCAACAAACCTAACCGTCAATCCACGTGACTTAGAAAGCTAACCCCTTACCATGTCATTGTGTTCCAAACTTTTGATAAGTTTTTGTATCCCCACTATTTGTTAGAAGGCCCTTTTATTGAAGAAATAGGTCTCACAACAAAGTTTAAATTTCCAACAAAAGAAGACACCAATCACCAAAGTGGAATTTCACATTGTTTTGACATACTTTGAACTTGAATAGCACCTTTTTCTTTGGGGCGGCTAAAACCTAGATGCCGATCTTTTGATCTCCTCTTGCATTGGTTAATATGCTAAAGGCCAGGTCCTTGAGAATGAAGAATACTCAACACCCTTTTTAATGAGCATTCTAAGATGACGCCTTGAATTTAAAAATGATAGAAAAAAATAAATAAACAAGAGCCACGAGGTGGCAATGTCCCGCGCCATTGCTAAAATGTTATTTTGAAATTTTGAAACTTGCATCTATGTGGAGAGGTTGTTTTGAAATTTGGGCACTTGTTGTAAAGCATAAACCACAAAAAAAGCAAACAAATTGTCATTGGCAATATATGGAAGAATTAAACAAAGCGACAAATTGCACAAGATTCTTGGATTATGGAGACACCATTGAAGGAAAAATGTTAAGCATACCACACAAGAAACGTTATTTCCCATGTGACGTTTGTTAGGTTTCATTGTAGATTCCATAAATGAAACAACTAAAAGCAACACTTGGCGTAGAAAAGAGGATAATGGAATAACTACACAAGGTTTTGATGTTAAATTTATGGTAAGGAGAAGAAGTGCATATTATAGGGATAATGTCATATTCCTTATTTTTAGATAATAGAAGAACATGAAAACAACAACAAGTATAGATAGGAAACAACAATAAGTAGTCATTTTAATATGAAGGTGGAAGTCAGTTCTACACAAACATCTAAGGTGAAATCACTTGGAGTTTATATTTGTTTGAGGGTAGCATACAAATTCAAATAGCCATACATATGTATTTGAGGGTATCATGCATATGAAACAAGTTATGTATATACTTCAACCTATCAAGCCTCAACAATGAATTTCATACAATATCAACTAGTGCCAAAAAAAAATCTAGTTATCATCTTTACCTAGGTTTCAAAAGGACCATCACAATGCTAAGTGGGTAATTAAATATTTGTATAAAATTAAATTTTGAGATCAAATTTTAATCCTAGCAAAAAAAATATGTCATGAATACTTATTTCACCATAGTATCCACACGTATAGAGCACATGCATTAATTATTATTATTATTAAAAAAATATAATATAATAAATAAACAATGGTGGTATTAAACAAAGGGTTTTCGTGGGACATAATAATAACAACAAAAAACCAAGAATAAAAAATAACTCGAACTCTTCTTCGTGCATTAATTGCTAGATGCGTGGTTGGTCGGATGTCTGGATGGATGGCTACTAGCTAGAAGCAAGGTTGGGTGGATGGCGCCTGCAAGAGGAGAGCTGTGCTGGTTTCTTGGTTTCCTTGGTTCTTCAAAAATCCCCTCTTACATAGTCTTAGTGTGGCTGTACTTAACGATAGAGGGTCAAGATAGCAAGATGATGGTACTAAGATTTTCCTTGATTTTTTAAGGAAAGATTTAGCGATACAGGTTGTGATTTTATCGACTATTTTAAAAACATCAATTTTTGTAAGATACCCATTTTTTGTGTTTTTTTTAGTACCGTTGATAGAAAATAGCACCATAAGTGTCTAGAGATCATTATAATCAATGAAAAGGGTTTTTTTACAATTTATTTCAAAATCTGGTTTTTTTCTAAGGGAGGTTTTTTTTCATATAGTAATATAAAATGCCTTCTAAAAGCATCTAAAGATCATTCATATAAATGAAATCTGTGTGATATGTAAAATGTTTATGTTATAAATTTGCGTTCAAAAAAGGGCGTTTTTATTTTTTATGATTTTAAAATTTCGTTTTTTTTTTGGAAATATTAAAAAAACCCGGAAAAGTGAAAAAAAATGCAATATAAATTATACTATAGACCCTTAATATCAATGAAAGAGGGGTCATATTTCAAAACAGACTACAAAAGTTACGTTCATTTAGCTAAGGAAATTTTCTGTAAAAAAATGCCCTTAGATAAATTAAAGAGGGGCGATATTTTAAAACAGACTACGAAAAGTTACGTTCATTTATACGGAAGGTACTGTAAGTATAGAACTGGGAAGCCTCCTCAAGAGCCCATATAATGTCTGTTAAACCCGCGGTTGGTCGGATGTCTAGACAGATGGTTACATTGGCTAGACGCGAGATTGGACGGATGGCACCGGGGAGAGGAGCTGTGCTGGTTTCCTTGGACGCAGAGCACCTCGGTTTTCTGTTTGGACGGATGGTACCCAAACTTTTCTAAACGATCCTTTGGTGGGATGTTTGGACGTATATTGAATGTAAAGTGTACAACGAAGAATGGTTCTCATTACTAAAATAGTAATTTAAATGCGGTGGTTCTCATTGTTGTAACTTGTACAACGAAGAATTGAATGTAAAGTGTACAACTATGACCTCAGCTCGCCGCCACACCCTGGGCACCAGATTCCAATGAAAATGTCATCTTTCAGTGACCAGTCAAATTTTAGATTATATATATTTTTTAATTTGTATTTAATAAAATATTTTTGAAACTTTGCAAAACTTTACAATTTGCAAATATTGATAATGTACGGTCGAAACTAATAGCTCAGCACGAAAAATATATGTTCCACTACGCGGGACGGACTCGTATATTCATGGCCTAAATGATGCTGGCATTCGTCTTACCAATGAAGAGGATTTAGTGGTTTGGGGCGGTAATAAGATATCGGGCATTGTCACTGCAAAATCGGCGTATGATTGCTTTATTAGGAGAAAATGCATTTTTCCTAATAATTGGTGGTTCCATAAGCTCTGGAAATGGAGTATGCCATTGAAACTAAAATGCTTTAGTTGGTTTATGTTACTTGATCAGTTGAAGACCTGGGACAACTTGACTACCTGTGGGTGGATTGGACCAAAGTGTTGTATTCTTTGCATGACAGCTCAGGAGTCGGCATCACATATCTTTATTAGTTGTTCCTTTGCTGTGGATATTCGGCACAAACTTGCACAACAGTATGGTTTTGTTCATATTTGGAATGGATATTCTATAGAGGCCTGTCTTCTGGAGTGGTCGAGGAAGTACAAACATCTACAAACCCTGCCTTTATTTATATGATGGACTATTTAGTATTTTCGTAATAAGGCTATGTTTGAAAATTTGGCTCCTAATGTACAGGGTGCTGTTAACAGTATCCTATCACAGTTTTCTCAGTTTCAGATTGACTTGCCAGCTTCGAATCCTCGGTTGGTGGGGGCTTTTTGTTATATTATTAAGGATCCTGTTCCATTCTTTGATGGGGCAGCTAATCTTGGAGAATGTGGTGTTGGTGGTGTCATTTATCTCAACCAAGTCCATCACTTTACACTTCAGCTAAAGTGTGGTAGAGGCTCAAATATGAGGGCAGAACTCATGGCTTTGTGGTGTGTGATTAGAGTTGCTAATATCTTTGGCTTAGTTTCCGTGCAGATATTTGGGGATTCACGTGTCACCATCAAATGGGCATGTGGTGAATATGATATTAATGTTCTGGATTTGGCTCACTGGTGTTGGAGAATTATGAAAAAACTCAGGCTTTTTGGGTTGGCAACACTGAAGCATATCTACAGGGAACATAATGTTTTGGTTGATACATTGTCAAAACTTGCTCTTGAAGGCATGGAGGATATAGTATTTTGGGAGGAATTCTGGGAGGGCAAACTGATTGCTAATGGATCATATGACATCCTGATTTGATGATATTTTGTCGATGATTAGACATTAGATTTTGTCATATTTATGAGTATTCTGTATATTTTTGAGGTAATCCTTTATAAGGATTGACATATGATCTATCTGGATTATAGTTAGACATTATCATGTACTATTTGATTCAAATTTTGAATAACAGTAGTACGTTTTTTTTCGCTGGAAAAAAAAAGGAAGAATAAAAAAAAGGATAATAATAAATAATGCATTACTTAATGCCCCTTCTTGGCAATACGTGGATTTATAGAAGCATGTGTGGTATATGCACATTACTCTCTAGTGTCTACATTCTATTGAGGAGATTGGTTATTATTTTATCTTCATCTCACACTAGATATTGACTATGAGAAGGTCATGAATTGATTAAAGATTATTATAATCATAATATAGATATTGTCATGAATTGATTAAAGATTATGATAGTCATCATATGTATATTTTTTATTTTATTTTTTAAATAGTTGGACTTTGAAAAAAAAAACTTGTACCCAATTTTGCATTTCTTTGACATTGGGTTTGATTCGTATTTGAAAGGCAAGAAATATCTACTCTATAGCAGAGTCATTAAGACTATTGTTGTGAGGTCTACAACCATGTTCTTAATATCCTCTGTACCTTCCTCCAAAATGCCACAAAGTTTCCCTAGAATTATCTTTTCTTGAATCATATTGAAGGAGAGTCAACAATAGATTAAATCTACTCATATAAAGATCCATAAGAGATTTTCCCTTCTTAGAGACCACAAGACATTAATTTTGATCCATCACATTGGTATATGGAAGTAATGAATATGATTTTATATGCCTTGAGACATATTCATTATAAATGTGTATTAGAGGACGTGATTGGGTCTCTCGATTCATTTGGGAAGATTGTTTGTAAATATTTGTCTTCCAAGTTAAGGCAAAAGGCTATTAAGAAAGATTCTAAGGATTTTTATGTTAAAGCTCAATGTAAATTTATTGATTTTTTTGTTGTTGTAACGAGGCAACTAATTTTATCTTTGTTTTTGCAATTTTTGTACAATATAAGTGCTTTTTTTAATAAAGGGAAGCTGTAAAATTATTGACTTCAATTTAAATATTCTTATCATTATTGCATTGTCCACTAGTAGAATTAGCACCTACCAACTCCATTTTTTGTTGGCATGTCTTGTAGTTTTTTATTTTGCATCCCATTTTGAATTAATAAGAAGTCATAAGGGTGTGAGAAGAAGATATGCCCTTTTTACATGTTAGATCAAATTTAAATTGGCTAGATCGTAAAATATATTTATATAAATATACGTTAAATTGTTGAATATCTACATTTTTTTTAGGTGAAAAATATACATGCAATATCACTTTCATTTCCATTTAGACATCCTCACATTTTAAATAAATATTTTCATAAATCATTGTGTATGGACTACGAATAACTATTTTGCTTCATAATCAATCAATCAATGCAATTTTTGCCTATTTGTAGGATTTATAGTTGGCACATGGATGACGGAGAATATATTGTTTATGTATTATTAAGTTAATAATATAACAATAAGTTTGATGTTAGTTTTATGATAATTGCAAATTAATATTAATTGGGTAAATTGCAAGTATTTTACTTCATAATTAGTTAATGAATGCAACTTTTCCGTATTTTTAGGATTTATGTGCTATAGTTTACAACATGAAATAGTTGGCACTTCAACAATTATACTTCCAGAAGCGATTTGATCCGCCATAGTTAAAGATGAATCTATGCTCATATAAATTAGAGATTTATTTTACAATTACAATAATATGTGCCGAATAATATGTGCCAATTTAGATAGGTATATACTATTATTGTAATTGTGCAAATTGGCAAAATCACACTTTATTAGGTAACATCTATTTTTCATCTTTGTAAGTATTTTTTTACATGTGTCTCATAGAAATCTTCCATGGCATAAAAATGTTGTAGATCATTATATCACAAAATTAAATGTGACTATGAAAAAGGAAGTAAAGTCATTAACAACTAAGGAAGATATTATCTAATATATTTTCTTGGAGTTATCCTTGCACATTGTTGGTGTGTATTTTAAGTATTATTTATATGCATAAAATGACCAAATTAATATGAAAGAATAAATACCTTATTCATATTTAGATGAGAAAGAGGTCTCACATTGAATGGACATCACAAACATTAAGCAAAAATCAACATTGAACTATATAGAAAAGAATTATATAATGATACTTTTGCATTCTCCAAAGTAGACACACAAAAATATATAACCAACTTAAATCCATCTTAACTCTGGCTCTATAAACATTGAGAGGGATCAAATCCTTTTGGTGCTTGAGGTAAGATGGATCTATATTGATTTATTAATTTGCAATTATTTCAAAACTAATATTTAACTCATTGTTTTATTATTAACTTAAAAGAACATAATCTAATATATTTGAGGTTATAATCATTGAAGCATCAACTATTCAAATTTGGATATCTTATAAATATGTTGAAGTTGCATTAATTTATTAGTTATGAAGTAAAATAGTTATTTACCCAAAACTAATATCTAACTCATTGTTATATTTTTTTTTTGTAAGGTACACCATTTTCCATCCATTCTACACCCGGTTGTCTACTCATTGTTATATTATTAACTTAAAAGTACACAATCCATTATAATTGTCCAAGCACCAACTATTCTAATTTGGAGTCATGTTGTAAATGCTAACACATAAATCCTACAAATAAGCAAAAAATTAATTAATTATGAAGTAAAATAATTATTTACATAAATTTAATGGTGGAAGTGCCAAATAGACAAAAATTGCATTCATTCATTGATTATGAAGTAAAATAGTTATTTACCCAAATTTAATGGTCCAAGTGCCAGTTATTTCATGTTGTAAATTATAACACATAAATCCTACAAGTAAGCAAAAGTTGCATTAATTAATTAATTATGAAGTAAAATGCTTGAAATTTACTCAGTTATGGATTAATTTGCAATTATCACAAAACTAATATCTAACTTATAATTGTTCTATTATTAACTTAACAATACATAATCCAATATATTCATTGACGTACCAACTATTCCAATTTGGAATCATAAATGATAACAAAAGTAAAATAGTTATTCTTAATAGGTATTCATTGTTATGAATATATGTTTGCCTTGTAGATCAAGGAAAGACTAACTAATACATAAAGATTTAGCTGTCTTGTAACTATTTATGAAAAGATTGATTTAAAATGCGAGGATGCTTGAATAGAAATTGAAATTCAATGTATATTCATATAAATGCAATTTACAATCTAGCCAATTTAAATTTGAAGCCTACATGTTATAAATGTGACACATCTCATCCACTATAAACGTCATATTCTATGGAAACAAACCTCATAATAAAGCATAGGTGGATTCAAGAAACTAATTTACATACAAATTAGAAGAACTCAAAAATCTTTGTAGTGAAATTTGTGTTATTTGTGATTTTAAAATAGTAACCAATTTAATATCATATTGAGAAAAAAAACATTATCTATTTAAAAATAATTTAACATAAAACTTAAATTTTATAATTAGTTGATTTATCAATAAAAATAATTACCAAGTTAAAATGTTCATTAAAATATAAAAACTCATACTATAATGAGCCCAACACCTCCATGGCCAACCAAAGGCTTTTAAAGAAACACAAAAAAATTGCAAATATATATATAAAAAAAATTGTAACCTATCAAAATCATTAAAAATTATAATAAAACTTAATTTTATAATATTAATTTGATACCTTTTATCATAATTTATACATCAAAATAAAAGCAAAATTACCACCTATCAAAATCATTAAAAATTATAATAAGACTTAAATTTATAATATTAATTTTATACCTTTTATCATAATCTATATATCAAAATATAATTAAAAGACATCAGTGACTTATTAATTTTATATCTTTGAAAATTAAAATTTCAACATCTAAATTTTTATTGACAATATAAACAAACTTCTTATGACTGAATTTTAAATAATGATCTATCACTTTTGGTTCAAATAGGATGCAATTAAGACTTTTGTAAATTTTTGGAGATGGTTCAAAGAGGATGCAATTAAAACTTTTGTAAATTTTTGGAGATGGTTCAAAGAGGATGCAATTAAGACTTTTGTAAATTTTTGGAGAGAGTCTTACTTCATGGATATGAACATTTACATCATGGATAATGGATAGTAAATTACATCAAAATGTAAGTTTGCCATAAAGTTAATCAAGTGTTGTTAAAATATTTAATTTTGTTATTGATAATAATCACAATTGAAATAATACTTCATGGTTAAAGGATTCTGAGTTTCGTGATTTGGTTAAAGATCTTTTTGGTGTCATGTTGATATTCCATATTTTCTTAATCCCATGGAGGTTTTGATTTTTAAATTAATAGGGTTAAAGGATAAGACTAAGATTTGGGAAAAAGCAAAAAAAAACAAAAAATCCAACATCGATTATGTACTATAAAAACCCAAATCAAGCAGCTTCATCTTCTCAATTTGGATGGACTTTTTTCAGATGAAGATCGACACATGTTGAAGTCTCTTTAGAGCAAACTTGATGACTTATTGGAACTTCAGAAGAAAGTACCTGGAGGTTAAAGAGCATAGCTTTGTGGGTTGAATTGAGTGATGAAAACACACAAAAAATTCACAATTATGTATCTTACCGAAGAAATTTAAATTCTATTTGGTCTATTGAGGACAGCTCGGGTATCAAAATCAGTGAGCAAAAGAAAATCGGAAGAGCTGGAGTGTCATCATTTTCAGAATCTGTTCAAGGATCCAAAGTCTTCAGATTTAGAGGCTCAACTTAGTGTTCTTAAACACTATCCTACTTTCGTTTATGAGGAAGATGGTGCAAAAATTGGCAGGCCTGTCAGTTTAAAAGAGATTGAAGAAGTTTTAAAGCTTTTAAGAGAGACAAGAGCCTTGGGCTTGATGGGTGGTCTGTCGATCTCTTTGTGCATTTCTTTGCTATAATGGGTATGGATTTATAGCATATGGTTGAATTCTCTAGAATCTAAGGTTGGATGGAGGGCAGTCTGAATTCGACTTTCCTGACCTTGATTCCTAAATCAAGTAAACCAAAAAATTTCGATGAATTCAGGCCAATCGCTCTCTGCAATTCGGCTTATAAAGTTGTTACTAAAGTTATTGCAAATAGAATTAAGCCAAATCTTTCGGAATACATGTCTAGGGAACAATTTGGGTTGCTGGATAACCAACAAATTCTGGATGTTGTTGGTATTACACAGGCAGTGTTGCACTCGATCAAGATCATAAAACAAAAAGGATTGGTCCTAAAAATTGATCTTGTCAAAGCATATGATCAAGTTAATTGGTATTGTTTCAAGTTTTTGCTCACTCAGATTGGGTTGCCTTGGTCGGTCACAAAATGGATCATGGCCTATGTCTGCATAACAAATTTCTCAGTCTTGATCAATGGGAATCACACTGCCTTTTTCAGAAGCTTCAGGGGTCTTTGTCAGGGGTGTCCCCTGTCACCTTTACTTTTTTTATTGGTGATAGAGGGATTAAGTAGATTGATCATCAATGCCAAAAGAGAAGGAAAAATCAAAGGTATTTCATTCTCAAAGTCTCTTTCCATATCACATCTTCTTTTTGCTGATGATGTGATTCTGTTTGGTCTAGCTATAATTGAAGAATGACGGGTATTTGCTTCTTTGATTGATCGTTTTTGTAAGGCCACGGGCATGCAAGTTAGTCACAGTAAATCGGCTTTGTTACCAATCTGGAGGAGGCTTCTCTGGATCAACAGTTTTTGGATCTTTTTCCTTTGAAATGTAATAAGCTGTAGGATGGGGTAAAATACTTAGGATTTATTATAAAACCTAACTGCTATGGTAAATAAGACTAGAGATGGATGATTGGGCCTTGATGGCTCAAATTCCGTTTTCGGTTCTGCATATCATAAAAAGATTAATGTTTAGATTTTTGTGGGCTAGTAACTTAGAGGGAGGATGCTATCATTTGTCTAAATGGGAAGCTCTATCATTGCCAAAAATGTGGGGTGGGTGGAATATCAAACATATTTTTTGGTTCAATTCAGCATTGTTAATGAAAAGTTGTTGGTGTGGGCTCATGAGTGACAACCTTTGGTCGAAGATTCTGCAGGCTAAGTATATAAAAAAGGTGATTGTTAGCTGGCTTAGAAATCCCGTTGGTAACTTCCGAATGCTTCTTATTTCTGGAAAGGCTTTCTAAAGGTTCTTCCATGGATTTGCAGATTTGTGATATGGCAAGTAGGTGATGGTAAACAGGTAGTTGTGGGTATGGATCCCATGTTGGGGATTGAGTCAAATTTAAATCTCTCCAGGGGGTTACGCTCTTTTTTTCTGGGAATTGGGTTTTATAACTCTTTATCAATTCAAAAGAACTGATTGTAATGTTGTTGATGCCTCTTCCTGGCTTACCCCATCTGATTTTGGCTTGCATTGTAGCAGGGATCAGGAATGGAATATGTATATTCATCGGTTAATGTTGAATGGTATTCGCCTTTCGGATGAAAATGATGTATTGATGTGGTCGAAAAGAAAACTGTCGGGACAGGTTACTGCTAGCACATCATATCACACTATTGTGGAAGCTCATTTTGATGGATACAGACGTTGTTGGTTTGGTTCATTGTGGACATGGAAACTGCCACTCAAAAATAAAATTTTTCTTTGGTTGTCATTCAATGACAAAATTCTGACATGGGGAAACCTTTTACACAGAGGAAAGGAGGGTCCAAGTATTTGTATATTGTGCAGGAATGCGGGTGAGTCTGTGGACCATCTATTTTTCCAATGCTGGTTCTCACATTCGTTTTGGAAATCTATTTGCAAAGTTCTTAAGGTGGATGGGGATTGGACGGATACTAATTTTTTCTATGCATATAAGAAGTGGAATCAGAGGTATCTGTCTTTTAAAACCACTCATGGTTTAGCTACATGGTGTATTTGGAAGTCATGAAATGCTGCTATTTTTCATAATTTATTGCCAAATGTTAAACAAGCTCTTTTCAATTTATGGAAGCTTTACTATTCTCACAGAAATCCTGGGCCTAAGATAAAAAAAATACAGGAAGATATTTGAATTGGAAATTTGATGCTTCTGGTCCTTCTTATGGTTGTTTCGATGGTGCAGCGTCAGGACAGAGATGTGGAGCTGAATTTCATATACACTGTGGAGAGAGTCTTTCTTACAATTTTTGCATCTCTAAAGGGCAAGGGACATATTCAAAGGCTGAAATTATAGGTTTATGGGGTATACTCAAAGTGGCAATAGTTTGTGGTTTGGGATCATTCAAGATATATGGTGATTCTATGTTCATTATTAACTGGCAAAAGGATCTCTTACAGATGAAAGTTATCCACTTAAAACATTGGAGTGACAGAGTTAAGATTATAATGAATTGGTTTTGTGATCTCTCAATAGATCATATTTACAGGGAATACAATGATGTGGCAGACTCTTTATCTAAGATAGCACTTGACGGGGATGCTGGAGTATTATTTTGGGAAGAATGGGTGGAAGGAATAAATACTCAAAATGGTTCTATGTATTTCATTGATGATGATCTTTAGACTTCTTTAGTTAGTTTGGATGGACACGGCTGTATGTGTTCTGTTTTGTCAAGTCTGATAAAATTCTATTTTTGGTCAGTATAAAGTTTTGGTCCATGGTAAAGGAATGTAAAGATCAATCTGATATAGCTTCGCTATCAGGTTTATATGTACTTTTTTATTTTCACATATATAACAAAAGTACGACATTTTTTCCTCTTGAAAAATAAATTAGAATTGACAATTACATTAATGAAACAAAATGAATTTTCATTAATAATAATAATTAATTACATGACAATGTATACATAATGGTTATTCTCACTTTAATGTATTAAATAATAATTTCTAGTTAAACTCTTTAGTATTCCTGTAAAACAATATTAATTGAAACTTTTCAAAAAAAAGAAGCAAAGTTCCATATTCCATTGAAACAAATCTCATATGAAAACATGGATTGATTTTAGAGACCGATTATAAATGATATTAATAATTTACAACCTTTTAAAAACATACAAAATGATCTGCATGGGTATTGTATATCCTTTTCTTCCTAGAATGTTCACTGGATAATATCATTTTATTTTTCATAAAAGTTTGGTGAATTTATGTGTTCTGATTGAAGAACCGTGAGCCTTTTTCCTTTTAAAGATCTAATACTGTTGGGAACTTAAAAATAGATGAATATGTTTTTAACCAAATCTTATCAACTTTTTCCATTCAAGATTCAACGTTTTCACTAAAAAAACTTATGTGCGAAAAACAACGAGCAAGCTATAACAGTTGCGCATCTCCACTCCTAGCAATGACTTCCTTTGGGGAAGCTGATTACAAGCATAGAATTGCCATTTGGCTTCTATAACTAGTACATGACTTGTTCCATGTGGGAAATCCATTCATGGACTATTTGTAAAGGTCATTCATTCATCCATTTATATACTAAAAAGCATTTGTAGGTTAGTGATTCATTTTTTTTTTTAAATATTGCAACTTTCCTCCATAGATTGGGTTGAATTTTATCTGAAACATTGTTTCATTCTCTTTGATATCTTGAGTTGGGACCTTTTCTATGTGTTCACAACAAAATTGTCTTATTGACATTTTTATTATTTAAAAAAAAAAAACAACATAGATTTGGGTGCAACAGCTGCAAAGTCACTAAATATTGAAGAACTATGGTGGTTGAGGTCAAACAAAACAAGAATGTCCATTAAAAAGCAAAAGAAAGGAAGACACTTTGAATCCATTCCAAACAACAATTTATCTCTAAAAATAAGTAGTACATGACTTGTTCCATGTGTGCAAAACCATTCATGAACTATGTGTAAAGGTCATTGATCCATTTATACACAAAAAAATATTTGTAGGTCAGTGATTCAATTTTTTTTTTAAATATTGCAACTTTCCTCTTTAGATTGCGTTGAATTTTATCTCAAACATTGTCTTCATTCCCTTTGATCTCTTGAATTGGGAACCTTTTCTCTGTGCTCACTACAAAAATGTCTTATTGACATTTTGTTATATTAAAGGCAAGAACAACATAGATTTGTATCGGCAAGGTCACTAAATTTGCATTGGCAAGGTCACTAAATATTGAATAAGTATGATAGTTGAAGTCAAACAAGACAAGAATGTCCATTAAAAAGCAAAGGAAAGGAGGACAACCTAAATCCAATCCAAACAACAATTTATCTCTAAAAATAACTTTGACATATCAATAGTAAAACCCAAAGTCCATGTCTACTAAGCAATTTTGTTTAAAATAACGTAACAGTTTCATTAACTTAAAAAATCTAGTATAAAATTTGTAACTTTTGATTTTCAAGAAATTGCAGGAGTATACACTATATAACAAAACATCACTATATTTGAAACTAATGTAACCAACTTAACTTAGTTCTTGTTGCATCAAGGACAGAATAAATTGTCTCAAATGCAGGTCTGCAATTAATTATTGGAAAAACATTTTATTCTCTTGTTGACAATAACCATAAATAAAAATATGCATTCACAAAAATTTGTTGGAACAATTAATTTAGCTTACATTTGTGTTTATAATTTTTATAATTCTTTCATCTAGACAAAAAAAATGCAAAAATCATAGAAAATATCAATATCATGGATGCATAATATATTAAATTAGAATTGCAATCCATAATATTGTGTTATAAAAAAAAACATTTTTTACATTGACAATAATTATAAATAGATATAAATACTAACAAAGGTTTGCTTGATATCTACAAGTTAAAAAAATGCATTGCAAGACAAATGGAAAAACTAGAATTTTTTTATGTTAATTTTTTCATAAACTAAATGTAGAAGAACTTTGGGCATTTGATGCATGTGCATCATTCCCTGTTGCATTTATATTGCTAAGCAAATTGGACAAGTTTCGTCTTAATCTTCTACAAGAAACTGCATTTTCCCTCAAATCCTCTCCGAGCCTCTCCAACACCATTACCACATCTCTCATAGTTGGTCGATCATCAGGTGAATCATTTGAACAAGGAAAACCAACCCGGAGCAAAGAAAGTAGGCATCCGTATACATTATTTTCATCAAAATCATCTTCCCACTTCACTAAAAATATTGTGGTCAATTACCTCCTTCACTTTGTTTGGAAATGCTAGATCCACCCACTTGTGCAAGTTTAGGTCTCCAGAAAACACATCATTGGTTGGTTGTTTCCTGATAAGAATTTCCAATAACAAAATGTCATCTCTGTAAATATCTCCTTTGGTAGACACCGTCTCACCTAAACCATACTCTGCATTTAAGGAAACCTTCATCAAATTTTACTCAATTGATGCATATACAATTGTTGATGCAAAAATGCAATTAAAACTAACATTCTAAAATTTCATACGTGGGGCAATGTAGCCCATAGATCCTTTCAAAGAAACTGTTGAAGTAAGTGAATCAGCAGAAGTTGCATTAATTAATTTTGAAATACCAAAATTTGTTACATGGCTTGTCATGTCTTCATCCAAAAGCACATTGTTAGTTTTTAAATCACAGTGCACTACTTGCACATGAGAATCACGATGAAGATATTCTATGACATGGGCCACATCTATGACAATGTCCAATCATGTGTTTAGTCCCAGTTCACATACATATTCACCATCGTTGCCATCTCTATTAGGATACAAATGCTTCTCCAAGCTTCCGTTAGACATAAACGGGAACACTAATCCTTTGAAATGGAGGTTGGAACATGAGGTTATGATTCTCACCAAATTTCGATGTCAAACCTTTTGCAAGACACTACATTCTACTCGGAAACTATTTTCAACCTTGTCTTTTTGCAACTGGAAAACTTTAATAGCAACAAGTGTGCCATCACTGAAAATTCCTTTACAAACTGAACCAAAACTCCATATTCCCAATAAGTTGGTCTCTGCAAATCCATTAGTTGCTATGTGAAGCTCTTGATATGAGATCCTTTGGTGCTCTAACTTTTGGAAAATGGATTGCGAGGAATCAATTTTTTGCTTATGCATATTCCATTTCCAATAAAATCTCAAAACTAAACAACATAGTATAAAAAAAACATCTCCACTCATTGACAATAGTACTCTTTTCACAAATGGAAAATGAACTCTTGGTGTTTGACATGTAGGTAATTGGAATGCCTGTTGTCCACAAAGGCTAGGATTTCCAATTAATGACATGACAATCGTTCTATTTCCAAAAAAAACTTCTTTTGGAATTCCCCCTTTGAGATTGTTGAAATACAAATTCAAATAATAAAGCATTTTCAACTTCTTGAGAGTATCAACGGTGATAAGGAGTTGGAAGAGAGAGATCTAGGTTCACGAGACTGTGTAAATTTCCAAGTGAATTGGGATAGAACCTTGTTAATTGATGAACTTTCCTCAATCATTCATGAGCCAATAGTTGAAGAAATTCAAGTCACTTTCCAAATTCTTATTTAAACAAATTATAAAAGTAAACATAAAAATAATTTTAAAAAGAAAACTTAAATTTTATTTTTTCCTCATGCTTTGTTGTATATTTTCTTTTTTTTCCTTTGCTTGTTTTTTTTTCAAATTAAATATATTTCCCTCACTTCTTAACAATTTTAGTATGTCTTTAGACTTTCCCAAATTTAATTTTCCTAATATCATTTTTTTAATCAAAACACCTCTTCATTATAGTTTGTTAAATATATGGAAATTGTTTTTTTCAACTGGAGGTTAGTTATTCATTTCCATTATTGTTATGGATATTTGTATGGTTCTATTTTCTAGAGTTCAATTTTTTTGAAGTTTTAATTTTTATTTATAAAATTGATATTTTTATTGTTCTATTTTTTAGAATTCAATTTTTTTAAATTTAATTTTTTCTTGATCTATAAAAGTATTAAGGATAAAAAGTTTTACACCTTGAAAATTTTAATTCTTTTGATGTTTAATAGATCCAAGTTTAAAATAAATTTATATTAATTATGATTTTTTTTAACTTTCATATAAAATTTGAAATTGAGTTAACATATGTTACCCACTCATTTTAGTTAATTTTTTTGTTGAACACCACACATTTCTAGATGCAATGATTTTGATTTTATATTTTTTTAACTAGTTTATTCTATTAATATATATGATGAGTGTATATATCCATAGAAAATAAATATTAGTATAATAGACGTTAGAGCCTTTTTTTTATATAAATTATAAAGAAATAAAATATTAAATTTTAAAGTAAAAAATGGGCCCATGGCGTTTAGAGTCTACAATACATTATTTCTCTCTATTCACTGAATTGAATTGCATGGACCTGATTTATGCATGTTTTGTCAAAAACAACACGACGTAACTTCTTACATTTATAAAGTCAAGGTACTTTCGTCTGGTAAATCTAAGCCTCCTGGCACCCGCCCTTCTCACTTCTTTCCTTGCTCATTCCAGCCTGGTCCGAACGGGCAAAGTAAATTACACGGCAAGTGAAAATTTCTAACACTATCGCTATTTTTAAGACAAGTGAAAAGACCTTAAACCACATCGTTCTTCAACACGGCAAGTGAAAAGACCTTAAACCACATCGTTCTTCATTTTCTTGACTTATCACGTCAAGTTAATAATAACAGCTGACAAATTTAAGAAAATTTCTCAATTTCTTAACCCTCATTTCCAGCGAGCTTCTTCAAGACATTTGAGGTCAAGTCAATACTGACAGCTTACAAATTTAATTTAAGATAAATTCCCTATTTCTTAACTCCCATTCCGAATGATTTTTCCTTTTCTTGGACTTGTGAAGTCAAGCTAGTAATAGACTTAGACTTGTGAAGTGTGTAGGGGAGGGTTGTCTATTCTTGAGTGGGAAGACCAGTAGTTGAGATAGGGTGATCAATAGTGGACATAGTAATGGTGTTGGTTGACCTCAATTTTGAAACAACTATCTACTATAAGTGGTTCATAAAAGCACTTTATGTACAAGTAATTCTTAATATTTTCATGTTTTTAAAATTATTTATAAAAAAAAATTGAACTACATTTTGAAATAAAATGAATATTTGAAATTGGAAAATCATTTTAAGTCACATCTACTTTAAGTCACATCAATGTTCAAGCATTGGCCCCAATCAAAAATACTCTAAGGCACACTAAGATTAGACAACTTGGAACTTTGTGGCTGACATGGCATCATTTTGGATTAGTCACACCTCAAGACCAATATGGTTAGATAGAGAACACGACAAAGTATATGTCATAAAAATTTGGTGGAAAAACAAGCTCGGGAACATGGAGAATTAAGCTGCACCACTACTGGTAAAAAAAACGCTCAAGAATAGACAACCCTCCCCTAGTCAACATTCCTAATTTTTCAGTGATTCTTCCTTTTCTTAGACTTTTTAGACTTTTTGAAGTGAAGTCAACAGTAATAGCTCACAAACTTTATTTTCATAACCTACCTGTGTGAGTGATATTTCATTTTCTTGAACTTTTAAAGTCAAGTCAATACTGACAACGTTTTCATTATTAAAGAAAATTTTCCAATTTATTCACCCATGTTCCCGCTGATTCTTCATTTTCTTGAGGTCTGAATTCAAGCCAATACTAACTTTATTTGTAAACATTTCCCAATGTCTTAACGCCATGTCTCAGTCAATACAATTATACACCTATTTCTCCTACTCAAATTTAGTCAATGCACCTATTTCTCCTACTCAAATCTAGTCAATTACACGTATGGCCCATTCAAATCAAATCAAGACACCCATTTCTCCACAAATCATGTTTATGTCTTTCGTTTTCCCCCATCTCTCTTCGAGTTCCAATAAAAATTTAACACATTAAACAAATCTTTTAAGTGGATACCAACTTCATGGTACACGACTACGATTCCAAAATCATTTAACATTTTACCTTTTTTTTCAAGTTTTAATAGAAAAAATAGTATTGACTCATTCAATATTATTATTATTACTATAAATAAAAAATAGTATAAATCAAAATTTTATTATTATCTATTATTGTTATTATTATTATGATCTATTTTATAAAAGAAATTACAAGTTCATTTTTTAAAATTTAATTATTAATACTATATATATCACATAGTATATATAACTAGCATTTGCTCTTTGAGGGGCAAAAATGAACGCCGCGGTGGACAAGCAATAGACTCGGGCAGAAACGAGAAAGGAAATTTTGGCGTTAGCATGAAAAGGTTGGGTCGGCGGTGGATGAGCTAAACCTCTCGACTCCTTTGGCGGAAGATAGTCTTGAATTATTAATATTAATAATATTATTTAGAATTTATTTTGGCCACAATGGTTATTAATAAAATTAAAAAAAGAACAATTTTTGGCCCAGGAATAGTCTTCAATTTGATGGGTGGCATGATCATTAATCTCTTGGCAAGTTTTATTTCATATTTCATAGAATAGATTTTAAGGTCGATTCTCACTATATGAAAAAACAACAATTATTAAAAAAGATACAAAAAGAAGGACTTCCATTATCATTGCAAGCAACATCTATTCATGACAGTGCCAGGTTTCTAATGGCAATCACTAAAAGTGTACATGCTTTACATCATTAATCTCTTGGAATGTATAAGCCATAGGATTCAATGCACCAAGCCAAAAGAGAACATACGTTTCATAGTACTCACAAAATGACATCCCTAATTCAAAGTAAAGTTTGTTTTGCCTCTAAACTTTAATTTTGTTGATATCCATCTTAATTTTAATAATATTTTGAGACTTTTAACAAGATCTGTTATTTAAATGAAATGAAAATATCTATCATTTGAATTTGTGAATAAATAAATATTCTTTTGAATATGAAAGAAAAAAGAAATGCTCAATTGTAAATTGAAACAATTAACACTATTTTTAAAACCTAATATTTATTATTTATCCCAAAATTTAAAAACAAAACCTATTATGTCAACTTAAAAAGTATCATAAAAATTTAATTAAAACTTAAATATAATTTAATGTTTTTAATATGTAAAAAAATAAAAAATAAAAAAAGTTCTATATTCACTCATAATTTAGTAATATTAATATTGATATTAATATTCTTTTTTTTCAAACATTCAATAATATTTAGAATATATATTTTAAAATATTAATAATATTATTTAGAATTTGTTTTAATATTAATACTATTATTTAGAATTTTTTTAATATAAATAATATTATTTAAAAAATATTTCATTATTAAAAAATAAATTAAATGATTTTATTGTATATAAAAGATGTTCAAAAATATTATATATTATTATTATCTGTTATTAAAAGAATTTAAGTTAATATTTTAAATTAACTTAATAAAATATTTAAAAAATATATTTTTATTTAATTTTACTTAAAAATAAAATAAATTTTATTTCAATAAAAATTTCAATCATAAGGTCTCACGAAGGAATACAAGGTAGTTATATACACTTCTTTAGACATTTATTTTAAATTTTGGGGGTAAAAGGAAAAGCAAGTGTTTAAAGAATGACTAACTCGATATTGACTATAATGAATATATCATTTTTAGTATTTTTATGAATATACCATTTTTAGTAGGCAAGTTGTCTATGAAGACATTTCATCTTGGATTTAGTGTCTTAGAGGACGTTTTATTTTGGATACTGTTTTTTTAAACAAGAGTATGTATTGTTTATATTATATAAAAAAGGGAAAGGATGTGGTTGAACCTTTTCAATATTTAATATAAATTATAGGGAGTTGTAAACCCTTTTAAATAACTTTCAAGAGTTTCAAAATGATATATCAATTGTTTATTTATTTATTTTATCACTAAATCTGGCATTGTTATTAGTTATCTAGTTTGTATAAAATCTTACATATTGAGTGTTTTGCTCTGGTGTGTCTTCTTCTATCAATTGTTTATTTATTTATTTTATCTTTAAATCTGATATAAAATTTTACATATTGACCTAAATATAAAGAAATCTTGTAGAACATATATGTTTAAGGTCATGCTCATGATGAGTAGATTTCTTCTTTCTTGCAATTGATGACAAGATCAAGAGATTGTCCATTGTTGATCATTTTGTGTTTTGCTCGACTGTGTCTTCTTCCATGACCATGATGTGGTCCATTGCAAACAACCTAATTGAGGCTACGAGCAATGTCGAATGTCTCAATTCCGTGAATCTCGAATATTGCTATAATTCTAGAAGCTTTACCTTCTCCTTCAACTTCAGCTTTTTCAACTTGTCTTTCATGGTAATTTTCTGTCACTTGTTGGATTTGAAATCTCTACGAATACGGTTAACTAATTTTTTATTCCCCCACATCCAAATCTGAAGACGACGGATTGGAAAGCACTGGAGCAATAAGAATGGGACAATGGATAAAGATACACTTTGGTGTAATGACATTCGGAAACATATTGTCAATAAATAGAAAGGAAATTGAGTAGTTTATAAGAACACGCCTCCTCCTACAATAGCACACATCTTCTTCATTAATGATGAGAGAATATTTTAAAATTTAAAAGTTTATAGGTATTATATTATAATTTCTATTTTTATTTTTAAAACTATATTGATATTTAAAAAAACAATTCTATAACCATGATAAATATTTAGAAGATATCAATTAAAATGTTCACTCATAAGGTATTTCATTTTCATAGTAATTTGTTTGAGTTTAAGTTACAATAGCAAAGGTTATTGATTAGTTGCAACTGGTTTGAAGAGTCATAAAAGGGATATAATTTGTTTTTAATAAAAATGGTTAACATTTGTATTAAAAAAAGTTGCTTGGTTTCTTCAAGCAATAGAAGTACATAACAAAAACAAGTTTGCTGCTAAATTCAAGAGTTTTCAAAATATTACTAAAATAGTTATGAGACCACTGACAGACCATACTGTTTAGTTAAATTTTACATACAAGTCTTCTTGAAACAAAAAGCTTGAGGGCATTCAATCTAGAAACAACTTAGCAAAAGATACTTGACACAAAAAGACTGACATGACTCACTGCCTTCAAATGGAGTAGGAACCTAGAATGGAATTCTAAGTCTCTAGCACATGGATTTCTAACTTGAGGACCACCATCTCTGTTGGGATGAACCGTTGTTGTTGTCGAAAAGAGGGCAGGAGGAGCAACCAAAACGAGAGTCTACTTGGACGCCACCCATCTCCAAAGAACTAACTCAAATTTGCAGAACCGAGAGCTGAGCTTCAATTGTGACGATTTTGGTTGAGAGAATCTTGTTCTTCTCTTTTTCTATCTTTATTTTGTCTCATAATGCCTGCTCTTACTATCTAGTAATCTCATGTTCCAAGTCTCCCATTGCTTCCTCCTGCTCTAGGCATTTCTCTAGTGCTGGAAATCATGCTCACAATTTCACAAAAGCTTTCTCAATGCTCTGTCAAAATGACAGGCTTCATCTTCCACTCTCATATCAGAATAGGGATCTTAGCGAGTGTTGTAAGTGTTGATTGTTCTATATGATTTTTTGGAATTCATTATGGATGTTTCTTTTTTCTCTATTGGTTATTTAATAGCACAATAAATATATAAAGATAGTATTAATTAGTTAAAAGTGGTGGATGAAGGATGCAATATAAATTCAATTTCACATTAGTTAGAAGGCAAAGGCTATCTATTGTAAATGTCTAGGTTGATCAATGTTAATGATACCTAGTGTAATTGAATTATAATGCTACCTACCTACTTATGAAAACCCTTCAAAATTCTCATTTTTTTAGAGGTCGCATTTAGTATTTATCTCTATTTCAATAAAGTTGTGCTATTGGTAGCACTTTTTTTTCTTAGTTAAAATTACCACATTTTTCAACCATGGCCTTAACACTCTCTTAATGTTGCCAACAAAAACCTTCAAATCAACAACAACAAAAAAAGAGTGGCACATTAGTAAGAATGTTAAAGCTACTTACTATAATTGACTAAGTTGACTAGGTTCTTATTGACAATAATGGATTTACAAACCTTTCAATGTCAATTAAGACTCAAAAGCATTTCTAATGCAAAAATACTATAAAAGAGATGCCACATAAATCCTCCAACTTGGCTATTTATCTCTTCATATGTTTAACAATAATGAAGGAGGATGCAATCTAAACATCATTGCAAATTAGTTAGAATGTTATGGATACCTAAAATTAATAATTTAGTTAAATGGTTTGCTTATAATTTTTGGGTATCTATGTTCAATGGTTAATGCACCCAACATGTAATTCATGAGTTGAATTTTTAATTACAATAATGATGAAGAAATTGTAAGCAAAATCCTAAGTACTAAATCCTTTTATATAGATAGTACCTAGGAATCAAATGAAAATTTGTATAGTACCTAGGAATGAAAAGAAAATTTGTAGGCTTTTAGCTTCACCTTACACCCCTCTTTTAAGTGACTTTGTTTGATCGTTTTAGTGTATTTGATTATTATTATATATATATATTTCTTATAAAGATAGAAGAGAAAGTTTAACAAGCAAGTATACTCATTTTTAAATTGTAATTATTAATTTTTTTTTCCAACCTTCATTATTGTCTGAACTCTGTGAGTTGGAGACCAGCGTCTCTTTGTCCTCGAGCGTTTTCTGCTACCTGCGCTATGTGCAATATTTATCTGCCAGACGTTTCTAGTCTCATACTCGGTTAGGACTGGTCCCTTCCTTCTTGAGAATGTAATGCCCCCTACTTCTGATCTCTATGGGATGCGTGGTTATGGGGAGACGCGTCCAATTTTTCTGTGTACACTATACCGCATGAGCCATCCAATAGAGCTCTCGTGGTTGAAGACCACCTCATGTGAAGATTGAGTGTGCCATGGCTTGATAGTGTCCCCTTTGAAGGCTACAGAGTGGCAACCTGCGTGCAGACCGATGCAATGGAATGCTCTCTCAGAGCATTGAAACTTGAATTCTGAGTTTGAGATCTTGAGATTCCAGCTACATGAGACCTGTCATTGCTAGTGCATGATCTACAAACCCAATGCTCTTTCTCTTTGCTGCGTTAAAGAATACTGATGCGATCATGGAGATGCTCATTTGGTGTGATGTATTGTATCTGTGTTGAAGAAGATGTGTGGAGATCCATGTTAAGACCCACGTGGAGCTGGCTTTGTTTGAGCTATACTCTCAATATTCTGAGAGATACATTATGCGTGATACATCAGAGTGAGGCTGCGACTTGGATGTGATGAGCTGCAGGGAGTTGCGCTCTTGTCCAAGACCGGAGTTGCCCCCGTATGCATGGAGAATGATCAATCTTCATTCCAATGAGTTGTGGAGAAGAACTACGCCTGTGAGCTGTTAGTTGTGTTACCCGACATTTTTTTTAAAGCCCACGGTGAACTGTTGCAATTTGCACACTGAAAGGAGGGACACATTCAAGTTTTTGAAGACCTGCGACATGCGAACTTGAGATCATTGCTTGAAGATTGTGCAAACCGAGTTGTGGATCACATTTTACTGCTTGTGAAGACACTACCTAGAGCTGCCTCAATTTCGTAGAGCTGCGACTTTGTCCACCAAGGAAGAAGTTCAAGACCGGAGTTGCCCCCGTATGCATGGAGAATGATCAATCTTCATTCCAATGAGTTGTGGAGAAGAACTATGCCTGTGAGCTGTTAGTTGTGCTACCCGACATTTTTTTAAAGCCCACGGTGAATTGTTGCTATTTGCACACTGAAAGGAGGTTGTGTGGAGACATGTTCAAGTTTTTTAAGACTTGCGACATGCGAACTTGAGATCATTGCTTGAAGATTGTGCAAACTGAGATGTGGATCACATTTTACTACTTGTGAAGATACTACCTAGAGATGCCTCAATTTCATAGAGCTGCAACTTTGTTCACCAAGGAAGAAGTTCAAACCCTAATTTTTCCCTTGAAGGTATAAAGTAGCAATATATTTTCGTCTTCTTATACAGAAATGAGCTAAATAAATAACATCTTCAAATTATTATTCATAATTTTTAGCAGACCGTCGCAGAAACATAGTTATTTTTCGCCCATCGTCGACCCATTTCGGCGCAGAATTAACAAAATTTCGGCGACTGTTTTGAGCAAAAAATAACAATTCTTTGTCGATCGCCGACCCGTTTCGGTGTAGAATTAACAAAATTTCGGCGACTGTTTCAAGCAAAAAAAACAATTATTTGTCGATCGCCGACCCGTTTCGGCGCAAAATTAACAAAATTTTATATTTAAGATATCTAAATTATTTTAACATTATTTGAAATACAATTCAAATATAAATTATGATTTTCAATATATTTGAAATAAAAAATTTAAATTAATGAAATCTCATATTTAACATATTTAAATTAAATTAATACTGAAAATCTAAAATGTAAATTTTATATAAATTTAACGAAATAGACACTTTTTATTTTAAAACATTTTACAACTCTTTAATTAAAAAGATTTAAAAAACTTGCAATTACAACATTATTATTAAACATTTTATGAAATGTTAGGAAATTCAAAAATATATAAGGCTTGCAAAATTGAAAAAGTAAATATATATCGCAACATTATTAAATACATAATGCTTGCGCAAAGGATGACATCTCCAGATCTTCCAGTTCTTTGAGAACATGACCAAAAATGTATTTGATAAAATTTTAAATTTAAGATTATTTTAGAATTCATTACATAAATATATTTATAATTATTAAAAAATTTGTAGATAGTTTTATTTTTTAATATAAATATTATATTAATAATTAAAATTTTGTCTTTCTATCTAATTTTTTTTAACTATTAAAAAATCACACATATATAAGCTTATATATAGACGTTTTTTCACACATAGACCATCCCCATTATTAACAATCATTATTTACAACTATACCATCTCAACATTATTAACAATCATTATTTAATCAATCTCCTCATGTCCATATGGTTAATTGATCTCCTTTTCCTTTGCATGATCTTAAATTTTTTATTCATTAACTTCGTAGATTTAAGGTGTAAGACAGCTTTAAAGAAGATGATGAATAGTGTAAATTTGAAATAAATATTTATAAAAAATTATATATAAAAAATATCTATATAATTGATAGTTAAAATAGCCCTAGATTATTGCACCTCCGGAACCGAGATGGGTAGCAAACGGGAATGTTTCCACCCATACCGATGATCCCCGCAACTTAAGGTTTTCCCCTCAGCCGGTGCGACAACACCTACTCAAACTCTTGGAACTTTTCATCCAAACCGACTGGATATTTGGCCACGTGGAAGCGTGTTTTCTCCAACTTTTCCACTACCCGTTCCACAACCTTATCGACCAACTCTCCCTTGTCACTAGTTATTGGCAATAAACATAAATACAACTACTCAAAAACAAATGTGTATTTGTATCTCTGTCCACCCTATACTAGTACAATACTGAAAACATACAATAATACAATATAGGCATTGGTTATGGTTATCCACAAGTATTAAGAAACAAACTAATATACTCAACATATAATACAGTTTGGGTTTAAAGGTAATTTTTACATACAAGGTGATTGAAATACAATCTTAAAAAAATTAATTAATACAAATTAAAAATTATTATAATTTTCCTATAAATCAAAGTAAAATAATATATTAAAATAAACTTGTCAAACTTAGACACCACTAAAACAATTTGTTTTTCAAGATTAATAGAAATAATACATTCTTTTTGGAATGAATGATGTTTTTTTGTTTTTTTTTAAATAATGTATATTTTACCATTAATATATATATTGCCTCTACTCATTTTTTGAATTTATGTTTATAAAGATTGAAGGTACATTAAGTAATGAACATTTAAAGGCATGAATTCAATTATAATGAAGTGGACGCATGACTTTTGGGTTGGCAATAATTATAGAGCTTGCTAATTAGTTTGTTAACAAAGCAAAATTTTAAATTTAATTTATTGTGCGTCTTGAAGGGTATTCAAAATTTGTTTTCTATTGTTTTTTGTAGGTGTAATTGCCAGCAAATCAAATTGTAGCAAACTCCATTTACGTTGACTTGACCATCTCTAATCCGAGTCAATTTCTCAATAAATTTTTTATCCACCTTGGATTTGTACTAAAAGAGGGATATTTCCATACCATTGCATCTGGTTATTGAGGGATATTAAGTATCGATTGACAGATTCTTAGTTTTAAAGAGGAAGATCATTGCTAAATCATGGGAATATCGTTCTAGTGAGTAGAAAGAGTATTGGATCTTTTATTCTAGTGAGTATGCTCCTCGTGTTTGAGCATGATGAGCAATGAGCATACGCATTAGTTAGTTACGCGTGTTCACAAAAACCATTTTGGTGGATAATTTTCATATAAAGATTTTATTCCACTTTCTCAACCTCGAAATTCAGATAACGAGCTCATTGTGACAAGACAAGTAGTAAAATAAAAAGAAAACACACAAAAATAAATAGGGTAAATTTGTTGAAATGATTGGAATTGTAAATATCTGTATTTAGGATTGAATGCATTTTGTAACAAAAATACAATTTCAAAAAAATCGTGATCTTATTAAAGACTTATTCTGAATTTTGAGATTAAATGCATTTTTAATTATACCAATAAGTTTTTATATCAATGTTCAAGTGCTTGTGCTAGTAAAAATACAATTTGGAAAAAAATTCCTGATCTAAGTACATTTATCCTCGGTTCAAAACTTAAAACTTTGACAAACTCCGACCAAAAGGAAATCTATAACATCCCCTTTGAATCCACTGTGGAATGGAAGATAACACTTCAAGTTTTTCTGCGTCAAGTTCCAGGCCATAAAATGGAAAAGAAAAAGATAAAGATTTATGACATTTTGGCAGGATTGAGTGAAAATGCACTTCAATTGTTATCTTGGTTAAAGTTAAACTGGTTGTGTGAGGTGACCCTAAATCCATCAAAAATTAGAATCAAATGGTAAGTCGGCCTCCTCTAAATACAAGAACCTACCTTATGCAGAACTGGGAGTTTGTAGCCAAACGTTTTCAAAATGGCAGCAAAGTATTCCAATTTATCAACGATTTTTTGGAAAGTGCTTCAAGAAACATGCCTTGAGGGGTTCTAGGGCATAGAGCAGACTTGCTTAAACCTTTCGCTTAGATGCCAGAGTTTGTAGCAAAACGTTTTCAAAACAGCAGCAAAGAATTCCAAAACATAGTGCCTCCAATGCCCATAACCATCAACAACATAGAGACTTATCAATGCATAATTCCCCAACAACAGCAACAAGTAGAACTACATGGTTGAAAACTGCGCTCCTCATCCCCTTCTACTGCTGCCTGCTCATTCTAACTGAAGCATTGTAAAACATAACATAGTGGCCAATGTCCAAATGATTTTAACTTCAAATGAAGGTGTATTTGAGTCTCCGCGGTCATCGAAACAATTACATTGAGAAATTTTGCAATTGAAATTTGAATGACCTCCATGATATAACGTTTAATAAAAAAATTTACCCAGTGGTAGTGCAAAAGAAAATAAGAAAATGAATATCAAAACTATTTCAACCAAACCCCAAAGTTGTCAAATACGAAATACATTCAAATTTCTGTCTCGAGAGTTCAGGGGTCGGCGGTCGGAGCCCAGGGAGGAGTACGCGTCAGAGGTCGGCGGTCGGAGCCCGGGGAGGAGTTTTTGTCTCGAGAGTTTAGGGGTCTGCGGTCGGAACCAGGGGAGGAGTACGCGTCGGAGTTCGGCGGTCGGAGCCCGGGGAGGAGTTTTGTTGGCACCCCAACAACTCCCCTTGATTTTTTCCGAAATAAAGGATCCCCATGTAAATTTTGTAAATACTTAGCTTATGGTTTACTTGCTTGGTTTGAAAGGGTGATCCCATTGGCCTTTACTCTTTGGGTTGCTTGCCTTTGAACTTGGTTTTCATGAAAAACGGTTTGGTGGTCATTTACGTTTTTAAGTATCTAACTTAGGTGCTTCATGATTGGTGTGTTTGCTTGTCTTCCATGTAATAATGACTTTGCAACGTCATTTAAAGCAACTAGTTTTTCATCTTAAGCTTGGCATTATTTTTTTTAAGCTTTTAACTGTTTCATTAAAATATGTCATTTCACATTTATTGATAAAACATTTGAGAATTGCTTACATGTAATTTTATCTTTAGATATATTATCATTATAAAATGCATTAAGCAAACTACTTTTAATTCACTATATAATTTCATAAATGACATATTTTAAGAAATTGATTTCTTCCTAAAATCTCTTTTCATATTTAAAGCAATATCAAAGGGAATTTGAAAAAAGTTTTTATCTAATAAAACTTATGATGAATCATCATTCAAGATAATATTAATTTGGGACTTTGTTAAATTACACATAAATATAAAAATATATGGTATTCTTAGTCCTAACTTTATCTTATCTCATGAAAATATTGACATCACTTTTTCTTTTAATTTTCCCTTTGAATTTGGTAAACTTTATTGAAAATACCTATACCTTTCAACATTCACAATTTCATAAAACTATCTAAACTCGTGAGCTTTTGGGGAAAGGTTTTTCTTATATGGAAAGGATACGTTATCTTTTGGAGAGAATGTATTTGAAATATTATTTAGTACATAAAAGATTGACATTTTTTTTAATAAATTATTCTTTCTTTATAAGTTTATTAAGATGTCACCTTTATATTTGTTTTTCCACGTTTCAAAACATATGAAATATTACATGCTAATGCAAGCTTGGATTAAAGTTTTGTGGGAAGGAAATATAAATTTTCATATTATTTAAAAGAAATTTCTAAAAACATTAGGTTGTTCAAACTTTCGCAACACTTTGGTTTTGATTACAATGTCTTACCAGGAACATTTAATTACTTGAAACCTAAATTGAATTTTTACCTATGGTCAATACTTTAAACAAGAAAACTTCCACGTAATTTTGGAGGACTCATTTAAGAAAGAAGGCGGGGTTAATAAAATTAAGAAGTATATCACACTTCTATTACATTCAAGTATTCTTTTAAATTCCTTTGTTATCGATTGACGTATATTTTTATTAAGGAAAATAAGCCATTTAACTTTTCTTGAATATGTTAATTTGTTGATATTCTTTGTACAAACTTTGGAGAATAAGAAAGGAGTCCACGTTCCTCTTCTAAATTCATCGAGTCGATGTAGCTATTCTGATAAGTGACGGATCTTATTGCTTGGTTGATATATCACAATGCTTCCACGTATTGATAGGAGAATCCGCCACTTAGCCAACGAAGATGCCATAGTGATATCATATTGCTGTTGGTCTTGTAATACTCTCAACGACTTAGTTGATATGTAAAGGACGTGTCAACACGAACACACAATGTGCCAGATTGTTTTGAAAGTTTCACCGGTCCACCAAAACACCACCCCAAGCCTACACACAAGCATTTAAGGAAGTGATAACTTAAAACCTGAAACTGTGAATGCTTGAGATCGCTGAAGGAGAAACACACTGTTTCGCGTTCCACCAGATCGTTACCATCCACGCTATAGGCTCATCACCATAATTGCAACATTTAAGAATGATTGTTGTGCACCTAATAATAGAGCTATATCGCCAGATAATTCTTTCAAGTTCCCTAAAAAGGGGATTGAATGGGTACACGTTTTCTCCTGAGATTCCGTTCACTCAGTAAATACCGACATTGATATCATTCAGATAGAAATTAAATTGTTGAACGGATCCCTGGAAGTAACATGTGACTGTCATTGTCGAGGATAAATATGACAGTGTGTAAATGAGAGATCGTTAAGAAAAATACTCCCCACCAAAATTGCCAAAGATAACGTAATCAGATCATTGTTAGGATACCAGATCATAGTAAAAGGAGAAGATTGCTATCTGCGTTATTATTTTATTATTGGTTTTCTTAATTATTCTCTCCTTCTCATTGATGTAAATGAATTGCTGCAGCTACTATGATTTATAGTTTTGATGTATGGATATGGCGAAGTCTTAGGTGTGCAAATATCGTGAGATAAGTCAATTCTATTGAAGACAAACGAAGGTCACCACGACGCATTTGAGGAGCTCAAATGATCAATGATTAATATCCATGATCACAAAGGGAGTACAGTTGTATTCGAAATATGTTTTCATTTATTTTTAGTTTTGCATATTTATTTTCTAATCATTATATTCTGAAAATGCAGGTATAAAAGTTACAACGTGCAGTTACGGAGTGATTTATCATGGAGGAGCAGTAAAGCAATGTAAAATTTTATTAACGCTGTTGGTAACCTGATCGTGAATACAATGTCTGGATGCCACGAAGCATCAGCAATTTTATGAAACTACCGCAGTCATTGAGAGCACCAAGCTACCAGAAAAATGCCAACCTATAAAGTCGAACCAACCAGAAAGATAGGATTCGTCTGGCTAATTTGTTAAAGATAGCTCAACGGAATCGATGAAGACGGGGACACCAAATTTTTTATAAATGCAATCAATTGCAAGGAGGGATCCTTTGCCTATATAATGGAACAGAATCGATTGTATCGTGAAGGCGAGTTTAGGGGTCGGCGGTTGGAGCGCGGGGAGGAGTACGTGTCGGAGCTCGACGGTCGGAGCCTGGGGAGGAGTACGCGTTGGATCTCGGTGGTCGGAGCTCGGGGAGGAGTGAATGCCGAGTGGTCGGCGTCGAAACTCGGTGGTCGGCAGGCGGAGCTCGGGGAGATCGACAGTCGAAGCTTGGGGAGGAGTGAACGCTGTGCGGTCGGTGACAAGGGCTGGCGACGGTGGACTCTTGGAAGGGGAAGAATGCGGGGGTCGGTGGTCGGAGAGGAGTGAATGTGGGGGTCGGCAGTCGGCGGTCGGACACGTTGGAGTGGGTCCGCTTATTTAAACGATGATGGACGGTCGAGATGTGATATAAGAGATCAAGAGACGAGATCAGGTCCTGGGAACTCATAGAGGTCATGGGATATATTGCTTCAGTCAAATACACATGGCGCCACTTTTTGAAATTGTTTGAATGAGAGAGATTTTATATCAAGTTTCCAAATATGACAGTTTACCGACAAATATTCAAGCTAGAAAATCAGAGAGGGATGAGCACCAAACTATGAAGGCATTTACGGCAAAACTCCTCTCGTATTCATATACTGAGGTTCGCAGGAAATAGGTGATTGGTCGATTATCTTCAACATCCTGTGGATGCTGAAACTTTTCATGATGAAGACACTGTTATCACCTGATAAATTCTCGAAACTTTTCATGATGCGGACATTGTTATCACCTGATAAATTCTCGAGTTTTCATTAGTAAGGGATAGTTTTGCCAAAAAATCAAAATGATGGTCCCTTAGACCAAAAGTTTTTCCAAGTTTGGCAAGTGAAAAAGTTTAAAAAAATTTAGTTGAAAAAATGAGGATTTTTCATTAAATGGGATAAGATTATTTTTAAATTGTGCTTTCGAAGCAAAAAGCAAAGTTTATTTTATTTTGGATTAAAGTTTATAAATAAAATATTTTGGGCCAAAGTTTCAAATCAAAAAGGAAAAGGTATGCGCCCAACACCGAGGGCTCATCATGGAACCGAATGCCAAGCCAAGAGGGCCCCATAAATCTCATATCCTCCATCGTCCACGAGCTCCACCTTTCTTTGTTACATGAGATATGATATAAGCAATGCAGTATATAAGAAGTGGGAAGAGTAGTTTCGGTTTGCATGGGGGATAAGTCTCCCGGGAGTAAAAATAAAAAGAACTGTGATCACAGTGTTTGAGTTTGCCCGAGGTCTTGGAGGTTACATGTCTCAAAGCTAAATGCAAGGGATAGTCAAGCCTCTTATGCGAGGTCTATTTGGAGAACCTAAATCATTTCCAGATATGCCCAAAGCTCGAGAATTAGAGAAAGTGACGGTGCCGATGTTTCCATTTATCAAAGATGGGAAAACCACAGGATTACAACTACATTCGAGACCTGGAGCTACCTGGAAAAATTTACATCAGTCGAGTCACGAAGATATCAACGGTTTGCAACCATTTCGCAGCTAAAGCAACGAAAATTACTTTAGCAGTTATAAAAGACAACTGTTCTATTCTTACGATTTACCTCAACATGACTGGACTTGGGGCGAAAATTGTTTTATTGAATGCATATATATATATCAAAATTGTTGCACATAAACATATGAAATGGCTAGTTTGTGATCATCGTCCACCAATGGTGTGTCGCCAATGAAGAAGACGAACATTTTGGAAAGGTATGAGTCTTTCACTAATTGGAGAAGCAAGAGGTTCTAGTTTATATGATATTTGTAGTATTGGTTGTTGATATGATGCATGGTTCTAAGCCCCGGGAGATCGAGTCTATAAGTCTTCTGAAAACGCAGCACACACACCTTTTTGCAGTTGTTTTAAACAAGGGATAAGAAAATAATACACCCAAATATGTTCACAGATAGTTTATCCTTTGTAAAATCCATATGTCGAAAGAGGAAGATCGACGGTGCAGCATTGAGAAGCCAGATCGACGGTCCACATTGACACCTGCATTGCCAAAGAGCTCGAGAGATAAGTAATAAAGCCGGTGCGGAATACAAACCACCATCACATGTGTCCATTCTTGATACGTCCGCATATGGAAAAGCGGTATTGCAAACCGCTCAAAGGGCAATGCGGAACCACCCTTTGCACGTGCAAAAAGACCATTTCCAAAATTTATTTATTAGGTTAAATAATGCATTGTTTTTGTTATTTGCTCGATGGTTACAAATAATAAGGAACGCGATGGGAAAGTAAAAAACTTTGCATAAATTGATATTACATTCAGATGGAAGAACAAAACGATTTGCGTTTCGCGGGTCGGCGGTCTCCGTGCAAGGAAAAAAAAACTAAAAGAGAAATTGTGAACTACTTGCACTTGTCGTCAGCGAGCTGCGACACGATAAAGTTGAAAATAAAGGGCAAAATTGTTCATTCAATGAGACAGCATCGCGTCGCAGAAGGCAAGTCGCGGAGAAGCATTGCCATCCACGCGACAAAATTCCATTCGCTCCATGAGCGAGGAATCTTGCTGATGTGGAAGTAATGCTTCTCCTTGGTGAACGCCTACGGCGTAAATATATAAATATTATGATTTCCTTGAAACTCAATGCTAAGAGAGTTTCACCATAAAATCCAAAGGAGCAACCCCTCTCCTTGGTCCAATGAATTTTCCTTTGCATATTTCTCACCTCAAGCTTATATTATAGAAAAGGGATCTACAATAACTTGAGAGTGTTATTACAAAAACTTAGCATTAAAAATAAAGGGCTTGTTTTCTTTAATAAGTAGATAGGTTGTCATTACAAAAACTTAGTTTTAAAAATACATTGATTTGCTTTCTTTTATAACTTGATAAGTTGTCATTAGAAAAACTTAGAATTAATGTATAATTGGAAAATTGAAGTTAGTCATCCAACAAATGTGTCAAAACATCTTTTTAAAAGGATGCCAACTGCATTTCACATTTCATCAACTTACTTTATTTTTTTTAATTTCAATAGAAAATATTGCTATTACATAATCATTTCACATCTCATCCAATTAGCTTTTCTAAAGTTTTAATAGAAAAAATCACATAATCATTTCACATATCATCCAATTAGCTTTTCTAAAGTTTCAATAGAAAAAATCATCACTACATAATCATTTCACATCTCATCCAATTACCTTTTTCAAAGTTTCAATAGAAAAAAATGTCACTACATAATCATTTCACATCTCATCCAATTACTTTTTTAAAGCTTAAATATAAAAAATTGTGACTACATAATCATTTCACATCTCATCCAATTATCTTTTTCTAATTTCTAGCTGAAACCGCATGTCATATTAATATATCAATAATAATTTATTACACTATTAGAAGATCTCAAAATAAGATAAGTTATATATATATATATATATATATATATATATATATATATAAGGATAAAATGATGGGTAAGTAGTTTTTAAGACCATTTTTTCTTGGAATTTGGTTCAATTTTGGCGATGATAGCCTCCCCCAAAAGTTCAAATCCTATAAAGTTTAGACTACTTCATTATTTTATTATAAAAAAAAACATGAAACTCAAACAATGTAAGAAATTTATAAACAAAAACTCTAGAAACTTAATAGTGCCAATGTAACACTCATCCTAGTGATGGGTGATAGTTTCCTCTACTTGGAAGCAACTATAATTGGAAGAAAAATTTAACTAAAATTTAATTGGGAAGCTCTAATAAATTTTTGTAATTTACTCATTTTATTTTACTATGCTACAATTTATGTACATGTTCCACTTCTTTTCACACACACACACTGAAAGCATAAAATACAAAATAACATAAATTTCAATTTCACACTATATATCTACAATTTCTTACTTCACAATAATAACCCCTTTTCATGTATGTCTAAGTAAAAAAAATGACTAAGTAAAGGGAAGTAGAATACCTCTCATGTAGGTGTAATTGCAAGCAATCCCTCGATCCAATCCAATAGTCTAGTCCAACAAGGTAGTAGTAAGTAGTATAAAATCTTTCCCTATCAGGGATCCTCTCTACCAACTAGCTACAAGCTACTAGTTCTAGGAAACCTGTGGTTTTCATATCCCTCTGTTCCCACATCTTGGATAACCACAACAACATCCCTCTTCCCAAACTTTCTCCTATGCCAATTCACAATTCAAATAATCAGTCCCCAAAATAACGAATCCTCTGTAAAAAAATATCATTCCCAAACTCCCTAGAACCCCCTTCTCAAGTTCGCCTAATCTCCTCAAACACTCCCCTCTTCCTCCTTCCTCTACCTCCTTCAAGGTCAAATCCCCTCATAAAGATATTTAACCCACTCCTTAATGGTATGGCATTCCCCTTAACTAGTCCTGACTAATATATTTACTCCAATCCAAACTCGTAAATCTAAATGTTATAAATATTAAAATATATTTATGTTGATATATTTTATTCACTCAACTGTCATTCACACCACAAATTGGTTATCGTTCACATCACACTTGTTAGGTAAACATTAAATGGTTCTACCTAAAATGATACAAAACTAATACTTTCTACATATGAGCTATAATGACTGACTTAATGAGATATTCACAAATGACAACTTACAGATGCAACTAATAATTTTTATTTTAAATGAGAACACTAGATAATGTGATTGGCCTACTATGCAACCTAACTCAATTAATTAATAATGTCAATTAATAGTTTAATTACCATCATAATTAATACTTTCATAGTCATTCACCACCACACATTATAATATTACAAGCACCAATAGGTACTTGGACTTACATCATAACCAGTACTAACATACATGCGCAAGGTGTGTGTGCGTGGCCAACGTACACATATCTTGCACATGTACTATATGCAACTATCATCACCACTAATGCATAACTCTTTATTGACATTTCAATAATGACCACACATGCAACACAATATAACCACACATGCAAGACAATATAACCACACATGCAAGACAACATAACCACACATGTAAGACAAGACAACCACACGCGCAAGAAAACGATATAGTACCATCATCATTAACCAATTATGTTAGGAAACATAAAATTTACAATTAGTTTTAGCTCAATGAATTAAAAAATGATTTATAGGTGATAGGTACCAACTATAATTAAGTTTGGTGTCTCAAACCCCCAACCAAAACAATGCTAATTTAATCATCCTTCCTCCCTAACCTACTTCGAACTTCCACTTCCTATCCATTCCTCTGTTAGAATATCATGAAGCATCAACTATATGACCTAACTATATGACCTAACCCATAAGTGGAAGCATTGAGTAAATCGACCTAACCTCCCCAACAGGAAACCAACAATCGCTATATCACAACTTGGGGAGTGTGACTCAGCACAACCCTCCCATGACTCTGGGTATCGGAGGATACACAGTGGGAGATACCGCCACCCCTACCAACATGACTAGGTTCAACACTCAGTCATAAATCACATTGTGTTGTTATTGTGGTTATTAGAGTTGTCATCGAATGACTAGTTTGGGAAACCTGGTTTCCTACATAAACTTGCTATAGCCCACACATCATGGAGACTATATGGCTATCACTTAGCCCTTATAACCTGTGGGTTAGTCTTACTCAAAACATAGATCCATACATAACATTCCTTCACTATTTCCATGTCAACTATCAATTGATCAATCATTAGTTAATGTAAACAATTTAATATATCTATCATGTGCATGGCATCCATCCATTCATTCAATTGTAAACACAATCGTATCCACGTACCTCAACATTTCATTTTACATTTTGCATACTAAAAACTAAAACAGATAATTGTCATCATTAATAAGAGGAATGATAAACATAAAACATAATCGTTGCATATAATTAGGTTCATAATTCCACACACATAGTTTACTAAGTCAAGCTAAGTCCAACAAGTAATAAACAAATAAATACAATATGTCAAAATGTGGTATAGATTTCCAATCAAAATATGGGGCGTTACATACACCTACCCTTCAGGAAACTTCCTCCCAAAGTTATATTAAAAAAAGTAAGGGATAATCATGATGCATGGTTTCTAAGTCCTCCTAGGTACTAGATCATGAGCTATATTTTTCCCATTGGACCTCCATAAGATGGTTCATAAGCTATCAAACCATATGATCCAATATGTGTAATGGTTCGACCATGAAAGATCCCTTGCCTGAAACCTACAATTCCTTCTATTGAAGTTTGTGAGTCTCTTCGGCCACATAATGCCGCAATACATATACATGAAATACATTATGAGTTTTATGGAAGTGGAATGGCAGTGCAAGATGATAGGAAACAAATCCAATTCTCTCTCGAATCTCAAATGGCCCTATAAATCGTGGTGATAACTTAGTTCCCTTCTGTTGTGGGCACAATAGTTTCTCTTGCTTTTCTTGATCTTGGAGGAGAAAAGCATCCCCCCTGTACTAAATTTTGGATTTTTGAGTGTAACCTAGGTTGATATATAAATGTTGAATAATCTAAATGAATTATGATTTCTTGGATGTCTATCGATAAATTCATGCTGATCTTCATCAATGCCATTAGCGTCCTTGAATTAGTAATTTAAATTGTTTGATCTAGTTGTTTTACTGTCCATTGGAAACTTGATTTGATGTGACTGATTGAGTGTTCTAAGTGTAATTTTCAAGGTCCTTTACGTTAGTAATAAGTCTCTTGTGTGCAGTTCCCAATCATCATCTCCCAATTTTGCTTGTGGCCTTGCCTTAACAAGTTTGAAAAATGCATGGCAACAATCAAGCCGAGATAAGCAACTCTACTTTGGTTTATGACGTGATTTGATGATTACCTTGTTGTCTTGATCACATCTATGGAAATGTTGTTTCACTGATGATTGAATCATTTCTTAATTAAATCAATGTGCACCACAACTTCATCTAAGCTACATTTGGCGGGTCTCATGAGCCACAAGCATCCCCCTTGTATTTCATGTTGTAAGTGGTTTTGCCTCATGTTAAGGCCCTCTATCAACTGGAACCATATTTAGACAATGTTTATTGTTCACTAGTTGACTTAGAGTTGGTTTCAAGAACGACTCGATGTTTCGCTAGTTGTCAACGATGAGGTGCTTTAGGTAATCAATTGGACTAGTTTGAGGATTAAAATATTTCTACTGGTGATGGTTGGTATCAATACATGCTAGTGCAATGAAATCCTATATAACACTGATAGTGGGGAAAATGACAGAATTGGATTTGAGCAAGTCAATTGTAAGAATGAGGATTTGAATTTCATTAAAAAATGCTTTTGCGCATATTTTTGGGGGTTGGTGAAAGTGAAATCTTGGTCAATGAACCTAGCCATATTTGATTATCTTATAATTAAGAATCCAACACAACTCACATAATTCAAATCCAAGCCCAAGAAATGCCAAAATGCCCCTAACAATTTCCCAGCAAACCTAGTCGTCAATCTGCGTCACTTAGAAAGCTAACCCCTTCGTGAAGAAATTTACCATGTCATTGTGTTCCAAAATTTTGATAATTTTTTTTGTGTCTTCTCTCTTTGTTAGAAGGCCCTTGTATTGAAAAAGAAGGTCACACAACAAAGTTTAAATCACCGACGAAAGAATAAACCGATCACTAAGGTGGAATTTCACATTGTTTTGGCATACTTTGAGCTTGGGTAGTGCCTTTTCTTTAGGGTGGCTAAAACCTAGACGTCGATCTTTTGATCTCCTCTCGCATTGGTTAATATGCTAAATGCTAGGTCCTTGAGAATTAATAATACTCAACACCTTTTTTATGAGCATTCTAAGATCATGAGATGCATTGAATTTAAAAATGATGACAACAAATAAATAAATAAGCAAGAAAAAAATAATAATAATAAATAATGTCTTACTTAATGCCCCTTCTTGGTAATACATGGATGTATAAAAACATCAGTTAATCATGTGTGGTTTATAATCATCATATGTGTGGTTTATAATCATCATATGAATACTTTTGGCCTCCCTCTTTCAAACATTTGGAGCTTTAAACAAAGAGCCTATTCACTTTTGCATCTCCATGAAATTGGGTTTGACTCGCATTTTTAAAGGAAAGCAATATCCACCCATCCCAGAGCCATTAATAGTGCTCCTGTGGAGTCTATGTTAGAAAAATAGGATCACACAATAAAAGCATAAAATAAGAGGCAGAAATAAAGCATATAAACACAATACAAGAGAGACACCAATATATGTTGTTCATCCAATAGGGCTACGTCCACGCAGAAATTGCTAGTCTTTTTACTATACCATCTAGTAAATAAAGGAATACAACCCATAGCACATCCACTTCAACTTTCTCTTCACTTTCTCACACAATCACATAGATCTTTACAATACAATACTACCACACACAGTCGCATTACGATGCCTTCCTTTTAAAATGATGACTATGAAATTACAACAATTTATTTCTTTCCCCAAATTTTTAGTGTAGGGAGCTTCCCCGGAACCTTCGCTACGGGCTCCCAAAAGTAGTCATCGCCCTATGGAACCCATGGAAGCTATAGTGGTGAGAAATCCCCACATCCCTGCCACGGTCTGTGATCCAAACACAGCTATTCAAGAAGATCAAGCTCCACAACCAATAGATCTACACATGCACATCCAGGTAACTCTCTAGTTACCTCCTGGATAATAACTATATCGATGGCCACATGCCATGTCATTCCGTACCCATCCATGCATGCCTACACAAGGCTCCAGTGCACAGAGATAGGACTAGGTCACAGTCAAGCTGCCATCGTCAATCTTGGCTCAGCCGCCCCTTGATCCGAGTAGATCTCCGCTGATCATCGCAATTTAATCATCCACTGGTTTGAATTGAATGTTGTAACCTGCCCAATTCATCCTCCCCGGTATTACACGCATCCGCCTTGTTTGACGGGAAGAAGTAAGCGTTCCAGGTAGCGTTCGAAGGATAAGCGTTCAACCAGGGATCTCGAGCAGGATAGAGGCTTCAGAGCAACGGGTAAGCTCTCTGCTGTGCCCCCTTTCTTTTACCGCTGCGCCCTCTCCTTCATATTTCATAGTGTTAGTCTATTGAAATATTTGCTTGTCCCCCTGCATTATTCTTATGTCCCGACTTTGACGTTAATTTTGCTTGTTGAATGCTTCTGATTAAATGAATAGTCTACAATATGGAGGAATCAGAAGCGTAATCACATTTATAGGTTTGTTTAATAGTGGAAAGAAGTTCATGCCCATCATAATTTATAATCTGAATTACATGCTTACCATCTTTAATAGGTTTTGCTACACTCTGCTCCACGATCCATCTCAGCGCTAAGATATGTAAAAAATAGACCAGAAAGCTCGCAGATCGCCTTCCTTTAAACATTTTGAACAAAATTCATAGCCCGAGCTCTTTCTAGTTTTAGAACCGATTGACACTTTGTTGTTTAGGGAAATCCAAACTAAGTCTTATATAGAGTGCGGATGGAGAAGATGTTCCATGGTGTCACCTTTCCAATTGCTACATGCTATGTGTATTCTTGGAGTCTAATAGGAGATAATCCATTTACAAAGAGATGTTGCTAAAGGCCAAGGTTTGTTTATACTACAAATTAGAGTGTAGGAAATTCATAGCTAGTGGTAAGTTGAGAAATATATATGTTTCCCTGTATATGTAATAGCATGACATCATATGATCTCTCTACAATGAAATTTCCCAGTTTAGAGACCTTAGGATCCGAAGGAGAGTATTATATGTTTTGAATTCTCTCTTTAAAGAAAAGAGGAAATGAAGATTTCCCCATACCCCCTTGGGAGAGCCGAGGGGGTGGTTAACATGTAGTACATTTGTGGAAGAAGTTGTTCCACTAATTATAACCCCTTGATGAATATGATTGTTAGGCATAGGGTCGATGCATTCAAAATATGATAATATGCTAGGGTGCATTGAACTTATAACTATTTTCTAGAGAAAACCAACCTCCATTGGTCAGGAAGGATCACTTCCTTCTGCTAGATTTTGGCCCTCACTTTATCACTAGTATTTGATCTTTCCACTTCTAGAATGATAGTTTTCCCATAAAGAGTATTACCAATGATCTAAAAAACTCCATGTCGACAAAATCTAGGACTTTCAAATCATTTGACATTTCATGAAATATACATATGCTATTTAATCATAGACTATATTTAATCATCTAAGGACAATGGAAAGTGTCACTTGAGACGAAGCTTATATAGGTTGTGGGTTGGGATGGATGTTTAGGTGGCAAGGAGGTATTGATGGCCTTTGTGTTAATGGATAGTTTATGATCATGTATGGAATGGGTTTTAAAGTGGTTCTCTTCTTGAATCATAGGTTTAACGCTATAAATTTGCTCGTATGATGTGTTTTGTTGCTTATGATTTTGATGAGTTACGGTTACTTTACAAATTAAGCACTAAGAAAATACTTTGTCATGTAAATTATTGTGAATTAGACAAAGCTAGTGATCTAATAAATTATAAGAGGGACTACAACCTTGGTCATATTTAGTGTTTAAGATTATGCACACTATCATTTATTAAAAATCTTGGCAATAAGTGAACATTTACTATTTCCCACTTTGATTGTGCTCTTTTCTCCCATCCTTCCTTTTTCAGTTCAATTCCCACTACATTGAACATTTATTATTTTTATTAGTGAACAATCATATGTAATAAATGTACCTTTTTCTTTTATATAATTATGGAGAGCTTATCAAGATTCATCAATTAGTAAATATAAATTATTTGTTTACTTACATTTTAGCTAATTATTTTCAAAGTTATATACCAAAGTGTAGGTTGCGATAGAGTTAATTAAATGTTACAAAATCATTTAATTTTTATATTAACAATAATCACAAAATTGATAATACATACTCATAAAAATTTGTTTGAATAGTTAAAGTAATACTCCAACATGATTCACAAAATAAATTCATTAAGCTATAAATTGTGTTTATTGTGACTATGTAACTTCTATTTCTAGAAAAATACTTCATCAAACCTAAATCTGTCACCTCGAATTATGTCTTCATGGTTGTTTTAAACGTATCTATGGCTAGATTTTCATTAAATATCAAATCATTCACATGCAGGCATACTATCAAAATTTTACCTTACTGATTTGTCTTTGTATACAAGGTTTCTTCACTCACGTTCCTGTTGAACCCATTCTTAATAAGATATGGATCAATTCAGTTGTACAAAGACAAGTCTACATACTATGATGCTCTCACTAGTTTTGGCTTAATTGGTTTATGTAATCCACATGTTTCCCAAAAAAATTAACTAACAAACCAATATGAACATGTTATGGAAGCGAATGATCAAATTTATGTATAGGAATGATCAAAAGTTTTGTAGGAAGTGACTTTTGGGGAAAACGTTGAGGACGTATTATCAAATGCAATAGGAAAGCATTGACTCCACCAAGTTTATATTTATTTCTGTAATCAATATAGATGTGTAGCAACCTATCTGGTCTAAAATATAGTATAAATATTGACAAAGTTAAAATCCCATTTGTAATATCTAACAAACATTCACTTCAGTGATTATTTGTATAATGGTAATGGCAATGATTCTAGGTTCTAAACAACTTGTAATCTCTTTATGTCATTTTCTTTCTAATGATGCATTTCATTCATCGTAAACTTAAACCAATAGAAAATATTTCCAGACTGCTTAATGTTCAATATATTCTAGTGTCCAAAGAATGTCCTCTTAATAATTATCTCACCAGTCATGAATACAAATATTTCAATATTAATGATTCAATAAGGCTCCTTAAATATGAAATCACTTCAATAGTGAGTATTCCATTCGATATGAGCAAGAAGTGACCTATCCCTAGCACCAACCATATATCATTAACTAGATGTAACGAGGATACAACTTTCTTAGCAGTCAACTCTTGACATATCTCTTAATATTTCATCCCCATCAAAAGTAAAACAAATCCAACCTTAATTTAAGCAATTGTTTTGACATAAGTAAGAGATTATCCAAAGCTCTTACTATGATATTCTCAATAATAATCATTTCGAATCAACCCACATCGCAATGAGATCAAATCCTCTCAAGGATTAAACTTATTAAGTTCCCACTTAGCATTTCAATACAAGTAGATTTACTTAGTTTAAGCCACTGGTCAATAAGATCTTGGCATTTACTCGTTGGTTTCTCTAACTTAGCAAGTCATTCATCTAGATCTAGTCGATCATTTAACATAATTTTTTGTTTTTATCAAGTAGTGATCATTGATCATCTAATAAGTAGTATACCATACAATCAAAATGAAATTATAATTTCATTTAGTAACTTCCTATATAATTTCTAACTATTCCACTAGCTAGAAAGACAATGGCAAATTACGTAATAGTTCAAGTTTGCAAACATGAAGGAGATGATTTTTATCTCTAAATGATATAAGGCAAAAGATTGTCAAAAGTAATGATAAGTTATGCTGTATAAATAATGATGAAGGGCAGCCAAACAAAACCTATTGTGATTTCACTTCAATAGTGAATATAAACTAAAAGGTGATGTAACTTTGAAGAGGATTTGCAATTTCCAACCAACCAAACCACTCAAAAGTGAAAAAGGATATAAATGTAATAGAGTTTTCACTTCAAATTGTAACACACAATTGGTTCCTTGAAAGGAGCTAAATGATAGTGTACTAGAGAGAAGGATGATAAACAATATAGGGTACCAACATTGAAATACAAACTCAGATCCAATTACCTAGTAGCTTCATTGTCACAACAGAGAGGGGCATTGAATTTATTATGGGTAAAACAAATATTTATTCACCATTTGTGGTACTAATCATGTGAACTTATAAACTAAACAATTGAAATTTGGAACAACATTTGATAGTCACTTTAAGAGGATGAGATTTTTAGTATAGTAGGGCCAAATTATAAGGGTATAATGACAGTCAAATGAGACACTTAATTCACTATGAAAATAGGTTTTTTTGCTTGATAATGAACAATAGTAAGAGGGTAAATGACCCCTACAATGATTTGAAGCCAAGAAGTTGTTCGAAGTTCAAACTAAAACAAATTTGGAGAAGGCCAAATAGGATAGTGTAGCAATCCACCAAGAAGGATATGTTCATAAAGTGTTGGATGTTGATTTCTCGTTTAAGAGATTATGTTAGTGAGAAAGTAGTAGAATTATTGTAATATCTTTAATGGATTGATGACAACAGAATCAAGGACAATCACCAGGGTTCAATAAGCTATATTACCAAAAATGAATAAGGTTGAATTTAGATTGTATAAGGGAGACCGAAACTCATATTTAGATATTACCTCCATTCAATTGAAGCTAGAAGGCTAACAAAATTCCCTATAAGGAGGCCGAATTACTCATTAAAACTTGTAGATCTAAAAATAAAAACTTAGTAACCAATAAGAAACTAATTAAGATTATCGACTTGGGATTTATGACAGTCCACCATCATATTTGTTTTTTGGTAAGTTAGAAGTTCATATTATATCACAAAAAATACAAGTATACAAAATATATGAGCCTCCCACAAGGAGAAAACAACTTAGGAAAGAGAGTCTAAAAACCATAAGTGTAACTGTACGAGACTAACCCTATGACTACATAGACCTGCTGGTCTAAGATAAACTGCAATATAAGACTATAAAATAAGACATATAGTTTAAGAAGCATAGTAAAAAAGAAACCAGTCTATGAAAAAAAAAGAGAGATGGAAGAAACCAATCGCTAATTCAACAGCCCAACCTCCGAGTGTGGTTTGGTATCTAGTGGCATCGACATGTCCATGTCATTTCTTTTCATTCCCCGCTTAAGACCGCTGGAGTGCGTGGTTTGGAATCCTGGCTCGTTACTATGCTCAGCAACCTTCGACTTCTCATCGTTCTTTTCATCTTTCAACTCCATGCCCCAGGAATCATTGGTGGTAGCGGTGTCGTGCAGGATGCTATGGGTGTCTTCTTCCTCGTTCCTCCAATGAAAAATCCCTTTGGCATCGAGATAGGCCAACAGAGGTGATGGGAGAGCAAAGAGGTCTGCAATGTCCGCGCACCAGTTAATAAGAGCTTGGACCCGAAGGATCAAATATTGAATGTGTCCTAAGACATCCTCCTCTACGTTATGGATATCATTCGTGAGACCTAACAATGTATCATTCATTGCCTCCAAATGTTAGCAATGCTCGGCGCAAGTCAAGTCGGCAGGACCTTCTTGCTTAACAATACACACGACCCATGATGCTCACACAGACTTGGTGTAAAAAGGATTCCAGAAGCTTCCTTCTATTACTTTAATCAAATTAACGATTACAATGCGGAATGCCAAGAAATGTAAATAGCTAAACTAGTCGTCCTTAGCCTGATACAATATATAGAATTAAAAGGTGTGTTTTCTCTGTGTGCGATCTTCTCCCTCTCACGGCCTCTACTGTATGCAAGCACTCACTGAGCTATGGATGAACGATATCTGCTAGCTCTCCCACTAGAACTAAATCCAACTGACTTCTCATGTTCCTGCGCACTGGTCTTATACGCTACTGCTGCTCCGCTACTCATCCTGAGGTCCACTCCATTCCCCAAGGCACTCTTCCTCTATTTGTTGAATCCTTCATATCCTGTAGACCTACAATTGTCAGCGCCCTCTGACCATGCTACACAACCTCTACCCTTGGTGACATCTGGCCTGATCCCAACCACGTTCTGACTCTACTACAGTAGTCGGTCCGATCACTGGCCTCAACCATAGTGCCTTCCATCATCCTTTGACTTCACTTAACTCCCATGGCTACCAGTCCACCCCTTCCTCCACGCTTGGCTTCCGCTTCAAACTGTCGATGTTGCTATTCGACAACCTGCCGACACCCGACCTCTTTCGCTGCAAACATGTCATCCATCGACATATTAACTTGTAGACCTTAGACCTCTGCGTCTGTACATGCACCTCGATAGCTTGTGATCAACTTATTAACTTCGATATCCAATATTCAATTCTCACCAATGGTCATTGGCAATCCCCCTGGTCGTCTTCTCCTGTCAATCAACTTCAACTATTTCTCCTAAGCCCCGATGCTCCTGCATCAGACTCCCCAGGTGAAAAAGAACTCGATTTCTCCACCAGTATCCTGTATTCTTCTTCGGAAATCCATGTCGCCTCCTTCAACTCATCATCCTTCCATCACACTAAGTATTCCTTCTTTCGCGAACTGCGCATATGCCCAACTTCACGTTCCTCTAGTACTTCGTCAATTTCCTCTTTGTGTCAATCTGGAATCTGCACTATCCATCCAATGTTCGACACTTTCGTGCTGCTGCTGGTTGAACCTTCCTCAAATTTGTACAGATTTGAGACATTGAACGTAGGTGAAATGCTCAAGTCTTTTGGAAACTCCAACACATAAGCATTGTACGAAATCTTCTTCATAATCTTATAGGGTCCAACCTTCTTCAACTTCAACTTGTTATATGTTCTTGTTGGAAATATCTCCTTCCACAAGTGTGCATAGACTAAGTCTCCTTCACTGAATGACTGTATCCTCTTCTTCCTGTCGGCTCTCAACTTATATGCCACGTTTCTCTTTTCTATGCACTTTCGCACGTCTTCATACACTTCTTTCATGTGCTCTACAAATGATTCTGCATCCGTGCTTTTCTTGACTTCTGTTGGTAACTCGACCAAATCCACCACTCCATGTGGGCTTCATCCTTGAAAAATATGGAATGGGATCATACCTATCGACCAATTCACATAATTTTTGTACACGAACTCTGCTTGCGCCAATATGTTCTCCCACTGCTTGGGTATGTCGACCGTCAAACATCTCAGAAGGTTTCCCAAAATTTTGTTCACCACCTCAGCCTGTCCATCTTTCTACGGATGATATGCCGAGCTAAACTGCAACCTCGTGTCCAGTTTCTTCTATAGGGTTCTCCAGAAATGACCCATAAACTTGGTATCTCTGTCTGACGTTATACTCTTTGGAAACCCATGCAATCTGACTACCTCCTTGAAGAATAGTACAGGAATGCTTGTGGTGTCACTTGTCTTCTGACATGGAATAAAGTGTGCCATCTTATAAAATCTGTAGACGACATCAAATATTGAGTCGTTACCTTGCTATGTCTTCGGTAATCCTAACACAAAATCCATGCTCAGGTGCTCCCATGGGGTATTTGGTACTGGTAATGGCGCATACAATTCCGTATTCTGACTTCTTCCCTTTTCCAACTGGAAAACTTGACACTTTCGTACCCACTTACCGACATCTGTCGTTATTCCTATCCATACTTTTCTTCGACCAATGCCTTGGTCTTGTCGATGCCAAAATGACTTGCTAATCTGCCGCTATGCAATTCTCGGATTACGTTCTCTCTTACGGATCCTATGGGAATACATAATTGTTGTCCCTTGAATAGGTATCCCTCTTGGATGAAATAATCCAAGTATGGAATTCTGTTGACACTCCATGGTTCTCGAATTGCCCTCCATGCTTTCACAAAATCTTCGTCAGTCGCATACTCTGTCTTCACCAACTCTATTCCTGTTGCCTGAATTGTCTCTGTGTTCAGCAATGCAACTCTTCGACTCAGTGCATCGAAAAATTTGTTCAACTTTCCCGACTTATGTCGCAACATGAAGGTATATCCCTACAGGAATTGGACCCACTTCATGTGCCATTGATTTAACTTCGACTGAGTGTTCAAGTACCTCAGTGCTTGGTGATATGTGTATAACACAAATTCCTTGGGAAACAAATAATGCCTCCACTTCTTCAGTTCTTGGACAATATCATAGAACTTTTGGTCGTAGAACGAATATTTCCACTTTGCATCATCCAACTTATCGCTAAAGAATGCAATTGGTCGGTCTTCCTGGCTCAATATTGCTCCAATTGCCATTCCATTCGCGTCGCAATCGACTCGAAAAACTTTGTCAAAATATGGGAGCGCTAACATCGGGCTCTTAGTGATCTTTTCCTTCAACTTGTCAAAATCTTTCTAGGCAACTTTCGTCCACTTAAACTCCCCTCTTCTCATGCACTCTGTAAAAGGTGCACATATCCGACTGAATCCTCTGATGAACTTCCTGTAGAAACTAGCAAGTCCATGGAAAATCTAGACTCCAGTCTCGCTTGTCGATTTTGGCCAATCCAATATTGCCTTCATCTTATCTAGGTCCATCACTAACCATTTACCCGAGATTACAAATCCCAAGTATAACATTTCTTCCTTCATGAAGAAACATTTTTGCAGGTTCACCATCAGCTTCTCTTCCTGCAACTTTTGAACAAGGAAATCACATAGTCACCCGACAAGAAGTTCCCTTTCAGCTTGGCGACCATCCTGTCCCAAGACTTGATTTTCTCCTTGCCTTTCTTGACTCTTTCATCTTGTACATTGTCCCACCACAATGAGGCATAATCCTTAAACCTCAGGCATGCAGTTTTAACCCTTTTAGGATCCTTAATTTGCTCTATGTCGAAGTATTTCTCCATTTCTCTGAACCAGTCGACCAAGTATTCTAGATCCAAACTTCCTGAGTAGGTACGTACATCCATCTTTGTTTGACCTCTCATCTCCATCAAAACCTTGATGAGTTTATCTTCTGGTTCTTCCACTACTGCTTCCCGTGCTTCCACCTCTTCGACTTCCTTGTCGATGTGGTCCAACGCATCAGGAACGTAGCCACGCCTTTGGATTTCTTAGATCGTTGCGACTTCACTAGTCAAAATTTGCATTGTTTGCATGCACTCGTTGAACATTTCACGATCAACTGTGACTACAGCGCTACACGCTCTTAGTCAAACTCCTCAGACATTAACGCCTCTGTGATCCATTTCCAATCGCAGCTGAAACTCCCACTTGTCCAATCACAACCGGACTTTCACAAGTCGTGCACAACTCTACCCAACTACAGCTAGAGCTGTTCACACTCAACACTGGATTCTCAATTCCAGGCTCTGATACCAATTGGTGCAAGTCAGGTTGGTATCACTGTCTCTCCTGATCACAGGATGCTTCAACTCAACTGGACTCTATTCCAGGATCTGATACCAACTAGCGCAAATTAGGTTGGCAGGACCTTCTTGATTAACAATACAGATGCCACACGACGCTCACACAGACTTGGTGTAAATAGGATGTCAGAAGCTGGCTTCTATTACTTCAATCAAATTAATGATTACAATGTGGAATGCCAAGAAATGTAAACAACTAAACTAGTTGGCCTTAGCCTGATACAATATACAGAAGTAAATGGTGTGTTTTCTCTATGTGCGATTTTGTCCCTCTCACGGCCTCTACTGAATGAAAGCACTCGCTGAGCTATGGATGAACGATCTCTACTAGCTCTCCCACTGGAACTAACTACAACTGACTTCTCCTGTTCCTGCGCACTGGTCTTCTACCATGCTATTGCTCTGCTGCTCATCCTGAGGTCTACTCTGTTCACCGAGACACTCTTCCTCTGTCCGCTGAATCCTCCAGATCCTGTAGACCTACAGTTGTCAGCTCCCTCTGATCGTGCTACACAACCTCTTCCCGTGGTGAAATCTATCCTGATCTCAACCACCTTCATAAATGCTCATAACTTCCTTAGCAACCCCGAATGGATACCATGTACTCTGCTTTGACTTCTGAGATTCTCTGACTCTACTACAGTAGTCGGTCCCATCACTGGACTCGACCATACTGCCTTCTATCATCCTTCGACTTCACTTAACTCCCAGGGCTGCCAGTCCACCCCTTCCTCCATGCTTGGCTTCCGCCTCAACCTGCCGGTGTCGCTGTTCGACAAAATGTTGACACCTGACCTCTTTCGCTGCAAACATGTCATCCATCGACATCTTGACTTATCGACCTTCAACCTCCCCGTCTGTCAACGCACCTCGACAAATTATGCTTGACTTATTGACTTTGATAGGCAATATTCCTTTCGCACCAGTGGTCGTCGGTAATCCCCCTAGTCGAATTCTCCTATCGATCAACTTCGACTGTTTCACCTAGGCCCTGATGCTCCTGCATCAATTTCGTTGTTACGACTTTCCTTTGGCCTCTCCCTCTATCCACGGCCGCGTCGACTAGGTGCTCTATGCCATTCATGAACTATGGCGGGAAACCCTAATACTGTGCACTACCAACTCTATAGGAGATGAGAGCGAATGCAAGGGCGTCCGTTTTGCTTGTAAACTGGATAAAGAAGGTGGAAATGAGCCAATGAACCACATTCCTCATCATTATAACCATCGCATTCGCTCTGTCAGTTGCAATCATGGTGATATAAATGCAAAGAGGTAGTGAAGTCATCTCAGATCTATGGGTGGTTAATTGCATGGATTTGGTGGGATTCCAGCAAATCCTTGTGCATTGTCGTATGGCCTCTGGTGGGACGTCCATTATTCCAATCATTAAGGCTCTTCTGGTCATGCACAATCACCCCATCTAGGGAACCCAAATCCTACATCACTAGGCTTGGCAAGAACTGGTTGTTGAGGTGTGGGAGTTGATCGTCCAGATAGTGATCATACACTCCATTTTTAGTTTTGTGCCTATATTGGATAGATGATTTGCAAATTTGTTTTTCGATCGTAGAACATGAGAAGTGAGGTAGTTGGCCATTTGAGAGATTATCATATCATGAATAGCAGTGAGGAGATGCTCTAGCCGCCAACTTGAAGAGAGCTTGGTTGGAGAGGTGTATTTTTGCATGTGTTGTAGCATATTGATGATGATCTGATAATCTCCTTCCATAATGAGTTGTGAGATATTACGAGAGGAAGTGATCCAGATCCCTTTGTGAAGCACCCACAATTCCTCTGCATTGTTGGTGTCCATGCCTAGCCCCGCCCACATAGGTGTAGAGGATATCAAATTTTGTATTTTGAAAGAATCCTCCATAGCCTGCCAGTCTTGGATTACCTTTTGAGGCTCTGTCAAAATTTAATTTGGTGAAGCCAAGTGCTGGGGGCCTCCAAATTGAAGGGATTCGCTGGCTTTCCTTCTTCGGCCGCAAGGGAATATTTGACGTGGGTTTAGTTATCCATTGATCAAGGATCAGTTTTTCCTCATGAGTGCTGACATAGTCTTCGTCTCTCCATCCAATGTGAACCACAGTTTCCGCAATGTGCCTCTTGATATTATCCCATACTTTCTCAAAGGTCATATAAGTATTTTTGAAGATATGTCTATTTTTTTCTTTCCATATTCCCCACATAATGAAGACCAGAATCATGTTCCAAATTTTGTTAAGGTTAGAATTTTTATAAACATTGGTTCGCCATTCTTTGATTGTTTCCCAGGCATAATTTCTCTTCCTGCTAGATTGACACATAATGGAAGCCATGCGATCCCAAAGTTGCGAGTTGAAGGGGAAATCGCTCAAAAGGTGGTTGATAGTTTCATTGTATTATAGGCATAAGTGACAGCAAGATGGGCCTAAGAAACCTTTGCGTTGTATATTGTCTCAAGTAAGAATCCTTCATTTTCCCATTAGCCAGAGAAAGGAGAAGATCTTGGGCCAGTAACCTGAATGCCAATTTTTCCCTAGATGGTTTCTTTGGCCAACACTCTAGTTCATGCTTTTAGCTAATAGCCTTCCCTGATAATGAAGTTTCCATATGGTGAGTACCCCCATCGGAGGATATCCGGTCCTTTCTTGATTTTGATTCTCTGGTTACTGATGGCATCGACCCATGGCTGAATGTCCACTTGCACATAAAGATCCATCTCGTTGTGCATATTCTTCCACCATCTTCAAATACTGTCCCCGTCAGAATCTTTCCAATAATGATAGACCTCGTGGTTCTGTAAGTTTTATATTCCTAACATCAGATACTTAAGAGAGTTTTGCAATTGGAGTTGCGGTAGCTGCATCCAGGAATCGGTCCATAAATGGGAATCCATTGCATCAGGAATATCCCAAAATCAATGGTCATAGATGAGTGTCCTGTGGTGCCAAGCCTCATTCCATATAAGCGAACCGCTTTGTTGGAGATCCCAGCGAGTGGGATCAGCAGCTAATACATTGGGTGCATATTTGGCCTGCCAAAGATTGGCCCAAATGTCATTTGGTCTCTTGATCCAGTTCCATGACCACACTTTCTCACTCATAACATGATTCATTATTTTTAGGTCTCGAAGGCCAAGGCTTCCTAAGCTCATGGGATTACATAGGTCCTCCCACTTCACCAATGCCCATTTTTTCCCATTAATTGCTCCACTCCAAAGAAAATTCCTTTGGATATTGTGGATTTTTTTTAGGACTACCTTATGGGTGACAAGAGAAAAGAAGAGGTAGATATGTATAGATTGAAGGATAACTTTGAGAAGAATAAGGAGACTAGGAAGGTTTAGAGTACAGTAAGTCCAAGTAGAGAGATGCTTTCCCAGGGAAGTTAGGAGGTCCTCCCAAGAGATGTTACAGAAGGCATTTTCAATTAGAGGAATGTTGAGGTATTTGGATGAAAGGGTTCTCCTGGTAAATCCTAAAAGACGAGAGATGTGGCATTGGACAGCAAGGGGGGAATTGAAGAAGAAGAGCTGAGACTTGGCCTTGTTGATAGAGGTCCCATAAGCATCATAAAAGTCATTCATGATGGACTAGATAGTCTTATATTATCTGGCATAAGGGGAAACCATGACGAGGGTATCATCAATAAATTGATTGTGAGTAGGAAGCAGAGTGATTCTATGAAGATGGAGACCAATAAGAGAGAGATCTTGGACCGCGGCATTGATTCTCCTACTGAGTCTTCCCACCATCAAAATGAAAAGAAAAGGGGAAAAATGGTCACCTTGGTGTATTCCTCTGGAAGGTGAGAAGGTCTTGGTGGGGGAACCATTTAACAAGATAGAGAAAAAAGCAGAGGAGGTGAGCTTGATAATCCAATTAATCCAGATATCCAAAAAGACAAAAGCATGTAAGACTTCTCTTATGTATTGCCAACTTAATTTATCAAAAGCTTTGGGGAGATCAAGTTTGATGAGCATACCTGGGGTACAAGTGGATTGGAGAGAGTGAATCATCTCATGTTCCATAATGACACTGTCCATAATCTGTCTACCTTCCACACAACCTATTTTCTCTGGAGAGATGAGATGCATCAATAGAGGCTTTATTCTGATTGCTATGACCTTTGTGATGATTTTATAGATGACGTTGTAGAGGGCAATAGGCCTAATTTTTTTTTATTCCTCCACATTTACCTCCTTTGGAATGAGTGTGAGAAACATTGCATTAAGCGCTGTGAGGACATCTTGAGATTTTCTTGAGTATTCCATAATTTTCCATACTTTGTGTACCATCGACCATCAGTGGTGGAAGAAGTCCGTAGTAAAACCATCGAGAACTGGTGATTTTCCAGTCGCCATCTCCTGCATAGCTGAGTCTACCTCTTCCATGGTGATGGGTCTACCTCTTCCATGGTGATGGGTCCACCTCTTCCATGGTGATGGGTCTCATGAGGTTCGATTTCTTCTCATCCGTGACCAGGAGTGGTATATGCTTGGTAATTATCTAAATGGCCTCCCTGTGGTACTGGATTTGTTTCGTCAAAAGGTCCTTGTAGAAACTCACTAACTCCTTTTCAATTTCCTTTATGGTAGTGATCGTATCTCTTTGCGAAGTCTTCAATGAATTGATCTGATTAAGGTGCCTGCGTTGAATGGTTGATTGATGAAAAAACTTGGTATTGTGTTTTCCCTCTTTAAACCATTGGACGGGGGACTTTTGATGCCACATGGTTTCTTCTTTCATATGGTGCTCCGCGATTTTCTATGACAAGATTTTCCCTATCAATTAACTCATCAGAATGCCCCTGCATGATGATGTCCTACTGAAGTTGCTTCATCTGCTGATCCAAATCCTTTTGAGCTTGGAAGATATTTCCAAAGCTCATTTTGTTCAAATGTTTGAGCTTTTTCTTAAATTTTTTTAATTTTTGTTGAAAGTCGTACATGATGGATCCTCTGTGGATGGAGGACTCCTCCCACCAAGTAGTGCAATTATCATGAAACTCCTGGTTGGTAAGCCAGAATTTCTCAAACCAGAATGTTTTGAGAAGAATGGGGCCTCCGATGTCCATATCGAGAGAGATAGGCCAGTGATTCGAGCCTGGGATGGGGGTGATAGAAGCTTCCAAAAACGTTCTAGCCATGAAGAAAGGTTCATTTAACAAAAAAATTTCCAAGCGATAGGAAACTTGATCAGAACTAGAGCGTTTTTTGCTCCAGGCGGACATTCCATTGATTGCATGGATATCAATCAAGTTCAGGTCTACCATGGTTTGGTTGAAGGATTCACCGTCCTGCTCGAGCCGTCGGATATCTCTTTGTTTCTCATCAAGAGAGGTAATCATGTTGAAATCACCACCTAGAATCTAGTATTGGTTTTCCGCAATCTCCCATATGGATGATACTCTGTAGGAAGAGTAGCTTATCCTGAAGTGATTGGGGACCATAAGCATTGGTGAAGAGACGGGTAGTTCTTGTTTCCAGAATCTTGATGCTGATGTATATGGTACAAGGAGTGGAGAAGGAGGAATTGATCATCACTGAGTTAGGATTCGAAACTATGGCAATGCCTCCAACGTTTCACTTTTCATCGTTAGCTATTGCGTTTTCTCCTCTCCAACAACGAGGGAGAAGACATTTCACTTCATCACTCGAGCATTTCGTTTCCCGAAGAAGGAGGATGTTTGGATGTTCTTCGATTACCATTTTCCGTAGGAGTCTCTATTTTATCCTACCATTTATTCCCTTGATGTTCCATGATTGTATATTCATTGAGTTAAACTTTTGAGGTTGATGGGGGTGAAGGTGCGGGTAAGCACCTCCATCTGGACAGAGTTCACCATAATGTTCCCAAACTCTTCAATGAGTTGTTTGGTCGGATTTATTCCTTTTTCTTATCATTCTTCTTATTTTTCTTGATGGGTTTTTTTTATCCTTGAGAAATACCCAGATTTGATTTAGCTCTTACTACGTCCCTCGATGTCATAGCCAAAATTGGCACTTCTCCTCCCATGACGACACTTACATCTTTTGGTCGCATGATGACACTTCATGAGATTACTGCATGTCACACAAAAGGAAATTTGTGGATGGAAGAGCCATATTTGGGACTTTAGAAGGATGGAATTGCTTAATTCATGGCCCATTTGATATATAGGAACCCTAGGAACAATTTTGGAGACCAAAACTTCTCCAAAAAACCTTCAGAAAAGGTTGTTTTTGACCATTTTTCCACAAAAACGCAGGTGGGAGGATCTTCACCTACAGGTTTCACATGGTAAAGTCGCGGGTCACCCACTTGTTGTCCATTGCAAAGTTGTGGGTACCTCAGAAATACTTAAGAATATATATAAAATCATGAAAAATGGTTGGTTCGGGTGGTTTTGGAACCTCCTCTTCCGATTGTAACTACTTCCTCTTCGACCCTATCTTCTCCATTTTATATATAAGATAGGGAGAGGGACCATGCCAAAAGAGATAAATACCACTATAGTGTTATGCTGGAGTAATTTGGATTCACATCCCCCTCACTTGTGCCCTAGTTGCTTGTAAACCCTAGCACATTTGATCAGAGGTTGGGATCCTTGGAGAAGAGGAGTAGGAGACCTTGAATCTTGGTTTCATGAAGTGCCATGCTTGAAGAAAGAAAACTTGATATACTTGCTTCATTCATTAATAAATATTGGACATTCTTCCCTTTCCAAATAGATTTGTTCATGTATGTTTCAGATCTCATTACAATTTGATGTTTTATTCTCTTATAAATGCCAATATTTTATTTGTAATCAAATTGGTTTGAGGAAGGTCTTTTGGAATGTTTTTGTAGGTTGTTTCATTGGAGAGAAAGAGGAGGACTCAAGAAGAGAGCCTTGGATCAACCATCTGAATAAGGTACACATTCTCTTAAAACCTAATCTCTTTTCTTAATAATTGTACTTGCAGAACCTTGTATGTCTATCTTTTACCCCGGTACGTTTGTAGTCTCACCCCTGCTAAAGGAAAATTTCCCTAACAAATCTCACCCTATAGATGAGAAATGCTTTGTGGACTTTCATTAATTGCTCCATGGGTACCACAAGATATTCTCTCTTTCGACAGGATTCTACAATGCTCTCCAAGTTAAGGCCTACCAAGTCATTGTCATAATTTTCTGAGTCCAGATCTCCACCATCTTCCATAGTAGTGTCTTCCTTTTGGGGGGGTTGGGTAATTCGCACAATGGAGTCTGCTATCTCTTCCAACACCAATTCTAGTTGCATATCTTTATCTTCATGGTTATTTCCATATACGTTTTCATGTTTGTCATGCGGGTGATTTCCATTAGTCTTTTCTTATTGATTTGTTTAGAGAGGCAAATTTTTCCTTGGGTTTCCTGCATTTTGCTTATGATTTGTTCTCCTCCTTCCTTACACCTAGTTGAAATTGTCCTTTTTTGGTTGGGATCTTGAGCGACTGTCTTTGCTGGCTGGTTAAGGGGGCAGTACCAGAAAATATGTCCATGGGTGTGACATTTTCGACATTTGAAGGGGATATGCTCGTATTCTATGGTTTGGATCCAATCCTCATCATGCTTCGAAAGACATATCTCCCCAGGAAGTGCTTGCAAAATATTTAAAAAAAAAACAAATTTGAGCATAAGAGGTCTATCTGCCTATTTTAGTCGATTTGAAAATTTTAACAAACTTACCAAGGGTATTTCCAATTCCTTCTAGGGTTTCCAGCATCCATAACTCCATTGAAAGAGAGTACATGTGGATCCAAACTGGTGTGTGGGTGAAGTCCTCTTTGTTGGGGCTAATTTTTTTTGTCCATTCTCTTAGGAATAGGCCCGCATAGTTGTAGAAGTAGGGGCCATTCTCAAAGATCCAAACGCAGTCTTCTAGATTCTTGAACATGGCAGTGAAGAACCCTGTAGAGCCAAGGTGTAAATCAAAGTGTCCCTTTGGCTTCCACCAGGTATCAATCCATTTTATTAGGTATTTTTCATACATCCAAACACCCAAGAACTTGCCGATGAGTGCATGATCTTGCATATACTGTGCGAAACCCTCAAAGCATTTTGTCACAACTTCATATTTCAAAATTTCCTAAGACTGAGGAATCCATTGATCGTGCTCCTAGGCATGCGCCAAATTTGGATGCGAGGTGGATGCTTCCCTGTCATAGAATTTACCCTTGCATTTGGTTGTTGATGGGTAATTCAGATCCTTCAATTGCTCATAGTTCTTTCGTTTCCATTGATCCTTGATCCTAGGAGATGGAATTGTAGTGCATTGTCCTACTGCTGCACATAAATTTTGGGGATATTCTTGAGTGTCTCCCCTCATGGCTTCCATGGAAGGAAGAGACCTCCAAAGTTGCTTTGTCAAAAAACCCTAGATGCAGTGAAACCCTAGCCAACAACGCTCTTCAGAGTGATGGGGAACTTAGCTTGAAGGGAGTGGCCAACAGTCCACCATCATATTGAATTGGTCTCATATAGAGTGATTTTCAAACTCATATTGATTATTAGGTTATCCAAGAAATGAATGATTCTAAGCTTATCCACCTCACAACTTGCATATTAAAAGGGTCTGTTGACTATGATTGTCATTCATGTCAAAAGAAGTTCATTAATGACAAAGGATTAACAAAGAAAGTGATTATATGGCATGTATGATGATGTGGCATGTGTGATGAGGTTGCAAAATCATATAATGGTGTTCTAGTGCTCTCATGAAGTCATTGTTACAATTTGACATCATTATGTAAAAGTATGGCAATCTGGTGAAATTCTGGAAATTGACTAAGGATTGAAAAATTAGTCTAAGTCACCCTAGTAAAATTCCCACCATATCTCATAATTTAATGATAAAAATTATCTGAGAGTTTTAGGTTATAGCTTGTTGAAGTGTTTATCTGACCATGGTCTCAGTTTTCCTAAAAGATGCTTGAAGACAAAGTTATAGGTCTACCAAGATGGGGTTTCAGAATGTTTTATTGGTTGGGAACCCAGTTCAGTAAAATGCCCACCAAGGAGAGAGGATGAGGTTCCAGAGGATGAAATTTACATGGATGGAATCTGCATGATGTCCCCCATGCTGTGGATGCTTCATATTTCCAATATTGTTGAAAATAAAAATCACCTCATGATTGACTTAGGGTTTGATAAAATTCTCTAAGTGTTAAATCAAGGGTTTAAGAGGCCATTTGCAAATGCATGCCAGATGCTCTCTTTATGTCAATCAATTCAAAAAATGATATGGATATGTTCTTTGTTGAATTTTCCATCCATTCATGTTCTCAGTTTTCCCTTTGGTGGTCACACGTGTGAGAAATGGAACTGCCAAGTCGAAGAAAAATCATGTCTACACAGTGTATGGAAAATGCCCGCACAAAGCTTGGGCATGCCCACACAAGGGTTTATATATGCAAGCAAAGGAATTAATATATGCTAACAAAGGAATTAATAATATGTCCGCACAAGGCTAAATAATATATTCTCACAAGGTTTATGAAATACCCACACAAGGCTTACAATATGCCTACAGAAAGGAAGCAATGGAGTTTCTGCATGTTTCTACAGAGGATTTGCTCACGATGAAGGATGAAATGATACGGTAAGTTACAAGGATAAGCTATAGGAATAATTAATATGTCATGAAATAAATAAAACAACTATAAGAAGCTATAAGTCAATTAAACAAATATTTAATAAATAAAGATATAAATAAACATAGATTTAATCTTTTTGGAAAGACACGATTGTGAAAAGACACAAGTTTCAAAATGAACAGATGCGATTGTCAAAGGATGACATACATGATGTTAAAGATATATAAATAGAGACTTGAATTGGAAGAAATAAGGCTCTACAGTCGATATCGAAGTAGCAGCAAGAAAAGACAATGACCAAGAAAATGAAGAGTAATCAGTGACATAATTGAAGAAATAAGAAGATATGGAAATATGATAAAATCAAATAAGGGTGGTTGGGAGTCACAAGGACATGATGCAAGCCTGTAGGGGGTTGTAGCCTCCTTCCAGTTGTTGTTGGTAAACAGGGTGTTGGTGCATCCCTCAATCGTTGCTGAAAAATTTGTGTGTTGGTGCATTCGACAAGTTGGTGCTTGCAAACTATTTGTAAATATAAGTTTGTAGTAATAGAAAGTATTGGTGGTTTTCCCAATTGGGATTCCAAGATAATATTGTGTGTTTTGTCTTCATTGTTGATTCTGTTTTAAAGTGATAAAAATTTAAATATATAGCATAATACCGATTCAACCCCCCCCCTCGCTCAGTATTACTTGCTATTCTAACAACTGGTATCAGAGCAGGCTCTTCACTAAATTTTTAAACACTTGAAGATAAATATTTTATCATTATGGATCAACAAGTAAAAATTTCCTCCAAGGTTCCAATATTCAATGGAGAATATTATGATTTCTGGAGCATTAGGATGAGAAGCCATATAATGTCTCCTCGACTAGATGTTTGGATGTCTATAGAAACAGGGTACATATATCCCAAAACCCCTCCTATGGATCTTGAAGGAATAAAAAAATTTGGAAGCAATGCTTGCTAGTTTTTCAGTATTTAATTCAATCTGATCTAGGATCTTAACTGAGAGAACAACATGTACAACATATCAAACATAAGAGACAAGAGACACAAAGCATTTCATCGGGGAAAACCAAGAAGGTTCAAAACCCTGCAACTTCCTCAGAGATAGAATGAGCATCAATACAAAGATCACAAAGATCAAACCCTACAACAAGAGATATTCTCCTAGCAACTGCTCCTCCTCTGCTTGTGCACACTCGTCCTATCTCTCACTAATATGAAGTGAGTGAGTGTGTGAATGAATAAATGAGAGAGTCTCACTCTCTATTTATACATTACTTCACTTGACTTTTAAATCTAACTAGGTCGGCCCTAACTTAACCACTTAACATAATGCTGACTGGGCCGACCCCACTAGGGTGGTCTAATAACCCTTTGACCCACACAACTCATACAGGGCCGACCCCACCAAGGTGGTCTAATAACTCATCAAATATAAGTTGCGACACTTACAATAATACTTGTGACACTTGTAAATACAAATGACGACACTTCCAATCGAAGGAATAATACATCTCCTTTGGGGATAAAATAAAGTACAAATGTAATACATACAATATACAAGTGAATATCTTTCGAAGTTAAAAATACATCAACACTCCCTATTAACTAGGAAGGTATTATCTTGACACAAGTCATCAATACATATAGACACAAGTCTTCAATAATGGAGCTGGATCATCGTCACTAGATCACTAGAGCATCACCGTCACTGATGCTATACTCTTCATCTCGATCACTGGTGCTATCTCTCAATTCTTCTCGTCGTAGGAAGTTCTACAGAGCCAACCCTTTTTCATGCTGGTTGTAGGCCTAGCCTCCTATAGGTATTCAACATCTCTGGCCATCCTGTGGAATGTGCATCAACAAAACCTTGAAAGAGAATCCTAGGACTTTTACGAGCACACAGCTCTCAACTCATCGGATCTCCCAGGATCTTTTACATGTGACCACCACAAAACCTCGAAAGAGCATTTGAGCTCAAACTATCGGATCTCCCATGATCTTTTACATGTGGTCAGGAAAAACCTTAAAAGAGTGTCTTGCAACCTGCAAGATTTCTAAAGAGCATCCCAGAACTTTTACGAGCACACAGCTCAACCTATCGGATCTCCAGGACTTATTACATGCCTCCTGTAGCAAAACCTCGAAAGAGCATCCGATCTCAAAATATCGGATCTCCCAGGATCTTTTCTATGCTACCTATAGAAAAAGCTCGAAAGAGTATCCGAGATCAAACTATCGGATCTCCCAGGATCTTTTCTGTGCTACCTGCACAATCTGTCCACAGAAAACCTGTAGCAAAACCTCGAAAGAGTATCTGAGCTCAAACTATTGGATCTCCCAGGATCTTTTCTATGCTACCTGCACAATCTATCCATAGCCAACCTGTAGAAAAACCTCGAAAGAGTATCTGAGCTCAAACTATTGGATCTCCCAAGATCTTTTCTATGCTACCTGCACAATTTGTCCACGACCAACCTGTAGCATAACCTCGAAAGAGTATCCGAGCTCAAACTATCATATCTCCCAGGATCTTTTTTATGTTACTTGCACAATCTATCCATGGCCACGGAGTATCATCCTGATACTCATGATCCACCTGATCATCCTCGCACTGAGCATCCTCCTGATGCTCATGATTGTACTTATCATCATCATACAATACATCATCCTGATGTACAACATCTGGAGCATCGACCTGATGCTCACCACACATGAACATCCTGATCATCATCATATCATCAGCCTGATACATATCATCACATGATCATCCTGATCATCATCACAACATCGTCCTGATGCATATCATCTGGAGCATCGTCTTGATGCTCATCACACATGATTGTCCTCTTCAGATCATCTCATCATCCACGAAGCACAACCCAGATGCACATCATACAACACTTACACCACCAACATGGGAGAACACATCTACCACCATGTAAAAATGGCTTCAGCCCTTACATCTACACCATGGGAGAACACATATGCCACCATGTGAGAATGGCTCCAGACCTTACATCTGCACCATGGGATAACACATCTACCACCATGTGAGAATGGCTCAACAATTACATCACGACCATGGGAGAACACATCTAAAACCATGTCATAAAATCCCATGTGCATCTCCATCTTCTAGACTCATCACTTCCCCTTGGAATGAAACTCGATCTGAAGTACACCAAGCCTCTTTCTGAAGTACTCGAACTTCGCTCTGGCTAGTGGTTTGGTCAACACATCTGCAATATGCTCATCCATTGCAACATACAGGAGCTTCACTACTCCTCTCTACACCATATCCCTGATATAGTGATATCTGATCTCGATATGCTTCGACTTGTCATGGAACACCGGGTTCTCTGACAACTTCACACAACTCTGGTTATCACAATAGATACAAGTAGAATCTAACTGGAGATCAAATAAATCAAATAGTAGCTTCCTTAGCCATACTGCCTCACAACTAGCTGAACAAGCTGTGACATACTCTGCTTCGGCTGTACTTAGTGCTATGCAGGATTGCTTCCTGCTAAACCAAGAGATCACACCTGGTCCCATACTGAAGTAGCACCCCGAAGTGCTCTTTCTATCTGCAGCACTGCCTACCCAATCTGAATCAACATAACCCTCCAGGTTAAACTTTTGATTCGCATCATACTTGAGCCCATAATAAACCGTACCCTTCAGGTACCTCAGAATATGCTTTACAACAATCAGGTGAACATGTCTAGGATCTGGATAGGAAGCTGTCTATCCTGCCATACCATGTCCTAGGTGCTTGCTTCAAGACATACAAGGATTTCTTCAATCTGCACACATATGAATCCCTATCATGTGTCTCAAAATCGAGTGACTGCTCCACATACACTTCCTCTTCGACTACACCATTCAAGAAAGTTGTCTTGACATCCATCTGGTGTATCTCCCACTTCATCACTGCAGCCAGGGAAAGTACTATTTGATGGAAGTGTATCTCGCTACAGGTGCAAAAGTCTCTTCATAATCGATCCCTTCTTTCCGGGAGAAGCCACGAGCCAAAAAATTTGTATTTCTTTATGCTACCATCTGCAACATGCTTGATCTTGTAGATCCACTTGGAAGTCACAACAAACTTCCCTTCTGGTCTTGGGACCACATCCCAAACATCATTCTTCTTGATCGACTGGAACTCCTTGATCATGGCATCCTTCCATTACTGCATCCTAGATCCTGGGAACTTCAGATTCTTCAATAGGTAGTTTTACTGAACTTCGTTGCTGGAACAAATGTCTTTGTTGAGTCTTCGTTGCTTGTTCTTCAAAACAAGTCTCTCTTGTAGGTGATGGTACACGGTCTTTCCTACAAGATAAGTTCAATTGCATGATTAGAAACATCTCATAGATTTCAGAAAAAATTCTTACACATAAAGATATATGTCATATAGTCATGCAATTATCTTTAGCCATTGCTTCAATACAACATTCATCAATATATTGTAACTTTCTAGATGCCTTCCATCTCTACCAGAACATTTGTTAAGAGTGTTCACAACTTGCAACATGTCAGCAAAGAGGTTTCATTCTAGATAAGTAGCAATGGAATGTTGTACAGTACCATAGGCCACTTACCCATTACTATATTAGTAGTATCTTGTTCATTAATGCAACTTTTCTAAAATGTATAATATACATCCTAAATCATAAATATGTACATGAATGAACAAGATCATTTAAGTAATAAGAAATGACAATTCAAATACTTATCTTTGTTTGCTTGTTGGGTGGACTCCCTCTCAATCTTTGTTTCCTTGCAGGAACTACTAGAGTGAGCTCCCTCTTGATCTTTGCTTCTTGGATTATCTGTCTTTGAACTTATATCCATCCTGTACCACTATGCATGCTTAAGTGTGCACTAGTGTCATCCTCAAGATCTCATACATAATCATACATGCATTAGTTTAATCTCAATACTATCAAAACATTATGATTCTAAATAATCTTAAACATGTATGGCTATAGTCATTTCATACACAGGTAATTTATCACAAGAGTTAGTATTCAAGGTTTCAGGGAGGAATTATTTTGCTCATGCATATTCTTATATGACCATAGGACTCTTCATTAAGAAGCATAATATGCATAAACCCATGATTACTCAAACTTATAACTTCATGAATAATCATTATCAATCATACAAAAAATATACTTATATAAGATCTTAACATAAGGTAGGATTCTAACTCGATATAGGAAAACATACTTGGATTATCATGCTTGTCTAACATACCCAAACAATGTCTTATTTTTTCTCTTAGAGACCTTGTGCTAGCAACCTGCATATCTCATAGGTTAATAATTGTAGAACCAAGTTATACATACCTCGTAAATAGAACTTCTATGTGATCCATGACTATGGATGAGTCTTTGTCTTCATGTCACCATGGTCATATGTTCTTGATCTAGAACTTGATTTGTCTTTCTTGATGTACCCTTCATGTTAGTGGACAACATCATACTCATACAACACCACAGTGTATTAGTACAATCATAAGTGTTATACACCTAATCAATGAATGTCTTCTATCATTCACCTGCATTCATACTTTTACTAGGGTGATAAAACAAGTCAAAAAATAATCAAGATTGTACTAACCTCAATAATATGAAGACAAACATATCATAAACTTAATCATGAACATATTTCAAAACATACATGAATCTCCTCAAGTCATACCTGTCGGGATTGCTTGTAGTCTTCTTATGTAAGGCCTTAGCCTCAACTCCCTCTAGAATCGGAATCTCTTCACTTATGTAGGTGTCCAAATCATTCTCTTCTAGGATTAACCCAATCCACTTTGATTTGATGAAGTTGGATCTGGAGTTGGCTAGGGTTTGACAGAGAAACCTACAAATCCAAAATTTGAATTTCAAACTTCTGATTGAATGAAAAGATGCGCCTTGCTGAGCTGATCAAGCTGGCATACTTCAATTTTTAAATCTCCAAAATTTGACCCCTCAAAATTGACTTTGAAAGTTTCGGATCTGCAACTTCTGTCAAATTCTGGTTTTCTAGTCAAAATCCCGAACTAGGGTTTGATAGAGCCCGGTGTTCTACCCAACCAAAAAATTGGATCTCGTCTCTAAATTTTGATTTTTCTGAGGAGCATCCATCCGTGGTCTCATTTTCAAGAAATTCCAACTTTCTCCGAAACCCTAATTTCCCGCAGCAGTGACAAACCAAAAATGAAAGTGCTCAGAATCCAATTCTGTTTGGACAGAAATATATGCCATATTGTTTTTGATGTATCTCTGAAATTTGGGATCCTCGGGGTCTGAAACTTCGTCCTATGGTAGATTGAACTGTCGTCTTTCCAACCCCATAGATATGAGCTCAAATGGATTCTCTGAGAATGTCATTCGGGCACAAGGTACATGGACATTGAATCTGAGAATGTCCTTCCGACACAAGGTACATGGACATTTCATCTTCTACCTATAAAGGTTTCAGATCCTGAACCTTCTCCAAAATTGATTTATAGTGAAATTTCCATGATTAGTGGTTTTTACTATACCAAGCCCTAGCTTCCGATTTGTCACAAGTGCAACAAGTGTCATAAATGCCATACCATGCCTTCTTCAGGATAGCGCTGATACCATGTTAGTTTTTCATTATTTCATTCAATCTGATCTAGGATCTTAACTGAGAGAAAAACATGTACAACATATCAAACACAAGAGACAAGAGACACAAAGCATTTCACCGGGGAAAACCAAGAAGGTGAAAAACCTCGCAACTTCCTCAGAGATAGAATGAACATCAATACAAAAATCACAAAGATCAAACCCCACAACAAGATATATTCTCCTAGAAGCTGATCCTCCTCCACTTGTGCGCACTCCTCCTCTCTCTCACTAATACAAAGCGAGTTAGTGTGTGAATGAATAAATGAGAGAGTCACACTCTCTATTTATACATTAATTCACTTGACTTTTAAATCTAACTAGGTCGGCCTCAACTTAAACACTTAACATAATGCTGACTAGCCTGACCCCACTAGGGTGGTCTAATAACCCTTTGACCCACACAAATCATATAGGGCCGACCCCACCAAGGTGATCTAATAACCCATCAAATATAAGTTGCGACACTTGCAAATACAAATGACGACACTTCCAATCGGAGGAATAATACATCTCCATTGGGGATACAATAAAGTACAAATGTAATACATACAATATACAAGTGATTATCTTCCGAAGTTACAAATACATCAACAATGCTAAACTTGTTAATGCAATCTTGGATGGGTTAGCCAGAACAATCTTTTCCAAACTGATGCATTGCAAAAGAGTGAAGGAGATATGGTACAAATTGCAGAATATATATGAAGGAGACACCAAGGTAAAAAGGGAAAAACTCCAGACTTTTAAAACCCAATTTGAAAGTCTAAAAATAAAGGAAGAAGAAAACATTTCAGAAAAATTTGAAAGAATTGATGAAATCGTTAATGCAATTCAAGGGCTAGGAGAAGAATTGAAAGAAAATGAAATAGTTGAAAAAGTACTAAGATCACTTCCAATGATTTACAATCCTAAGATTTACACACTAGAAGATAGAGAAAATCTTGACAAACTCACCATGGAAGAAATATATGGGATTCTCATAGCTTATGAAATGAGGATTGGGCAAGACAATTCTCAAAAGAAGGAAGAAGCTTTTAAAGCATCAAAAGTAGATAAGGAATCTAAAACGAATTTTCAATCAGAAGACTTCGATGATGAAGAAGCACTCATTGTTAAAAATCTTAAGAGAGGTACTGGTAAGTTCAAAAAGAAATTGCCCTTAAAACATTTTAACTGTGGGGGAATTGGTCACTTTGCTTCCAAATGTCCTTATCCCAAACAAGAAGATGATGATGAGTGCCCTGATAACTTCAAGAAAAACAAAAATATTTTTAAGAAAAACAGAAAGAATACTTTTTATTCCATGGATGACAACTACTCAAATGAGTCTTGTGAAGATGAAGAAGCATAAGTCTTATTCATGGGAGTAGAAAATAAAATCTCTGAAAAAGAAGTAGAAGGTGTGGAATATATTAAAGCAGAACTTGCAAGTGCCCTCAAAGAATTAGAAATAATTATTGTTGACTTAAAAAATCAGCTTCAAGAATCCAAAGAGGTCGAAAACAATCTAGAACAACAGCTCAAGAAACAAGAAGAACAATTAGAAAAGCTCGAAGCTAAAATAATCTTGCTTAGAAAGAAGACTGATGAAGAATCCTTAAAATCAAAATTTAAGAGCAGCTCAAAAAATCTAGATGACATCCTAAGTTGTCAAATATCATTCAGTAATAAAACTGGACTAGGTTATGACAAAAGAAAGAAGTCAGAACAATCCTCTTTCATAAATAAAAAAGGAAATAAAAGAAGTTATGTTGATGCACTTATGAAACCGGTTGTAAAGGAATAGAGTCAAAAATTTGCTCACTCTCAAAATAAAAGCAGGGCAGATAATGTTCCAAGCAGACATCAGCAACTCTTTTTGGGAAATTGTTATGCCTGTAACAATTTTGGACATATAGCTAGGAATTGTAAACTAAATGATCCTCTTGGGAAAGGAATTACATCACAATCTATGTTGTATAAGAAGAATGTCACTAGAAGCAATCCAAAAGGAAGAATTTATAACTCTTTTGATCTTCTATGGAATTACAGTATAGAATGTTACAAATGTGGTAACCTAGGACACATAGATAGAAATTGTAAACTAGTGATTCCTATGAAGAATGACACCACAAAATCTCAAGGCAATGAGGAAAAGAAGGCTTGGAAGAAGAAGTAATATGTGGAATGTTCAATAGCTCTATCTGCAACATAAAAACATAATATATGGCATGTGGACAGTGGATGCTCAAAACATATGAAAGGAGACCCACACAAATTTATAAGCTTAAAAAGAAATAAAAAAGGAAAAGTCACTTTTGGAGATAATCTATCCTCTAAAATAATTGGGAAGGGTACAATGGCTCTTAGAGACAAGATGAAAGCTGAATTTTTTTTTCTTGTAAAGAATTAAAAACCTAATATTTTAAGTGTGAGCCAAACATTTGATCAAGGAAACATATGTATATTTGATTCCAAGAAGTGTGAAATCATAAGAAAAGATTCAGGCAAACTTGTTGGGACTGCTGTGAGAACTCCAAGCAATGTGTATATTCTAGAAAATGAAGAACAATGTTATATGAGTCAAATTGATGAAATTTTGTTGTGGAATAGAAGGATGGGGCACTTGAACTTTGAAAATATTGTAAAAGTTAGTAATAAGGGAGTTGTAATAAATTTACCAAAGATCATAAAACCACCAAACCACGTTTGTAGACACTGTCTTCATGGGAAGTGAACAAGAACAAACTTCAAGTTCAAAGAGCGTACAACCTCTCAGCCATTAGAAATAATTCACACTGATATTTGTGGACCTACAAGGACTAAAAGCTTTCAAGGTGAACATTAATTCATGTTACTAATTGATGATTATACAAAAATGACTTGGGTGGCATTTCTTAATGAAAAATTAGAAGCCTTTATGAAGTTCAAATCCTTCAAAGAACTTGTTGAAAATGAAACAAATATCAATATTAAATGTCTAAGATTATATAATGGTGGTGAGTTCATCTCAAATGAATTCAATGGTTTTTGTGAAATTCATGGAATCAAGAGGTAGTTTTCAGCCCCAAAAACTCCTCAACAAAATGGAGTTGTTGAGAGGAAAAACAAGACTGTCCAAGAAACAACCACTATGCTAAATGAATAAAAACTTCTTGATGGGTATTGGAGAGAAGCAGTATATATAGTTGTCTATGTACAAAACAAAGGACATATTATATTAAATAGTGACAAAAATCCTTATGAGCTATGGTTTGGAAGACCAACTTTAGTTAAATACTTTAGATGTTTTGGAAGTAAATGCTACATAAAAAGAGATGATGATAATCTAGGGAAGTTTGACTCTAGAACAGATGAAGGCATATTTCTTGGATATTCTTCCACCAAAAGGGCATACAGATTTTATAATCTAAGGTTGCACAATATCATAGAAAGTGAAAATGTAACTATAGATGACTCTAAACCAAGAAGGATACAAATCCAAGAAAGTGTGGATGTTGAAGAAACTGATGATGAATAAATAGATGATGAAGAAAAAGAAGAAATTTCACAAGAATAATATATTCTTGAAGAAGAAGAAGAAGAGAAAGTATAGAATGAATACTCCCCTAGATCAAACACAAAAACACCATCTAGACAGGTTCAAAAGAATCATCTTGAAAGTCAAATAATTGGTAAGAAAAATTCAAGAGTTCAAACAAGGAGAAAATTGATTTATGATGAAGAAAAAGCACTACTTTCGATAGTAGAACCCAAAACCTTTAAAGAAGCTTGAAAATGTGAGGATTGGATCAATGCTATGAATGATGAAATTGATCAAATAGAGAAGATCCAAACTTGGGAACTTGTCCCAAGACCTAAGGACATGAATGTTATTGGAACCAAATGGATCTTTAAAAACAAGTTCAATGAGGATGGTCATGTGATAAGGAACAAGTCCAGATTAGTATGCAAGGGATATGCTCAAGTAGAAGGTGTTGATTTTGAAGAAAACTTTGCACCTGTGGTGAGACTTGAAGCCATTAGGATGTTTTTAGATTTTGCATGCTACAAGGACTTTAAAGTGTATCAAATGGAAGTAAAATATGCATTTCTTAATGGAGAACTTGAAGAAGAAGTATATGTTGAGCAGCCTGAAGGTTTTCTCTTATCAGAAAATAGAGATTGTGTTTGAAAACTTAAGAAGGCACTCTATGGTCTTAAACAAGCTCCAAGAGCATTGTTCTCAAGAATTGACAAGTATTTAAAGCATCAAGGATATAAAAGAGGGCCCATTGACAATAATCTATACATAAAGTTTGAAAACAAAAATATGATCATTGTTGTAATCTACGTAGACGATATCATATTTGGAAGTGATCTACAAATTTCGAGTGTAAATTTTTCTTCAGAAATGAAGAAGGAATTTGAAATTTCAATGTTGGGGGAACTAAGATTCTTTCTAGGTTTACAAGTATCGCAATTAGAAAAAGGGATCTTCATCTCTCAAACTAAGTATATCAACGAGATGTTGAAAAAGTTCAAAATGGAATAATCCAAACTTGTTAGTACTCCTATGGTCACTGGTTGTAAATTGAGCAAGGATGATGAATACTTAGAAGTAAATCATAACACTTAGAAGTAGATCATACTATGTATAAGTCAATGATTGGTAGTTTATTAAATGTAACAACTACAAGACCATATGTAATGCAGGCTGTAGGTTTGGTTTCCAGATTCCAATCAGCCCCAAAAGAAACACATGTGGCTGCAGTAAAAAGAATTCTTAGATATCTAAAAGGTACTATGGATTATGGATTATGGTATCCAAAAAGCAATAACTTCACTCTAAGGGCATTCACTGATGCATATTGGGAAGGAAGTATTGATGACAGAAAAAGCACTAGTGGAGCAGAATTTTACTTAGGAAATTGCTTGGTGTCATGGCTAAGCAAAAAGCAGTCTTCCATGTCACTATCTACATCAGAAGCCGAGTATATTGTTGTTGCATCATGTTGTACACAATTCATTTGGATGAAGAAAACATTGGAATATTTACTTGTAAAATATGAGGATCCCATTGCTATACATTGTGACAACTCAAGTGCTATAAACATATCCAAAAATCCTGCCATGCACTCCAAGACAAAGCACATTCCAATAAAATATCACTTTCTAAGAGACCAAGTGTCACAAAAGGTTCTCAAACTGGAATATGTCGATACAAAGGAACATATAGCTGATATCTTCACTAAGCCACTACCCAAAGAATCAATTGAGCATCTTAGAAACCAGTTAGGAGTAATCTCCCTACAGTAGATAAAAAGGAGAAAATAAATTATGTCAAGGGGAGACATGTTGACAGGGGAGATTTCAAAAGGAGGCCTTTGTCATTAATGTCAAAGGGGGAGAAAATTGAAGAGTTTTTGTCATCAATGACAAAGGGGGAGAATGTTGAGTATGATTGTCATTGATGTGAAAAGAAGTTCATTAATGACAAAGGATTAAGAAAGAAAGTGATGATATGGCATGTATGATGATGTGGCATGTGTGATGGGGTTGAAAAATCATATGATGGTGTTCTAGTGCTCTCATGAAGTCATTGTTACAATTTGACATCATTATGTAGAAGTATGGCAATTTGGTGAAACTCTGGAAATTGACTAAGGATTGAAAAATTAGTCTAAGTTTCCCTAGGAAAATGCTCGCCATATCTCATAAGTTAATGATAAAAATTATCTGAGATGTCAGGATATAGCTTGTTGAAGTGTTTATCTGACCATGGTCTCATTTTTCCTAAAAGATGCTTGAAGACAAAGTTATAGGTCTACCAAGATGGGGTTTCAGGATGTTTTACTGGTTGGGAACCCATTTCAGTAAAATGCCCACCAAGGAGAGAGGATGAGGTTGCATAGGATGAAATTTACATGGATGGAATTTGCATGATGTCCCCCATGTCGTGGATGCTTCATATTTCCAATATTGGTGAAAATAAAAATCACCTCATGACTGACTTAGGGTTTGATAAAATTTTCGAAGTGTTAAATCAAGGGTTTAAGAGGCCATTTACAAATGCATGCCAGATGCTCTCTTTGTGTCAATCAATTCAAAAAATGATATGGATATGTATTTGTTGAATTTTCCATCCATTCATGTTCTCAGTTTTCCCTTTGGTGGTCACACGTGTGAGAAATGGAACTGCCAAGTTGAAGAAAAATCATGTCTACACAGTGTATGGAAAATGCCTGCACAAAGCTTGGGTATGCCCGCTCAAGGGTTTATATATGCAAGCAAAGGAATTAATATATGCCAATAAAGGAATTAATAATATGCCTGCACAAGGCTAAATAATATATGCTCACAAGGTTTATGAAATTCCCGCACAAGGCTTACAATATGTCTACATAAAGGAAGCAATGGAGTTTATGCGTGTTTCTACAGAGAAGCTTCTCACGATGAAGGATGACATGATACGATAAGTTATAGGGATAAGATACATGAATAATTAATATGTCATGAAATAAATAAAACTAACTATCAGAATCTATAAGTCAATTAAACAGAGATTTAATAAATAAAGATTGAAATAAACAAAGATTTAATCTTTTTTGGAAAGAAACAAGTTTCAGAATGAAGAGATGCGATTGTAAAAGGATCAGATACATGATGTTAAATATATATAAACAGATACTTGAATTGGAAGAAATACGTCTCTGTAGTTCACATTGAAGTAGCAGCAAGAAAAGACAGAGACCAAGAAAATGAAGAATAACCAGTGACAAAATTGAAGAAATAAGAATATCTAGAAATCTGATAAAATCAAATAAGGGTGGTTGGGAGGCGCAAGGACAGGATTCAATCTTGTAGGGGTTCGTAGCCTTCTTCCAGTTGTTGCTGGCAAACAGGGTGTTGGTGCATCCTTCAGTCGTTGCTGAAAAATTTGGGTGTTGGTGCATCCAACAAGTTGGTGCTTGCAAACTATTTGTAAATATAATTTTGCAGTAATAGAAAGTATTGGTGGTTTTCCCAATTGGGATTCCACGATAATATTGTGTGTTCTGTCTTCATTTTTTATTCTATTTTAAAGTGATAAAAATTTAAATAGATAGCATAATACTGATTCACCCCCCCTCTTAGTATTACTTGATATTCTAATAGGGTCGATTTGGATAATATAACAGTCCTTTAAAAGAGAAAGAACAATGAAATAAAACAATGATCAAACCCTTAAACCAAAGAAAGAACTCCAATATTTTGTGAGTTGTTGCAATAACAAAGGAATATTAGAGGGACCATATTAATGGCAGGCCCTAGAGGGAACTAATTCCACTAGTGTAGAAAATAATTGAAATTAACTTATAATAAACCCTCAATGTCTTAAGGCATGTGACATTCAAATTAAAAATCTATTCATCTAGATATAAAATATGAAAGTGTGGTGCTAGTTCACTGTTACTAGAGGCAGATCTAGAATGCCATCTAGGCTATATGTCCCCAAACCTTGATAATAGGATCAACTCCTATATGGACCATAATATTTGAAATTTAAACCTTAAATAAGATCCAAAAATTGTATTCATATACTTTGATAATTGTTTTCTAATCTACAGGCGAAGGTAGAGATGTTTTTGGTAATTTGTAGGCCAAGGAATTGATGTGGTTACATTTTGTTTGTATATTAGTGCCTAAGCAGCCTGGAAAATTCCAAACCACTTGTTCCACTTTCTTGTTATTGTATTTGATGCAAAAATGAATGCTTAATTTAATTTGACAACGAAACAAACTCTAAAATTTGTTATATAGAAAATGAACTAAGGCACTAGGAAGTTTCCTTCCATTCTAGCTAATTGGTTGATGTATATGGATTGCTACCTGAAGTACTCAAAGGCTGGTAAAAATTTATCATCATTATGAATTGGAGTGGAGTGTGGTCGAAGTAGGAAGAGATTATCTCTATTTTATTTACTTATATCAATTTACTAATTGAAACAAGAGCCATGAGGTGGAAATGTCCCTAACATTGTTGTTGCAGTGGATACTTGTTTGCACCTATGAGGAGATGTATTGTCAAGGAGAAAGGGTTTCAATGGAAGAAAGCAAAGGCATTGAGCCTTATTGAATGAAATAGGGGTAGGGAATCAAAAAAGGGGTGGGAGAATAGTGTTGCAATGTGAAAGAAAAATGTATTAAGAAGAAATAGTGAATGTAATATGTTGGACGATTTCTAGTGAGAGCTCTTGCTACTCCATTGTTGAGAGATGTGCTTCAACTCTTTTCTTGGGAGATGATCCCCAAGGAATTTGATGTTCCATCCAGTTAACGATCAGATCCATAGCTATGGATTACTTATATTCAGATCCATATCAGTCCATTGTTGAAGATTCATAAGCATCCAGAGAGTATTCTATAGTATCAGTGCCATTGGAGTTAGTTTTGGAGGAGATCACCCAGTAGGAGGAAGAAAGCTCAGTGAATATGCCCAAGACACTCCAGGAAGATCAGTGAAGCCTTCATACAGACCTGTTTACAGTCATATATCAATTTCATATCAAAGATATATTCACTTATCTACTTCTTACACTCATTCAGTACCATTGGAGCTAGTTTTGGAGGAGATCACTCAGTCAAAAGAAGATAGCTCAGTGAATGCTCCCAAGGCACTCCAAGAATATCAGTTCAGCCTTCATATCAGTTATAAGACCTGTTGAAAGTCATATATAAGATTCATATCAGACTTACATTCACTTCTCGACTTCTTACACTCATTCTCTCTCAGTGTGTAAGATTTTTCTAGCTTGTGGGGATCTTGTGATTCTAAATATAATGAAATAGAAAATATGTATTCTGGAGTTCATATTTCGACCTGTTGATGTCAATAAATATATATCAATACAATTTAATGCCTCATAACATATTTTAGTAATCCCTTGAGACAGTTTGGGATTAAAGAATGCAAGACTAGCTCAATGAGCCATTTTTAAAAACTATTTTTGCCATATTTACTAGAAATATTTATCTGAGCATCAATTTTCACCTTTTTAAGTTGTATGAGCCTTTTAATACGGTATACAAGCCACTCCATCCTATTCCCTGAGTTTTTGAGAGCATATAACACTGTTTGGAAGACCTTGTAAACCTCCTGGTTGTGCAATCCCCAGTAGTGCCCTTGACTAGTTTTCCTCCAAATCCACCTATAACCTCCCAAAATATTATGAACTCTACTCTATTTTGTTTTAATGATTTTAAATGACTGAAATAACCCTTATCTCCATCCAGAATAAACTCCCAGTCTAGTATGCATATGCTGGAATCCCAGGAAGCCTCGAAGTAGGAAACAAACTTATATGTTGTTGAAAAGTGAAAGGCTCTAGTACCTTGTGCATAGGAATCACTGTTCATACTTGAATTATCTTTCTACTGCACATTTTCCATACAAAAAAAAGAATCAAAATTCATTCCCATCATCCTTTATCAATGACCTAGTACTCAGCACTTACACCCTGCTCACCATAAAAAAATTGTTTAAAAATTACTAGTTAAAATCCTGATCAATTTGGAAGTTGGAGTTAGTATTCTGGCCAATTATTTGCTGGAATATTACAGTGATATCAGAGCGTGTTCCTCTGAACCTTCTCTTAAAATTGGTTATGATTCCTAAGAGAATACCCTTCCCCAAAGGAAAGAACCTTGAAGAACCATTTGTGGAAGAAGAGGTGGAATCTATTGGAGGGAGAATACAAGGGGGAAAGAACATGACTGAGTTAGATGAGAAGGAAGAGTTCAAAAATTTTGTGTAGAGTATGTTAAATGGGATGCATGACATATCTCAGAACATCATTCAATCTGGGAAAGACACCAGAGAATTCCTGGCTAAGCAGCTAGGACATAAAGATGTAGAAGGGAGCAACAATGGCTCTCAGAATGAGGAAAGGAAGATCCCTATTGGATTTCTCTTTTCAAGGAATGGGCCTCATAGTAGTCCTAATGAATTCAAAGAATAATTCAAGGACCAGCCCCGATAGACCATGCCCAAGTTCCTTGAGGAACATAAGGAGGATCTTGAAATTCCAACTGAATCAGTTGCTACATGGGAGGATCAGTATGTAGTATACCAAACTTTGAGTGAAGAGTGCAGAAGGGAATTGCCTTTCAAGGATTTTTGTGATGCACATTATAGAAATCATCCAAGAGGAGGTCATAATCAGCCAACACATAATTATGAGTTGAGGAATGCAATTGGTAAGATCCAATTACCCTTCTTTGATGGGTCATCAAAGTGTACTGCTAGCTCCTAGGTGCATAAGCTATACACCTATTTCCAGCTGAATGCAATGGCTAAAGGGATGCCATCAGAATGGAAAATTTTATTTGGAAGATGAAGCTAATGACTAGTGGTTCCATGGAATGAGTACTTTGGGCCATGATCAAGTGACTTCCTATGCAGAATTCACTAAGAGACTAATAGAGAGATTCGATAGAAGAGGCCCCGAAATCTCCTTCAGGGAATTGGCACATGTTAAGCAGACCAAAAATCCTGAATCTTACATATCAGAGTTTGAAAAGTTGGTTGTAATGGTCACTGACATATATGAAGTCTGCTTGTTCCTCTTGTTCACAGAAGTATTAGCAGAACCATTAAAAGAGCTATTTAAATCCTACCGACCAACTACCTTACAAGAAGCGGTGAGCAGAACAAGGGATCTGCAAGATGCAATCCCAAGAACTAGATATCCACCAAAGGTTAATGCACCTTCTAAATTTCATAACCAAATGCCACCATTCAAAAATGTGGCTGCCCCAAATAGGAAGGAATACTCATTCAAATATCGAGATGAGTTAAGAAAGAAAAAACTTTGTTTTTCCTGCCAAGAACCTTGGGTTCTGGGGCACAAATGTGCCAAGGGGAAGGCCCATTACATTGAAGTTTTTTCTGAAAGTGATGAGGAATAAATGGGAGAAGAAGTACAATCAGAAGAGGGGTATGATATAGCAAGAGAAGAGCAATCCCTGCAACCAGAATGTAAAATTGCAGTTTTAAGTGGAGTTCCCCGCTACCACACCATGAGATTCAAAGGGGTTTTGCAAGGGAAAAAGGTGTCAGTTTTGGTCGATGGGGGTGCCACCCATAAATTTATTGATGCATCCATGTTAGAGAGAAGTAAATTATAAACATAAAAATTTGGAGGTTTCATAGTCATTATTCCTGGAAACAACACTATGTAGTGTGACTGGTGGATTCCAAAACTGCAAGTGACTATTGGAGACCATACTGTGACTAATAGTTTTTATATTGTTGATGTGTATGATACAAATGTGGTATTGGGAGTAAAATGGTTGTTCCCCATTAGTGAGCACGTGGTAAATTACCAAATACCCCAGATGTGCTTCAAATATACTGCATGAAAATAATTGATTTTGAGGGGTGTCAACATCTACCCAAAACAAGTAATTTCTGCACACAATATGAGATCAGTTTTGAGCCATGGTGACATAGAGTGGGTTTCTGAATATTTTTTCACCACTAAAGGGACTTCCATTGATGTATCACATCATTCGTAATACATCCAAAGATTGCTCCACAAACACAAAAAAGTGTTTGAAGATATTCCACATGGAAGGCCTCCTGACAGGGGTACTACGCATTGGATTGAGATGGAACCTGGTACCTTTCTTATAAAAATCCACCCTTAAAAACACCCCAAGAGATTCAAGGATGAGATTGAGAAAACCATCAAAGAGCTACTTGAGATGAGGTTCATAAGACCAAGCTCAAGTCCCTTTTCTTCATCGGTGGTTCTTGTAAAAAAGAAAGATGGAACAATGCGCATGTGCATTGATTATAGGGATTTGAACAAGAAGACCATCAAGAACATATATCCCATCCCAAGGATTGATGAACTGATGGATGAGCTGCATGGAGCTAAATATTTTTCCAAGATTGATCTTTGTTTGGGATACCACCAAATCATAATGAAAAATGAAGGCATTCAAAAAACTGCTTTCCGATGCCATTATGGGCATTTTGAGTTCCTTGTCATGCCTTTTGGCTTGACCAATGCACCTACAAATTTCCAATCTTGCATGAACAAAATTTTCAGTAAGAAGCTACTTTAGTATGTCATTGTATTTTTTGATGATATTTTGATTTATAGTAGGACATGGGAAGAGCACTTGCATCATTTGGATAATGTCTTAACACTCCTTGTAGAACAGTCCTTTTATGCTAAATTGTCAAAATGTGATTTTGGTTTGAAAGAGCTCCTTTATCTTGGTCACATCATTGGGAAAGAAGGATTCAAAGTACTTATGGAAAAGATCAAATCCATCCTTGAATGGCCAATCCCAAAGAACATAACATCCCTAAGGGGATTCATTGGATTGCGCACCTACTACAGAAAATTTGTAAAATGATTTTCTAAGCTCACCTCTCCTTTGGAAGATATCATCAAGAAGGGGGCTTTTTGCTGGTCAGATGAGGATGAAAACCTTTTAACAGAATGAAGGAAGTCATGAGCAGCTTCCCAGTACTTGCACTTCCTGATTTCACTCAACCTTTCATATTGGAGTGTGATGCCTCAAGTGAAGGCATTGGAGCAGTGCTAATGCAGAACATGCATCCTATTGCTTATGAGAGCAGAAAATTGTAGCCACATGAGAAGCATTATTCCATATATGATAAAGATATGTTGGCCATCATGCATACCTTGGCTAAATTCAGACAGTATCTAGTGGGAGGCAAGTTCATAGTCAATACTTATCACAATAGCTTGAAGCATTTCTTTACCCAATAACAGCTGAATGACATACAACAGAAATGGGTAAGTAAAATTTAGTCTTATGACTTTGACATAGAATATAAAAAGGGTAAGTTGAATGTGGTGGTTGATGCCCTCTCGAGGAAACCTTCTTTTTATTTGCTGCAAGTTCCTACTGATTGGAAAGTTCAACTAGCAAAAGAATATTCAAAAAATCAGTTTTCTTTTGAAGTGTTGGATAGGATGATTCAAGATGATTCTTATCAAGTTATCAATGATGTTATTTATTACAAGAACAAATTTTTTCTAACACCTGGATCCAAGTTAAAAGAACATATTTTGGTAGCTTCCCACAATGCACCAGTAGCAGGCCATCCTGGATTTCTGAAAACTTATCGGAAGGTGAGAGAGAGGTTCACTTGGAAGGGCCTCAAAGATGATGTGTTAAGGCATGCGAGGGAGTGTATTGCATGTCAGTAGAATAAGGTAGAGGACACTCATTCTGCTGGTCGGCTTCAACCACTTCCAATTCCTAAACAGAAATGGAAAAGTGTGTCCATGGATTTCATCACCGGACTACCAAAATCTCAAGGTAAGGACAACATCTTTGTAGTAGTTGATAGATTGACTAAATTTGCTCACTTTTTGTTGTCACATTAACTATTACAACCAATCAAGTAGCTGCACTATTTTTAAGAGAAATATTCAGATTGCATGGTCTCCCCAAGATTATAATCAGTGACAGAGATAGCAAATTTACTAGTGCTTTTTGGCAAACCTTGTTTGAGCTAGTTGGAACTAGTTTGAACCTCAACACAAGCTATCACCCTCAGACTGATGGCCAAATTGAAAGGGTGAAATAGTGGTTGAAAGGTTAACTCAGGAATTATGTTACTGGGCAGCAGAAGGCATGGGTCAACTGGCTACATTTGGGAGAATTCTGCTATAATAACACATTCCATATGTCCTTCAGAATGACCCCATTCAAAGCTCTGTATGGATATGAATCCCCCACTTTTGTAGATCTGATTTTTGGGGATTGCAGAGCACAAAAGGAAAAGGATTGGCTGGAAGAAATCCAATACATACTCAAGGCACTTAAGAAAAATTTGCAGGTTGCATAGAACCAACAGAAACTGAATGCAGATAAGAAGAGAATAGATCGAATCTTCCAAGAAGGTGACTTAATTTATTTGAGGTTGCAGCCCTACAGGAAATATACCTTGAAATCAAAGGGGGTTGATAAATTATTTCCACATTTCTATGGGCCTTACAAGATCACAAGAAAGGTGAGTGAAGTTGCTTATGAATTGGATATGCCACCTCGAAGCAAGATACACGATGTTTTCCATGTGTCATGCTTAAAGAAAGTAGTGGGCCAACAAGTCACTGTTTCAGAAATTTGGCCTCCTCTCGATGATGAAGGACACTTGGTATTGGAACCATAAAACATTTTAGAGGTTAGAGAGAGGAATTTGAGAAGCAGAATCATTAAATAATATCTAGTATAATGGAAGGGGTTTCCCAGTGAAGATGCCACCTGGGAAGATGAACAGATTCTGCAACATCCTAGATTGCAACTGCTTGAGGACAAGCAGTCTTGGGGAGGGAGGGTTGTCATGTACCTTCCCTAGTGGCTTTGGTCACTACATTGGATCCTCACATCCCTAGGGGGTCTAAGGAAATTAATTGAATAAGAATTAAATTAATGGGGGTAAGTTTGAGGCAAAAATACTATAGCAATTAATTAATTATATTCAGAGTTTGAATTATTTTTAATAATAAATGCATCATTACTAATTAATTTTGGTGGCAAGTATTGATGATGACATGGCTAGGAGGGAGCAATAGGGTCAATGTGGACCTCACTTGCTTAAGTGGAAAAGCTGAGAAAATCAAGGAGTTAGATGAATGAAAGATGGCAACAAGAGAAAATGGAAACTGTCAAAAGCAAGAAAACAAAATAGGCAAAAGCAAGAAAACAAAATAGGCAAAAGCACAAAGCAGGAGAGTAAAAAGAAGGAAAGCAAAAAAAAGAAGTCAGTTGAAAAGAAAACAACATTTAGAAAAAGGCTAAGTAAGGCGCACTTGTCAATTTCAGTGAAAGGAGGAAAAGGAAGGAAAGTTTGTGAAGCAAGAAGTTTCCATTTCTCTCAAGGAATGCGCCCTCCCTCTCTCACATGTGTGGGTTGCTTGGGGATGAATCTATATCATCTATAAAATGATGTTTCTAACTCCCATTCACATATTTTGGTTAATTGTTTTTTTCTAGTGAGAGCTCTTGCTACTCCATTGTTGAGAGATGTGCCTCAACTCTTTTCTTGGGAGATGAGCCCCAAGGCCTTTGATGTTCCAGCCAATTAATGATCAGATCCAGAGCTATGGATTACTGATATTCAGATCCATATCAGTCCATTTTTGAATATTCATAATCATCCAGAGAGTATTCTACAGTACCAATGCCATTGGAGCTAGTTTTGGAGGAGATCACCTAGTAGGAGGAAGATAGCTCAATGGATGCGCCCAGGAAACTACAGGAAGATCAGTGCAGCCTTCATATAAGTTATCAGACCTATTTACAGTGAGAGATCAGTTTCAGATCATATATATACTCACTTCTCTACTTCTTGCACTGATTCAGTACCATTGGAGCTAGTTTTGGAGGAGATCACCTAGTAGAAAGAAGATAGCTCAGTGAATGCGCCCAGGGCACTCTGGGAAGATCAGTTCAGCCTTCATATCAGTTATCAGACCTATTTACAATCATATATCAGCTTCATATTAGAGTTACATTCACTTCTCCACTTCTTACACTCATTCTCTCTCAGTGTGTAATATTTTCCTAGCCCTTGAGGCTCTTGTAATTATGAATGTAATGAAATAGAAAATATGTATTCTTGAGTTCATATTTTGACCTGTTGCTGTCAATAAATATATGTCAATACCATTTAATGTCTCAAAACATATTTTATTAAGACCTTGAGGCAGTTTGGGATTAAAGAATGTAAGACTAGCTCAATGAGACATTTTTAATAACTAGTTTTGCCATATTTACTGCAAATCTTTATCTGAGCATCATTTTTCACTTATGTAAGTTGTATGAGTATTTTAATATAGTATACAAGCCACTCCATCCCATTCCTTGATTTTTTGAGAGCATCTAACATTGTTTGGAAGAACATGTAAACCTCCTAATTGTGCAATCCCCATCAGCACCCTTGACTAGTTTTCCTCCAAATCCACCTATAACCTCCCAAAATATTATGAAATATTCTCATTTTGTTTTGCTGAGTTTAAATGACTTAAATAACCCTTACTTCCATCCAGAATAAACTCCCAGTCTAGTATGCATATGTTGGAAGACCAGGAAGCCTCGAAGTAGAAAACAGACTTATCTGTTGTTGAAAAGTGAAAGGCTCCAGTACCTTGTGCATAGGAATCACTGTTGAGACCTTTATTATCTTGATGTTGCACATTTTCCATACAAAAACCATAATCAAAATTCATTCCCATCATCCTTGATCAGTGAACCAATACTCAGCACTTACACCCTACTCACCATAAAAAAATTGTTTCAAAATTACTAGTTAAAATCCTGATCAATTTGGAAGTTGGAGTTAGTATTCTATCCAATTCTTGGCTGGAATATTACAATTCCATATTTTACTCACCACCCAATTCCATATTTAATTCATATGAATTCTTGATCACATGTGTCCCTTTCTTCCATCCAATTCCATCTTCAATTCATGATACTTATAGAATATATCTAAGGTACTTCATTACAATTATCTCACTTCAAATAAAACCTCTATAACATTTTCAAATAACCTGAAGAGTGAAAAATTAGAAATTGATATCTCTACAACTAATTAATCCCTTTAAGAACTTTCTAATATGACATATTTAGTAGTTAAAATAAAGAGGAGGAACACGTGTTTATCCAAACAATGTTTGTATCACCTTTTATTCCCGTTGGAGGTTCACACAGGCTTGCAACCATGGTGTGGATGGAGGCACAATTTACAACCTGACTCCTATTCTCTAGCATGCACAATGATTTCATGGGTATTATGTTATGTCGAGAATAATCCAGTTATTTTGTCTACGATGGCCTCTATCAAGACAAGAGCTTCAGTAATATACATAAAGAGTGTGTTTTGTTTAAGTTCATTGGGTACATAATATGGTCACCAACCTACCAACTTGCTTAGTTCCTTATCAAAACATTGAGACCATTTGTAATTATGAAAATATCAATCATATGAATGTGGATACTAAGTGATATATTCAACCCCATTTTTTAAAGATATCAAGAATATGCTAGAAAAAACCATGGTGTTCCTCATACATGGATTCCCAAAGATACACAAAGAAGGCACTTTGCTTAGGTCCGTCATGAACACAATCAAGTCACCAACTTACCAAGTTCCTTGTCAAAACATTGAAATCTTGTGTGGGTTTCACAAAGTCTTTTATTAGGAATTCAAATCACTATGTTGAAGATATCAAGAATATGAATATGGATTAAAGTGATATATTGGACAGTTTCAATGTTGTCTGTCTAACATGTTATTCTAGTTGATGAGGCCATGGATGTGATAAAAAAAATTACTTTTGAGTAGAAAATGAACATTTTTAATATGATCTACTTAATTCAACCTTTTTAGTTTCCATGGTGACATATACAAACATGCGATGGTGTCTCAATGGTATATCCACTCTCCCTAGCGATTTTGATTCTCTACATGAAACACTTTGAAAAGGAGCCTTTGAGACCTCTCCTCTAAAAACCAAAAAATGGAAAAAAAGTTTGTTTATAACACAAATATCATCTAGCCTCATGGAAGTTAGAGTTTGGATGATTTATTGTAGAATGTAAAAAACTAATCCAAGTTCATATTTTTACTATTGAAATTGAGGAAAATACGAGTATCCCATTTTTTATGTGCTAATAATGAACAAAGTAAATGGCTAGTTAGCACATTATGTCTACCATAATAAACCACACAAACATGTATGCGTGTAAGTTGTTCAAATTATCATCCAATGCAAAAATGAGGGAGTTATAAATACTATGACAACCAAAGCTGCTAGAATATTTGAGATGGAGCACCTTGATCAAGCATGAAGTATCTCTCTATCGTATTCACCACAAATGGATATTATGAAGGGAAAGTTAAGAAGGATATAGAAAAATATCATAATCACATTGTTGGTGGAAATCAACGATATATTAATGACATTGAGAAGGTTATTACATTACCTTGTATTAGTGTAGACGCTAATAAAACAACAAATTTTCTAGGGAAAAATCACAAAAGAGTAACCATTGTCACCCCAAAAAAAATCTAGCGTATCCTAAGAATCAGTTTAGTCAATTATGTGTGCATGTGGTAAGATATATTAGTAAAATGGTCATTGATTACATGTTAAATTAAAATAGCATATTTCAAACATATTATACAATTGCATTAAAAAATCCACATTGGAAAACCATTCTCATAATTTAAATAATCAAATATGTATGTAGAATGTGAAGATGGACACTAAAGTAAAACATTGCACAAGAAGATGTGTGAGAGAAGTGAATAAAGTAAAACATTGCACAAGAAGATGTGTGAGAGAAGTGAATGATTTTGAAAAACATAAAAAAACAAAAAGAATGCAAGTGAGGTCTTTATAAGCACATGTTGCTTGACATGGTGCACATTCTATCTTCCATAGTCTGAGTACTTTACCTAATATGGATATTATGTATTTATGAGAAGAATAACCTTTTATTTTGCATGAGAAAAAATATTTTGATAAAAGATTTCATGTAAAAACTTTGAAAAATAAAATGAATTGATGTAGTTTTTTTTTTAAATTTTAAATTGTAAAAGAAATTATATGAAATATAACCATACCTCAAAAAAAGAGGTATTGATTTATAGACTCCATTTTACTTTCGGAAATGGTTCTTTTATTCCATTCTGAGAATTGCAATTCAATCTCTAGCATCATAGATTTCTACATTGTTTTGTTCTTGTACTCTATTCCAAACATTACAATGATTTCAATCTTTAGAATCACAACTTCGTAATATATATATATATATATATATATATATATATATATATATATATATATAATTAGATGTTTTTTAAGAATATATTAATTAAACCACATATAAATGATTTGAAAATAACCATTTCAATTAACAAAGAAAGAAATAATGAAGTTGAAAGAAAACTTACACTTCAAACTCTATCATTTCATTTAGTGTTATGTTGTTTGACTTCAACCTCAACAAAATTTTGAATTTTTTGATCATAAATAGCTTGCATATGTTTCTAAATATTTATATTAATATCATAGATACATCTACAATAAAACTTAAATAATAAGGTATTTATTTTTTATAATTTTCGTTTCACCTTTAATAAATTTTTAATTATCAACTAACACTACTCAACACCTTTAAGTAGTGAGAAAGGGTATGTGATAAAGCAAATATCAGTTGAAAATTAGTACTTCGCAAAGTCTGTTTTGTATTGATTTATGAGAATGATGCAATATCGCTAAACAAAAAACATCTTAAATCAACTCATGCAATGAAAGAGAAAGGATTATGAGTATTTTGTACTAACAAGAAACCATGCACATGTGAACAAATCATCAATGATATCAGAAAGTGTGTGAGGATATTGTTTTTTAACAACTCATATAAGTGTCTAAATGCTCTCTGCAAAGCTGTTTATGCACAATCAATTTCAATAAATGTGGATTGGCATTTGGGAAAACTAGCAACATGTATTCAATTGAAATGTAGGATCTAGCGTATTTGCTAATGTTTTCATGAAATAATAAAATAATGCAAACAAATAAGGTTGACGTAAAAAAAATTAATACATGAGGGAAATACATATATGTAGGGTCTAAAATCTACTTAAACAATGAAATTTAAGTATTTAGTAACAACATAAAATCATGTATACATAAAAAAGCCACCAATATTATTTAAGGATGCTATAAGCATATTGTTTTTTAACATTTCATTGAATTATGTCAAGTATGTGCATACACAATTCCAGTAAACATGGGTTTTCAATAACAGTTCAGAAAATAGTAGCATCTATAAAGTTGATTTCTGGGATTTAGCACAGATTGTTAAAAAAAAAAGGCAGGAAAAGTATCTAAAATAAAATAGGGCATTGGCTAGAAAAAACCCAAAGGATAGACAACAAAAAAAGTGTGCAGTAGCAGCTATACATTGTTTGTCCCGCATGCTTTTGTACCTGCAAGCGGAAAGTATGCATAGTATGGTTAGAAAAAATGAAAACAGATTAACATTGCAGAAGCAAATACAAATGCAATATATATATATATATATATATATATATATATAGCCTTATAAAGGTGCAACTTTATGTTGTTCCAACAGACATCTTCCTAGTGTTAAACATCAGGTAAAAACTGAAGGATTCTAGTGCTCTTCATTTGAAAAATGGATACAATTTCTATATTTTATAGCCTAAGTATTTCTCTATTGAAGTTTAGGAGGAAAGATGGTTTTCAATTTCAATGGTAAGCTTCAAGAAAGATGGAAGGAATGTATATAAAGATGCAAATGTTTGGTGTGGAGGCTTTGCATATTTCAAAACAATGGTTAAATATATTTTAATATATAAACAAGCTAGTGTTCTATGATTTCTATTTCTTACACTCCTCCTCCATGTGCTTAAAAACATTGCCTCTAACATGTAACTAATATCCTATTGGAACTTGTTGTATTTGATTTGTTTAGTTCAACAAAATAATACAAAAAAGAGCATAGTGATAGTTGTTAATAATGCACATACACATTTGCATATAGGTGTGAGTCAATGTTAGAGCATTCCGGAGAACATATTCAAAAAGTTTCCGTGAGGTATTTTTCTAAATAATCAAAATCCAAGCCCATTATTATTTCAATTAGACTTTTGTTGCTCTAGGATAGTGCATATTAGCCAAGGAAGTTATTTATAAGAAATAATTTGAATGGAAGACTGTTTCAACTAAAATAAAATTGTCTCTGTCTTTGTATATGGGCTAAATGGAAGAAGAAGACATAAGTTTTACAACATACTCTAGGTAGACTATAAAAGTATCATTGGCTTTTTCTATTGAGTGAGTAAAGGCAAAGGCTAGAAGTTTTGCAAGATACTTTAGTAGCATCATGCTCTTGCTATTAAAAAAGATTAGTAAATTAAAAAAAAAAAAAAATCTAGAATGAAAAGTCAACAAGGGGAGAGCAACATATTGAACAAAGAAAAAGTATGATGAAAAATGTTTTTAAATGAAAAGAGATATATTTGCATTGTAAACCCTTAAGAATAGTACAAAAATACCACCTAGGTCAATTCATAATACATTACAGTGGATTAATTAAAATAGAGCAAATTTTTTTTATGTTTGAAGGAGAAGAGCTTTGAACGTGCAGCTAACATTTTTTTCAAATCAATGCCTGCAACTATGCCAATAGTCTGAGGTTATTAAAAAATATGGTTGTTGCGTATTTTTTAGTCATTCTGACAGCGCACAATCAATTTTCACCATTTTTAGCATACCATGGGAAAAGAAAGACGAAAGGAGATGGGGAAAAGTAAAGTAATAAATGAGTTGGATATGTTGATGGTGAATTCCATTCATCTTGGTCTCCATGATTTAGTCAAATGCCACCAATTAGGTTTGATTCTTGTAGGGGCCAAGTGCTTGGCCACCTTTGAGGCATCCAAGAGAGGTGGAAATTCGATTGAAGTAGCTCCACATTAAATATGAGGTGTAAGCTAAGGAAAGGGGAATAATTAATTAAAAATAATTTTCACCCACAAATTTGGTGATGGTGTAAGGCTCATACCAAAGTGAAAAAAAGATTCTCATGGGGACCTATGAGGCAGTTTTTTGCCTTTCAAAGATCGTACCTTTCAAAGATCTACGAAGGAAACATTAGTTTTCTCATTTTTGACGTCACCCACGATCCTTTCTCGCTGGTCCGCAATAGTGACTTAGGCTCAGCATTGTTCGATGTTGTGCAGGGCCGTCACGACCGCACCATTTGAGACAGGCTATTAGTTGGCAGCCACCACCCCGCATAGTCATCCTCAGTAATGTGGCAGCCATGGGCAACTATGACCGGTTTAAGAAATCCATGGTGGTGGCCAATTTCAGACTGTGAGAAAATCAGGCTTTGTTTTTAAACTGGGTTCTGCATGGAACTGGAACTCGAACCAGAACTACCATTAACAATGTTTATGCTCTCACTGTTTTGATATAAAATAATATGAAAAACATAAGAGAAAAAAGAATTCCAAACTAAGACATTGAAACTAATCTAAAAAGTTGGAATAGACTGATGGACTTCCTATGCAAGATAGCAAATGGATGAGACGAAAATGATTGAGACGTCCATAAATTAAACAGAAACTAATCTAAAAAGTTGGAATAGACTGATGGACTTCCTATGCAAGATAGCAAATGGATGAGACGAAAATGATTGAGACGTCCATAAATTAAACAGAACCTATCTCTGAATTTTAACAGGTATTATTACTCTGAATTTTTAAGGGCCTGATCATCTCGTTGTCTTCGTGGTCCAAGATCTGCAAAATTGAAATCCAACGACAACAAGCAATGAAAGAGAACACTTACATGGCAGTGATATTCATACCCATTTGTGAAGGGAAGCCATAATTGAGAAACTCCACAAGTGAAACCATAATTGAGATTCATCAGGAAATCAACTTTGAACTGTAAATATTAAATATGCATTGATTTCACAGTTGAGGATATTGGGCGTGTTCCATGAGGAAGAAATGATATAGATTTATAAGAATTTGGTAAAAATGTTTTGTATGAGCGAAACTCAGAGCTACTGCATGATGGAACACTGTTTTTAAGTAGAGTGGATCCAGATAATCAAGAATTACTAAATTTATTAAGATTACTGCATGAAAACTCTAACCCTATACTAAATATTACAGAAATAAATTACCAGAATATGACATAGTAAAAAATTCACGAGGGTGACATCAGGATGCCACCAGCATTACATTTACCTTCATGGGCAAAATTATGGCAATGAACCAGTCCCAGTAAGGATGAAGTGAACTTTTCAGGTGGTCATACAGGAATGATCTGGTTGTGGTATTTATTTATTCCAACTGCCAGAGCACGGCGAGCATTATTAACCCTGGGGCAGAATGTTAAATGTTGAGTAGGGTGGTGGGTTTGTATCTTGTTAGATCCAACTAATTATATATCATCTAATTAAGTATATACCACCTTACTAAATAGGAAGTATTTATTCGTAATTGTCAGAACAGGGCCAGCATTATTCATCCCGGGACAGAGTGTTAAATGATTTAGATCCAACTAAGTACATACCACCTTACTATTATGTAAGAAGTATTTATTCCTAACTACTAAAATAGGGATCAACATTATTTACCATATTACAGAGTGTTAAATGTGGTGTGGGATATCAGCTTTTAGATCCAACAAAATATATACCACCCAACTAAGATAGCAGTATAAATAATATAACCCACCAAAATGCGAAGAGTTAAAGGTTGCTTTCGCCTTGCTGCTGATGATGCTAATGTGAAGCTAAATTGCAAGAGTATATAGTATATAACAAAACCTCACTATATTTAAAGGTAATGTGACTAACCATCCTAGTTTTTGTTGCATCATGGATGGAATAAATTGTCTAAAATGTACGTCAATTACTGGAAAAACATTTTACTCTTTGGTTGATAATAATCATAAATATTTTGTTGCATTAAGGATGTAGTAAATTGTCTTAAATGTAGGTTTGCATGTCTGCAATTAATTGCATTGCTAGGAAAACATTTTATTTTTTTATTGACCATAATTATAAAAATTTGTTGGAACAATTAAATTAGAGTGTAGCATGGTTCACCAATCAATTCATGAAGCTAACATTCTTGTTTATTAATCTTAATTGATTTTTATAGTAATCATTTCATCTAAAAAAATGCAAAAACCATAAAAAAGATTGACATCATGGATGGATAATACATTAAAGTAGAGTTGTGATCTATTATAAAAAACATAATTTTACATTGGCAATAATTACAAATATATGTAAATACTAACAAAGGTTTGCATGAACACTACAAGTTAAAAAAAATGCCATTCTAAGATTAATGGAAAGACTTGGAATTTTTTGGTGTTAAATTCTTTACAAAGTAAATGTAGAAGAACTTTGGGCATTTGATGTATGTACATGATTCCTTGTTGCATTTATATTGCTAAGTAAATTCGACAAGCTTCGTCTTAATCTTCTAGAAGAAACTGTATTTTCCCTCGAATCCTCTTCGAGCCTATCCAACACCATTACCACATCTCTCATAGTTGGTCGGTCTCTAGGTGAATCACTTGAACAAAGCAAACCAACCCGAAGCAAAGAAAGTAGGCATTTGTACACATTATTGTCTTCAAAATCATCTTCATCCACTTCACTAAAAAGACTATGGTCAATTATGTCCTTTATTTTGTTTGGAAATGCTAGATCCACCCACTTGTGCAAGTTTAGTTCTCCAGAAAACATGTCACTAGTTGGTCGTTTCCTGGTCAGTATTTCCAATAACAAAATGCCATAGCTGTAAATATCTCCTTTGGTAGACACGGTCTCACCTAAACCACACTCTACATTTAAGGAAACCTTCATCAAATTTTACTCAATTAATGCATATAAAATTGAATGAAAAAATACAACTAAAATTAACATTCTAAAATTCCATACCTGGGGCAATGTAGCCTGCAGATCCTTTCAAAGAAATTGTTGAGGTAAGTGAATCAGTAGAAGCTGCATCAATTAATTTTGAAATACCAAAATCTATTACATGCCCTGTCATGTCTTCATCCAAAAGCACATTGTTAGGTTTTAAATCACAATGCACTACTTGCACATAAGAATCGTGATGAAGATATTCCATGGCATGGGCCACATTTATGGCAATGTCCAAGCGTGATTTCAATCCCAGTTCACATACATCTTCACCATTGTTTTCATCTCTATTAGGATACAAATGCTTCTCCAAGCTTCCATTAGACATAAACGGGAATACTAATCCGTTAAAATGAAGGTTGGAACATGATGTTATGATTCTCACGAGATTCCGATGTCGAACCTTTTGCAAGACATTACATTCTGCTCGAAAACTCTTTTCAAGCTTTTCCTTTTGCAACTGAAAAACTTTAACAGCAACAATTGTGCCATCACTCAAAATCCCTTTATAAATTGAACCAAAACTCCCTGTTCCCAATAAGTTGGCCTCTGCAAATCCATTAGTTGCTATGTGAAGCTCTTGATATGAGATCCTTTGGTGCTCTAACTTTTGGAAAATGGCTTTTGAGGAATCAAAGTTTTGCATATGCATATTCCGCTTCCAACAAAATCCCAAAAGTAGACAACATAGTATAAAAGCAAAAGCTCCACTTACTGACAATAATAATCTTTTCACAAATGCAAAATGGCTTCTTGGTGTTTGACATGCATGTAATTGGAATGCTTGTGGTCCATAAAGGCTAGGATTTCCAACTAAGGACATGACCATAGTTCTATTTCCAAAAAACCCTCCTTCTGGAATTCTCCCCGTGAGATTGTTGAAAGACAAATTCAGATATTGAAGCATCTTCAACTTCTGGAGAGTAACTCGTATCGTCCTTGATAAGGAGTTGGAAGAGAGATCTAGGTTCATGAGACTTTGTAAATCTCCAATCGAATCTGGGATAGAACCTTGTAATGCATTTTGAGATAAATTCAATAATTGTAGTCCACTATAGCTTCCAAGTGCAGGGGGGATAAACCCAGTCAACCGATTGGTAGAAATGTCTATAGCTTGAGCCATTGCAATTTTACCAATCTCCCTTGGTAAGGAACCTTCTAATAAATTATATGATATGTTCAAATAGAATTGTAGATTGGAAAGTTTTGCAATTTCATGTGGTATACTTCCAGTGAGCCTATTGTGAGACAAGTCGAGCAATTCCAAATTTGTACTTGGAAGGTATGCTTCCTGATATATTGTTGTCATGAAGATGGAGTCTTCTTAGTTGCTTAAGGGGTGCAAGGCAATTTGGAATTTTTCCAAAGAGAATATTTCCACTAATGTCCAAGAGACCAAGGTGTTGTAAGTTTTTAAGGTCATCAAGGATGTTTCCCTCTAATCTATTGTTACTTAAATTCAATCTTTCTATTTTTTTAAGGTTTTTTAAAAATTGTGGAATACTACCACTGAAAAGGTTTTCACTTAAATCTAGAAAGAATAGGTTGCTAAGATTACCAATTTGTGGAGAGATGTTTCTATGTAATCTATTGTTGGATAATGACAATTTAGACAAATTGGTAGAAAGTTGACCTATTATAAGGGGCAAGACACTACTTATTTTATTGTTATGTAAATATAGTTCTTCTAGGTGACAACAATTGGTAAGAGCTACAAGAAAGGGCATGGTTATAATGTTCCCACTTTCAAGTTGATTATTGTGTAAGTATAACTTTTTAAGAAGGGATAACTTACCCAACTCTATGGGCACACTTCCGCTCAACTTATTATCTTCTAAAGTAAGTTCAATAAGCTTGGAACAATTTCCAATTGAATTTGGTATGTTACCACTAAGTTGGTTTCCCCATAAAATGAGCACACTCAAGTTAAACATATGTGACAAAGATGGGGGAATGGTGCCGGACAATTTATTCTGGAACATACGTAACACAGTCAAAGTAGAGATATTTGAAAAAACAAGTGGAATGGCACATGAAAAATCATTTAGACGGAGGTTGAGGATTTGCAACCGGGTGAGCAAACCCAATTGCGGTGGAATGGGTTCGCGGAGATGGTTTCCGTAAAGAATCAAATCAATCAAGGTCGAAAGGTTCCCGAAGGAAGAGGGAATGGTACCTGTGAGCCCGTTCTGATCCAAGTTAAGAATTTGCAGATGTGGTAGGGAGCCCAACTCGTGCGGGATTTTTCCGATGAGATTGTTGGAGGAGAGCAGCAGCTCAGTCAAATTTCTGCAATCGCTGAGTTGACTTGGAATGGGACCAATGAGGCTGTTATATTCACAACCCAATTCAATCAATGATGAAAGGTTTCCAAAGGAAGTGGGAATGGTACCTGTGAGGTCGTTCGATCCCAAGAAAAGATGTTGCAAATATGGGACGGAAGCCAACTCCCTCGGGATGCTTCCGGTCAGATTGTTGAAGGAGAGCGCCAGATGAGTCAAATTTCTGCAACTGCCGAGTTGAGGTGGGATATGTCCATCCAATTCATTGTTGTCCAACCGGAGCACTCTCAAACGAAAGAGGCGTCCAAATTGCGTGGGGATATGACCGTGGAGCGCATTGCCATAAAGATGGAGCGAACGGAGAAAGGACAAATTGCTGAGCGAAGGAGAAATGGAACCGTGCAGATCCATCTGAGGGAGGTCGAGGGATACCACTCTGGTTGAATGACGGCGGCTGCAGGCAACGCCAGTCCAGTTGCAGAAGGGGTTGGCGGAATTCCAATCTGCAATGGAATGATGCGGATCGCTGGTAATGAGATTTTTGAATGCTACGAGGGATTGCTGATCACTGTGAAATGAGTGGGTGGACGAGAAAGATAAAATGAGGAGGAGAAAACAAAGAGATGGCATGGTGGTTGGGATTGAAACGGGAGTATGTGGTTTCTGAGAAACTGAAGTATTTATAAACAGAAAAAGAGAAACAATGTGTTTTGGCGTGGTGAAAAAGGAGAAGAATGGCAGCTTCGCAGTGGGTGTAGTGAAAAGACGGAGAACGGGCAAAAGTGAAGATGCTCAGGAAACTGGAAACTCATGGTGTCGGCAGCAATTGTCATGTTCTTTCGCCAGTTGAGAAATGGCACGCGGTCACTCCCCAAAAAAAACTTTACGAAGACTTCGTATTGAAAACGCGGTGACCCGCCTTTCTTGTCATTGCGAAAACTTAGCATTAAAATATCACAGTAAATTTGGTCTCACATTGGTAACTTTGTAGGGCCTAGTGCTCTACAGAATTTAATCATCGCCAATCATGGAAGAATCTATACGTTGCAAGCATTCGTTCGAATTGATCGGTCTCCCTTAACTTTTTCAGAAAGGAAAAAAATGATATCGCATAACTTTTTTTTTTCATAGAAAAATGTAACTTATTATTAATATACGAAATAGTAAAATATGTCCAACTGTCAAATCACACAACATCATACACACCCTGTCAAGAGTAGGACCAGGGATAAACCGGTCATCGCAGCAACATGTGCCGTCATATCAAAGCTCAGAAAATAACAATGAAAGTGTCTCAAGTCCCAGAATATCCAAAAGACAATACATGAAATGTCCAGAGGCAAACCAGTGCCTAAATGTCACAACAACAAATATGGACAAGACAAAAAAGGTCCTAATAGAGGCAACCGCCAAGTAATAACCCCAGGTACTATCAACATAAATAGTATGTAAACAAAACCTCGGCATCCGGATAGGTGCCGAACATATAATACCAAACAGCGTCTGCATGAAGCTGAAGTAAAGGCCGCAAAATGCATGTGAGAATGGTAAGTGCCCAACAAGTAGTTGGACGCTGAAAATTAAGGATCTGCACATGAAACTAAAGGTCATATAAGATAATAATGCCGCATAATATAAGAGGAAAATAAAAGTACAAAAACCGTAAAGGCAGTATCAACAATTCCAATGTATCTGATAGGAACCATGAGTAATTAGTCTATCATCCCGCCATTCCTGCCACATGATGATCCCTGCCAGGGAATTAAGTGCCCGCTTAGAGAGCATATCCGCCTCCAAATTCACTTCTCTGAAGATATGTTCAAAATGAATGTGTTCAAATTCAAGAATAAGTTTGCGAGCCTCTTCCAACCAATGAGTAAGATTTAGAACATTGAGGGGGGTAGAGCCCCTAGCCCATGAGATTACCGCTAACGAGTCACCAAAAACAACAAGGGAAGAGATCTTACTTCGACGGGCCCAAAATAGTAAGAGCCAAAGGGCACATATCTCACTCCTTGTATTGGATCCATTTCCCAAATTTAGCCAAAGATGGATCGAGACAGAGTTTGAAATATGCATAGTAGCACCTGCTCCACCAGCTCCATTCCCACACACAGCAACCCCATCAAAGAAACCACAAGGAAAAACCAGGATTGGAGGAGCCAATCGGTATTCCTGATTCCGAGCCTTCCCACCAACAGCAGCACCGAATGCAATTAAATATTCCTTGTGTGCAGCAATGGTTCTATAGCAAATCACATCATGGTGTGGAGTCATATCTTCAAAAATTCTATAATTTCGGGCTTTCCACACCTCCCATATCATAAAATATGGGAGCTCAACACATCCAGAGGAAAGACGAGACCAAGCTTCCAGACAAGCACTAAGAGTATGATATCCCCAATGGAATTGAACACCAGCCTTCAATGCAATACGTTCCCAAAGGTCCCTGATGAAAGGACATGTAGAAAACAGGTGATCAACTGACTCTTCCAGCGTGCAACATAGCAGACACCATCCCGGTCCATTGAAACCTCTTCGACATAAGTTGTCCCACGTAAGAATCCTATTATACAAAGCAAGCCAGATAAAACACTTCAACTTAAGGGGAATGGTCAGCTTCCAGATAAATTTTTCCCACCAGCGAGCCGTCGAATGGGACTCGACAAACAGTGCATCATATGCCAATTTAGCTGAGACATTTCCACCAGCCACATCCCATGACCAGGCTAATCTGTCAACAGAGTCAGATAACTGTAAATTTGATTGATAAAGAGACCTGATATATCCTTCCCATTCGTACCTCAAAGTACTAGATAAGCCCAGCTGCGAAGCCGAGATCCACTGTGGCCGACCATCCTTATACTGGCCAACTGCATGTGCCAGAGTGAAATAACCATTGGTCCTGAGATGAGTCCTTAATTCCATCGATAGGATATGTCCCATAGGCCCCCCCAGGATCGGATCAAGTCCCAGTTTAATATCCCGACCATTGCCAGGAATCCATGCAATCCATTGTGAGATAATCTTGAAAGAACCCATCAGGCCATTCCAGAAATTTGACACACCCACTATAGCAGGCCGTTCCAATCTCAGCCACTTTGCAATAGAGGTATGTTTCAGGTACTTAGCACGAATAATTCTGCCCCAAACAGACTTATCAAAGAGAGCACGCCATAGACTTTTAGCATGTAGGGCCTCAACAAATAGGTCCAGATCCTTTATATTCCAACCTCCCAATTTCCAGGGTCGGGCCAAAATAGACCATTTGATAAGATGAAAATTTTCATTTGCTCCACCACCCGACCACAAGAAGCTGAACAGCTTCCATCGAATAAGACAGAGGATGGATCGAGGTATTTTGCACAAAGAAAACCAATATACCCCTAAATTCTGCAGGACAGCTTTTGCCAGCGTAAGTCTGCCACCCAAGGATAAATGCCTATAGCTCCAGTGACTTATACGCCCATCAAATCGTCTAACAAGCCAAGTCCAGTCATTCTTCAGGTAATTTACAGGTTTTATGAAGAAACCAAGATATTTCGTTCCAGCATCCAACTCCTTAAATTTTAAAGGAAGAACAGAGTTAATCGAGCATTCCTCATCAACAGATAGAGAATGTTTCAAAAAATGAGATTTTATATAACTGATGAGCATACCCGTAACCGAGCAAAACAAGTCCAGTATCCTCTTATATTGAATCCACTCAGCAAGGATACCTTTACCGAATAGCAATACATCATCCACAAATAGAGAGTGAGTAACAGAGATGTCTCTAGTAATTTTAATTCCATCAATCAAACCCGTCCTTCTTGCCTTATGGATGGATAGACTCAGGCCTTTAATGACCAAAAGAAAGAGAAGCGGCGAAAGAGGACATCCCTGCCGAAGGCCTCGGGATGCCTTAAAGTAATCAGTAGGATGTCCATTAACCAATATAGCATAATTAACCGAGGTTACACAGGACATAATCCATTTCATCACCTTCCATGGCAGACCTATCTGTATCAGAATTAATCTCAAGAAATTCCAATCCACCCGGTCATATGCTTTCACCAGGTCCAACTGTAGAATGAGTGCATCCATTCTCTTCTTTTTAGCAGTATGGAAAACTTCCTGAGTTACCCCCACCGCATCATGGATCTGATGGCCCGACAGAAACCCATACTGTTCCATAGAAATGTGTTGGGACAGAAGAGGTTTGATCCAGTCAGCAATAATCTTAGAGATGATCTTGTATATTAAATTGCAGAGGGCAATAGGCCTGAATTCATTGAAGCTGTTCGGATGAGATGTTTTCGAAATGAGTGCCAAATAAGTTGAATTTAATGCCCCAGAGACCATGCCTAATCTCCTGGACTCATCCACAGCCAAACGGATATCCTCCCCCATAATATCAAAAAAATGGATAAATAGTTCCACCGACCATCCGTCCGGACCAGGAGATTTGTCTTTAGCAAACCCACGCAGAGTATTTTCCAAATCCCTCAATGAAACCTCCATAAAAATATCGTCCCCCTCCTCATCATCAAACATACGAGGATATTCCATAATAACCTTAAATTGTTTAGCCAGAGATGTGTTTTTAGGATCACAATAATATTCCTGAAAGTGTCGTGCAGCCTCATTCATCAACGCCTCCTCCCCCCAGATTCGCCTACCCTGATGATCATTAAGGTCCCAAATAGCATTTTGCATCCTTCTAGAATTCGCATAATGATGGAAAATTTTAGTGTTCTGGTCACCAGCTTTGAGCCATATGGCACGGCTCTTCAACCGCCATGTCTCCTCCTGAATAAGAAGGATATTTAATTTATGGCTCTCCATTGAGGAGAGTTTTATCTTGTCCTCAGGGCATAGACCAGAACCAATGGATCTCAGCATCAATGTCTTCAGTTCCTTTTCAATCTCAACCAGTTCACTTCCCAACAAAGCTTTTTTGTTCTTTTCCCACAAAATCGTATAATCTTTAATAGCCTTGAGCTTCACCGCTAGCTTGTCCATTGCAGATCGTTCCCTCGAAACATCAACCTGCAACCAATTAGTCCTCACCCTGGAAGTATACTCCCCATCCGAAAGCCATGTGGAGTTGAATTTGAATGGGAAGGTATGATGTGAGTCCTCCACATCAAACTGCATTATAATAGGAAGATGATCACTAATTTTTATTTGATGAATCCAGGACCTGTAATTCTGGAAGCACTCCAGAAGGGATTCCGATATAAAGAACCGATCAATTCATTTCTGAATCAAACCGTCCCCCAGTCGACCATTTGACCAAGTAGGAGCCATTGGCCGCGAAGCCACATCCACAAGGGAGAATTTCATGAATAGATTACTAAAATAAGTCCCCAGAGGATCCCGCCTAGCCAAAATGCCCCAAAACTCTTCATCCCCCCAAGTGAAATTTAAGTCCCCAGCAAGAACTAAATTTTCCAATTCTAGCAGATGCCCCGAGGCCACCGACTCCCAGAATGCCACCCGGTCACAATAAGGCCCATAACAATTGATAATATTAATGTTTTTCTCCAAACCCCTGATACAGCCAGAGAGCAAAATACCCAGAGAGATAATAGATGGCTTTAGTCTCAAAACCAAGGGGTTCCAAGCAGCTAAGAGACCACCAGAAAGATCAACAGCATCCACAGTACATACCATCCAACCAGGCTTAACTTTATTGAAAAAAATACGGGCCTTTTCACCACACACCATTGTTTCCTGAAGAAGTACCAAATTCGGGTTGGTAATATGAAGAACTCGCTTGAGGTCCAATTGTTTGGGTAGACTCCCCACACCCCGGATATTTAAAGAGAAAAATATCATTTGCGAACCCTTGCAAGGGCTTTCATTCCTCTAAGAGCCCAGGTATCAGAAGTAGTAGGGGATTCCACATTACAACGGCCATCCACAATCCCCCCCAGGGTGACCTTCTTGTTTTTCCTGGCACTCTTCGTTTTAAGAGGAGAGAAATTTGGGGCCAAACCACCCCTATGCGCCCCCTTTTGAATACATATATCCCCAAATGTCCCAGTAGGGATCTCAGAATCATTGTTTGTGACCCCATCCTGAACAGAGGTCTTCACATCAAACATATCCCCCAAATCCCCACCAGATGATACAGGTACCTCAACCACCCGATTTTTGAAGTATGTGGGGATAGGCGTCTTTTTCACCATTTTAGAGTAGGATGGGATAAGCAAAGTTTTCTCACCAGGATCTAAAGATAAGACAGGTCCCCTCGCATGACCAATCGGTCCCGACAAATCCATAGGATTCATTGTGACGGGCCCCTCCCTCAAATCATCATCCACCCAAGAGGTCCCTACAGGGTTCGACTCATCATCCCCACCCCCATATACAACCCGAGCCAGGATAGGAACCTCAGAGTCGCTGGATAAAATAACAGTCGGGGAAACAGTATGAGGTAGTCCCGGGGAAACAGTATGAGGTAGTCCCCGGGAAACAAATTTGATCGGAGAGGAGTCGGCAGGACTAATCACATTCAAATGCACAAATGGTTCATTCACGAAAACAATTTCATCATTCCCCGAGGATTCCTTTGAACCCTTCTCAGACCCGGAGGAGTTTGAATCCATGTGGTGATGACGGCTCATGTAGTTCCCATCATTTCCATGGTTTAAATCTAAAGCATTTATAAATGAAATATCCAACTCATTCAACGAATGGAAGAAGTTAGGGTCTTGTGATTCCAACTTACGGAACAATGCCGAGTCCGGAGCATCAGGAGAGGGAACCCTGTTGGAGTAGCCGTCCAGGGAGCCCGAAGAGTCCAACTCGATATCACTGCCATCGTCAGAAGACCAGAACAACCCTCTATCCTTTAGACGACCAGAAGAAGCTGGAGCTTTGCACTGCCTCCACAAATGTCCAACCTCCTTGCAATTTGAACAGTGGAATGGGATGCCCCAATAATCAATGATCTGAGAGAGCTTGCGGCCACGCCAATTGATGTTAAGCACATCTATAAGGCCAATAGAAATGTCCACCTCCACGAGAACCTGGCCCATTCGGCGGTCGAAGCCATTAAGGTGCTCCTCGTCAACATGTAAAAACCGACCAAGACAATTTCCAATGGCCTCGAAAGCCCCTTGGTTCCAGAGTGCCAATGGGAGACCAGGAAGCAAAACCCACAGGTGCCGGAGACGGACCGAAGCAGTTTCTGGATCAAAATCTGTTTTCCATTTCTGCAACATAAGGCTAGCCGACCCATATAGCCAAAGACCCTCCAGTATGAGCGAACAGTGCACCTCCTGCTCGAATTTGAAGCCATACCATCCGCACGCTAATGCAAAATCCTGTGGGGTGTATTTCAGGATGGGACTCCACTTCTCCGAAACCCATTTGACAATGTCGCGCCGGTTCATAGCATGGTATGAAAACTTTCCAACCAACACAGTCATGTTATATTCCACGACTTCCTCGGGCCCTATATCTCTACCAACAGTTAGCCATGACTCTCCCGGCCTGCGGAAATATTTTCCATTCAACCTACGAGCCGCGCGAGAGGAAGACCCACCTTTGTCACGGTTGTCCAGACCAGGAGCACCCCGAGCATTGTTGAAAGAAGGGTCTGAACCCACAGGTTCTGCATGTGACCTCCCGCCAGCCAAGTGTCCCCTATGTGCCTTTCCATGCTGAGCCAACTGTTGGCTGGTAAGGTTTAGAGCTCGTTTTCCTTTCAGCTGGTCTTTGAAAAATGAGTCCGGTTTAAATAAACCGGACTCTTCTATCATAAAATCGGACACATTCAGGTTATTGTCTGTCGGAACAATGGGTGTCGGCATATTCTCCCCCATTCTGGCAACCGCCCAAATATACAACCCCGAAAATGTAGCACCCACAACAGATGTAACAGCCAGATGTAAACCCCCGAGTCACAGACCGCGCCAGTAATGACAAACAGGTGATATGCCGAAGGAAACTCAATAATAAAAAACGAACTGCGTCCTGAGCGGCGAAAGATGGTCCACACTCCGAAAACGACAGAAAAATGTTGCCGCCGGCCGAAAACAAGAACATAAACAATTTTAAAACAATGCGCTTTCAACAGCCTCCAGCTATCAATATTATCCCCTATTCACAGCATACCAACACCCATGGCACCCCCGACAGCGCCATAGTATACCCCTGCACTGCCCATGGAAACCCTATCGTCCGCCCCGTATCGCATAACTTTACGAAAACGCGGTGGCATGTTTTCCTTAAAACTCAAGTATTTCTTCTTACGAAAACTTAGCAATAAAAATACGGTGGCTCGCTTTCTTCATACATAGGTTGTCATTACGAAAACTTAGCATTAAAATATATTGAAATATGGAAAACTATATCACATTTATAGGTTGTCATTACAATATGAGTATGTAGGAACAAGGATAGAGTGATCGAGTTCGCCTCCCTCAAGCAAATCCTTGCACAGAGGTTACCACATTAACTTGGTAGATGGACTGTGAGCTGGGAGCTGCCGTTGGGATGAGGGTTCCATTGGGGAACCAGGAAGGTTTTCAGGGCACGAAGTAATGGGCGTTTCATTGAATACCTTCGGACTGGGGGTGCCGTTTAAATTTCTTATGCCCGAATTCATGTATTTCGGTGGGGGTTTATTTGTTCCGGTTAACATTTACACTTTTTAATCAGGGTTTGGTCTGCTGGGCCATTGATGCTTGCTGTCCTCTGGGACCGGCCACTACTTCTCCATCTCTTGTTGCCGGACTATGTCATGGGTTTGACCTGGACGCGAGCAACCTGGGGTTCGAATCTTCTGAGTGTCATTATATCGTTGGAACCTGTCGTGGTTTAATCCTCTTGTTTTTGTGCTGCTTAGGATCTAGGAACGACCACCTGGACTTTGTGTATTGTTTAATCGCCAATCTCTGTCAGATGGGGGAACATGTGGCAGCTCCACAAGCCGTGGTGGATAACCCCATGACCGTCTCGGATTACAGAATAAAAGAGGCGGGGTTATTCAAACCCGACTCCTATTTCCATGATATGCTACATGGCAAATGTCCTCTTGCCACGGGTAGTAGGAAAAGGGCTCCACATGCCAAACATGCGCCTAAAAAATGCCACCTGCCTTTGTTTGGGGTTCTCGGGGTGACATCGGGCTCTGACCCTTCGTTCGACAGCGCTCGGGCTTGTCCGTCTCATGTGTTGGGGAAGAAACCACATCATGTCTCCCGCGCGGCTCATCATCTGAGTGAAAAGTTTTGCTGTCGTCCCAAGGAGGTCTCGCTTACTATGGGGCGGGACCTGGGCTTAGAGGAGCTTGTGGATTTCAATTTGACCGTGTTGGTGGGGAAATTATCCTATTTTGCAATGGATCGAAAGGACATTGTGGGATGGGTCATTGAAAAATGGAATCCCATTGTGGGTTACACTCCCCAGGTTTTTGCTATGGCTCGTGGTTGGTTCGGTTTCAAGTTTGAGCAGGAAATACATTGCTCGACTATATTAAACCAATTGTGGCTTCACGGTGCCCACAGCTTCATGCTACAGAAGTGGAATACTGATTTTGACCCAGACTCGGCCACTGTTCGCTTAAGACATTTGTGGGTTCTCATCCCTGGCCTTCCGCTGGCACTCTGGAATCGGGGGGCGTTTGAAGCTATTGGTAATAGCTTGGGCCGTTTTCTTCATGTGGAGGATGAGCACCTTACCGGTTTCGACCGACGTATGGGGCGGCTCCTGGTGGAGGTTGACATCTCTTTGGGGCTCATTGATGTTCTACACATCAACTGGCATGGTCGTCGGCTGGACTTGGTTATCGACTATTGGGGCATCCCATTTCGCTGCTCCAACTGCAAACAAGTGGGGCATCTCTAGAGGCAGTGCACTCAACGTTTCTCTTCTGGTCGTCCGGTGGGGTCGGACCCCTTTTGGTCTTCAGATGATGGTAGCGACAAGGATGTGGATACAAACGGCAGCCTAGATGGATACTCCAACAGGGTTTCATCACTGATTAAATCGGCTGCGGAATTATTGGGTAAGTTGGAATCTAATGACCCAACTCTTTATCATTCTTTGAATGAATTGGACATTAAATTCATAAATGCATTGGAGCTTAATAATGGTAACAATGGTAACTATCTGAGTCGTGTGTATCCAAAGCTGTCAAATACCTCTGAATTTGAAAAAGATCCTAATGTCTCGTCTGATGATGCATCCCCCACTTATGATATACCACTACCGGTGATTACCACATCCCCTGAGACCTCGTCCGTCATCCCTATCTCACATGTTGCATCGGCTGGCATTCACAGTCCTACGGTTATCTTATCCTCGGATTGTGAGGTACCTTTGCCTGAACCTGTTCCTGACAAGGATGGGGCGTTGAATGACATAGTTTTGGAACCCCCGTCCGTCAACAGTCCTGCTCATACTTCCCTAGCCGGTGAATCGGTGACCCGGGATCATGTTTTACACATCCCTTCTTACTCTAAGATGGTTAAAAAAACACCCCTTCCTGTTTATTTAAAAAATCGGGTTGTCGTTGACTGTGGTCCAAGCAATACAGTCGTGGCTAATTCCTTAGATCCTGAGGCCCTGGTTCCGGAAAGGGCAGATATGAATAACTTTATGTCGACTACCAACTTGGCCACGCGGGGAGAACACTGTATTGTAAAGGGGGCTCGGCAGGGGCTGGCCACTGATTTCTCTCCATTAAAAACAAGGAGTGCTAGGAAAAACTCATAGGTCGACCCTCAGGGGGGTAATGACAAAAACATTTTGATTACCCCCGTCTCTCCTGATACCAGGGCTCTTAGAGGAATCAAAGCCCTAGCCAGGGGTCGATAATGATTTTTAACTCCTTAAATATCAGGGGTGTGGGGGGTATGCCCAAACAACTTGCCCTCAAAAGAGTCCTACAAATTGTTAATCCTGATTTGGTCTTCTTATAAGAAACAATGGTCTGTGGTGAGAAAGCTTGCTCTTTTTTCAATAAAATAAAGTCGGGTTGGTGTATGTCCTTTATTGATGCGGTTGGTCTTTCTGGTGGCCTGCTGGCTGCATGGAACCCAGGGGTTCTTAAGCTAAACCCTTATATTACTACGCTGGGCATATTGCTGTCTGGCAATTGTAGAGGTTCGGAAAAAGATATAAATATTGTAAACTGCTATGGCCCTTATTGCAACAGGGAAGCTTTTTGGAACCTGGCATGCTCGGGACATTTATTGGCATTGGAAAACTTGATACTTGCAGGTGATCTGAATTTTTCTTGGGGGGTTGAGGAAATATGGGGCCGTGCGTCCAGAAGGGACCCACTTGGGACTTTCTTCAGAAATCTATTCTCCACACATTCTCTAATTGATGTGGAACTGAGGCCTCTGGCCCCCACATGGTCAAATGGTCGACAAGAGGAGAATTTGATATCCAAGCGTTTAAACCGTTTCTTGATATCTGAGTCACTCTTAAGCTCTTTTCAAACATACAAAACAAGGATTCAGCAGATCCATATCAGTGATCATCTCCCCATTATTCTGCAATTTGACTTCGAAGCTAATCACCATGTATACCCATTCAAATTCAATTATGTATGGATGAATGACTCGGAATATGATGGGAGCATTCGATCCCATTGGGAAAATATTGATGTTTCGAGGGAGCGGTCGGCAATGGACAAGCTTGCTGTAAAATTAAGTTCCTTAAAAGACTATACTATAAAGTGGGAGCGAACCAAAAAAGCCGAGCTGACTACAGAACTCAATGCACTTGAATTGGAAATTGGTGATCTTAGGGATCAATCTCAGAGGGTGGGGATCACACAATCTGGTCGTGCTCGCCTTGCTTTGTTGGAGGAAAGGAAACTCAAAATCCTCCTTATTCATGAAGAGTCCTGGCGTTTAAAGAGCAGGGCAATATGGCTAAAAGCTGGTGATTTAAACACAAAGTTCTTCCATCGCTATGCTGATTCCCGCAGAATACAAAATAACATTTTGGATCTAAATGATCATGATGGGAGGAGGATTCGTGGTGATAAAGATTTGATGACTGAGGCATCTCGGCACTTTCTTGAGTATTTTACCGATCCTATGAATACATCCCTGCCTGAACAGTTCAAGCTTATAAAGGAATACCCTAGGATGTTCACTGATGGGGAGGGGGACAAAATTTTTGAAGATATTACTATCACAGATGTTCAGAATACTCTGCGGGGTTTTGCAAAAGATAAATCTCTTGGTTCGGATGGGTGGATGGTGGAATTGTTCACACATTTTTTTGAAATCATGGGGAATGACCTCAGGGATGCTGTGGATGAATCTCAGTCCATGGGGATGGTATCTGGGGCACTGAATACTACCTATCTGGCACTAATACCTAAATCATCACATCCTGAGTGCTTTAATGATTTTCGACCTATTGCTTTGTGCAATTTAGTATACAAGATAATATCCAACATAATTGCACAACGTATCAAACCGATCTTGTCCACGTATATTTCAATGGAACAGTATGGTTTTCTGGATGGGAGGCAGATACATGATGCGGTTGGCATGGCTCAGGAGGTTTTCCACAGCATAAATCAGAAGAAGCTGGACGCACTCATCCTACAACTAGACTTGGTGAAAGCCTATGAACGGGTAAATTGGACCTTTCTAAAACTGATCCTTATTCAAATTAGGTTACCTTGGAAGGTAATGAAATGGATTATGGCTTGTGTTACCTCTGTCAATTTTTCAGTACTTATCAATGGTCAGCCGACTGATTTCTTCAAGGCTTCTAGGGGACTTCGTCAAGGTTGTCCTCTTTCACCCCTTCTGTTTCTACTGGTCATAGATGGGCTGAGCCTCTCCATTCACAAAGCTAAATGTGAGGGCACTATTGTGGGCATCAAGGTCTCGGATGGTGTAGCTGTAACTCATACTCTATTTGTGGACGATGTGATGCTTTTTGGCTTGGGAATTTTGGCTGAATGGGTACAGTATAAGAAAATACTTGATTTTTCTGCTTGGTAACCGGTATGCTCATTAGTATGGTTAAATATTTTTTCCTGAAGCACACTTTGGAGGTGAATATGGAACGCAGGATAAGAAGTGTATTCCCTTTGGAATTCAAGGAGTTATCTGAGGGCTCAAAATATCTCAGCTACTTTGTCAAACCTGCAAAATACAGGATCAATGATTGGCTATGGCTTGTCAAACGGTTTGATGTGCGTATTGGAAACTGGAGCTTGAGATATCTTTCCCTGGGTGGCCGGCTTATTTTGGAAAAGGCTGTTCTTCAGAACCTGGGAGTATACTGGTTCTCCCTCTACAAAATTCCCGTGTCCATATTACGCATAATTCGGGGGAAATTCTTCTGCTTTATCTGGTCGAGGGGGGGGGGGTGAAGAACAAGTTTCATTTACTCAATTGGAAAAATCTGGCTCAACCATATACTCTTGGGGGTTGGGATGTAAATAATATGGAGTTTTTTGTGATGGCTCTCCATGCAAAGAGTCTGTGGCGGGCTTTATTTAACAGCTCTATGTGGGGTTGTATTATTCGGGCCAAATACCTCAAACTTGTTCCGGTTGCGACCTGGTTTCGGATTGGTAGGCATTATGTTATTGGGTCATCAAATATATGGCGTGGGCTCATGGGCTCATTTTCAGTTGTTGCAAAATGGCTCACTTGGAAACCTGGCAATGGCCGGGACATTAGACTGGGATCGGACCCTGTTCTGGGGGGATCCCCCTCTTATCATTTTTCTCCCGAACTTCTTGCACATCTGCGGGCCAGGGGACTCTACAATCTTGCACATGCGGTCTCTTTCAACAGTGGGGTATGGATCACTGCCTGTCAGCTTGGTATTGGGGGGACTATGGGAAAGGAATGGTCAGACTACACAATACACCTCTGTCAAGCAAATATCCACCTTAGTGACTTCCCGGATAGGTTGGTTTGGTCGTGGGATGTTGCTCGCGGCGAGGTCACTTCAAAACTTGCTTACAACTCTTTATTTGCTGACTGTCGTCCGGGGAAGGTTTGGTGGCACACTGCGATTTGGAAGCTTGCCCTCCCCCCGAGGATTAGATGTTTTGTTTGGCTGGCATTGGGTAATAATATACTTACCTGGGATAACCTTTGTCATCATGGCTTCTGCGGTCCTGGCTGGTGTCCTTTATGCCGCTCCCAAGTGGAATCAGTTGATCATCTATTCTCCTCATGCACGGTCACACAAGATCTATGGCTACTTATTGCCAATTCCATTAGTATTCCTGTAGCTTGGCATTCGTCCACATTGACTGATTGTTTTGATCGGTGGTCCCGTGACTCTCTTGCTCAGCGGTGGTTGGAACTCCCGTGCTTTATGCTATGGGAATTATGGAAGGTCCGCAACCGCTGCATGTTTGATGGCACAGTTCCTAATCTGGTATGGTTGTGCAGTCGAACTATTGCTTTATTCAAGGAGTTCAATTCCATATCTGTACCTGTGGGTGGCATGATTGACTCATCTGGAAAACGACCTGGATACCGTAATGCTCCTCTGGTTTTGGTATTTCCTTGCAGGTACTTTGATGGGGCTGCGGCTGGGGGGAGAGGTGTTGGCGGGGCTGGTGTGGTGCTACACCTTAACAACTCTGTCTCCTTTCGAATCCATCTTAATTTGGGTTTTGGTACGAACACCCGCAGTGAATTATGTGCACTCTGGCTTCTCTTATACTTTGCTCGGCTCAAGCAAATCTCTTCTCTCGTTGTTATGGGTGATTCTTCCTCCATAATATCATGGGCTTCGGGTTCTTCCCCACTTAATGTGTTGCTCCTCACACATTGGCTGGAGGCAGTCAGGCAATACATCATGGATTTTCAGCATATTTACTTTGCTCATATATTTCGTGAGATGAATGTGGAGGCAGACATGCTCTCCAAGCGGGCTCTGGACACACCGTCTAGTATCATCTTGTGGGAGGAATGGCATGAGGGCCATTTGTTCACTCGGGGCTCATTTGATTTGCTTTGGAGCTGATTTATGTTTTGGTTTTGCATTATGTTCTGATATATATATTTCTCATATGATTATATGTGGCCTTAATTATTGCAGGTTCATAGACACTATCTCCAACTCGTTGGATTTTTGGTCCGATTGGAACTATTCGGCTTTATACTATTTTCTATCTTTTTGTCTTTGTGTCCAGGCCTTGGGCTGTTTTGGACTTATATATTTGTATTTATGTATTTATTATGTCTTTAAGTTACTTGGATATTATGACACATGGAGATGTTTAGTATGGTCTTATTCTGCTGATGGGGTTTTGATGCTCGTCTTTAGCATCTTTCTGATTTATGTATGGGACTTGGCATAGATCCTGGTTTGTGATGATGGGTTTTGATGCTCGTCTTTGGCATCCTTTATGATTTATGTATGGGACTTGGCATAGATCTTGGTTTGTGATGATGTCTTGGGGCCGTATGTGATATGACTCACATACCGACATGTCTTGATGACATGATGTAATGGACTTATTTACTATTTTGCGGTATTAATAGTAAGTTATATTTTTCCTTGGAAAACAAAAGGTTGTCATTACGATTACGAAAACTTAGCATTAATAGGTTAATAGGTTGTCATTACGAAAACTTAGCATTAATAGATTGAAGAAAAGTTAATAAGTTGTCATTACGACAACTTAGCATTGACATATAATTGAAAAAATTAAAAACTATATCACATGCACAATCTGGGTAAAGTTTTATTGCATGGAAAGACCCAAGACCATGAAAGTGCGTATCAAAAGGTAGCCTCCTTGACTATCATGCGAAATTTTCGAACTAAATTATATTATAAAATTGTATTATATTATAAAATTGATTCAATTAACAAAACCAAAATTACAATATATTATAAATTTATTATTAAGTTAATATTGGCAAAACCAAAATTCCATAATTAAGAATTGTGATTTACCAAAGAATACCGCAAATCATGGAAGAATCTTCGTACGGATTAATAAAACTTGAGAGTTACGAAAATTTATTATTAAAAAAACGGTGGTTTGCTTTCTTTCATTACTGACTATTAAAACGCTTGCGTGATAGTTTTGTTGTTTTGAAAACGTAGCATTAAAAATACACTTTCTAGACCCAGGGTTGGAATTTCATTTCAACTTTATCATTCTAACTGAATTTTTTTGACGTTTTAAATTTTTATTTTGCTTGTCACACAAAATTTTAAATTTTAGTAAAAAAATAACCCTTAATCATTAACCTTATAAAAAAAAGTACCTTTTAAATATATATTTTACACTTATATTTACCAATTTAAATTTTAACATTTAATACCCAAATGTTAGGGCTACGGCCTTCCACTATCAAGCATGCATAATCAATGCACAGTCACTTCAAAATTGAAGGCATATGCCTTTTCTGGGCTTCCTTCAATATAAATAATATATAAAATTTTCTCAAAATTTATAAACAAGATTGAGCCAAGGCTATGCTCTGTCATGATCTCGTTCCAATATATATATATTTATATATAATCAAGAGCATTCTTAAGACTGCACCCTTACTAGCCGAGTTCACACCTATACAAGTTTTAATAAACAATAAAAATTAATAATGTTAAAATAATAACAGTAATGTTTTATAAAGCTAACCCCCAACTTCCTATGACACACATTCAGAGTTTGACTGACTATACACTGAAGATCGACCATCCTCTTTTATAATTTCACAGTCAGTTGAGAAGAAATCCAACCTGGCGCTAGGTCAATAAGTAAGGCTATTAAATAAGTGAAAGAGATCATACATGGAAGTAAAACTTGAACTGTAGGTAAATCTGTGGGAGAGATAACCTTGTTTTTATTTCCCTCAAGGGATCTCAATAAGTTTAAGTGCCTTACCTCCCTATCACACCTACAATGTCTGAAAAAATTCATGACCAAAATCTAGGGAAATCGCTTTTTCAATAAGTTCAAGTGTCTTACCTCCCTATCACACCTACAATGCCCTAAAAAAATTCATGACCAAAATCTAGGGAAATCGCTTTTTTATCAATACGGGATAAACAGACCAAGTAGGGAGTGAATGGAATCGGTGCTTTACTCTTAGCAGTGGCTTCTCTATTAGATGGTGGAATTTTATGTAAAATCACAAAGGTGTCACCGTAAATGGGTTCGACCTTTTATCCTTATCTGTAATCTATAAAACTCCCTTGGCAATGAGATTGGACGGTCTGCTCACACCGAGGGAAGACGTTTTTCCTCCATTTCATTTCCCATGTCCATGAATGGGTCCCCGTCTTATCTTTCTATCACGGTGGGTATCTTTCCATATCAACAAGAAGTGGATGCTACCTCCCATCTCAATGCAAAAATGTGAAGGGTTGAACCATCGCCTCCATGAGGCGTGGGATATGGGGCACACAAATCACCCCATTCCCAGAGACCAGTTCATCAAGGTTTCCAGTGATCCCGGACCAGGGTTTGCTCGGAGTCAGAATTGTGCGGCTGCAGCATGTTGAAAACTTGAACCTAACGAAATTACTAACTAACCTGATCACTTTGGTATTCTCGATTGGCATTCAATGGATCAACCTAACACATTTAATGGATTAACCGAATGCCACCTCTCGTTCATGTTGAATCGCTGAGGCAGACACATGGGTTCACCGTTTCACGGGTTGGGGACCGGGGTGATGACAGGGCTAGACCGTGTAGACGGGATAGTGGAGAGTCGAAACTCAAGAGGATTGTGGAGAGTTGGAGACGACCACGAGAGACTGGAAATTGGAAATTGAATGACCGTGCGGCGAGAGGGGAGGCTTTGGGCCCTACGCCTAGTCTCTTACATAGGCTATAAATAATGGCGTTTTGGAAAAATTCTAGACCGTCAAAACAACTGCTTATAAAAATATTTAACCATCCTACAAAACGGGTTTAATAAATTTTTTGTCGTATTTGACGGGCAAAATGTCCGAAAATGGGCAAATGCCTGTCAAATTCCAACTCTGCTGAGGCCTACTGATATGATGAAAATGACAGCAACTTAATCAGTCAGAAAAATCCGTGCATTAAAAATACGCTTCCTGAGGCCCACTGATATGATGAAAAGGACAACAACTTAATTGGTCAGAAAAATATTTACGGAAGAATCTATCAGCGGTCACTTCCCAAAACTTAGCATTAAAATATCATAGTAAATTTGGTCATTGTTCCCACATTTCTCATCTCTTCTCACTTGTACATTGGGCTCAGTGCTCCACAGAATTTAATCATCACCAATCATGGAAGAATCTATACGTTGCAAACATTCGTACGAATTTGATAGTATATGGGCAGTTGGCAGTGTGGATTTTCGATTTGATAGATCCTTTGGTATTTGGTTTCCTGATGCCCTGGTTTCTGCAGGTGCTGTGATGTAATTGGGAGGTCTTGGAGGGTCAAACTGTAGTTTCATAGGGTGGCATTGTTTATAAACTCTATGAACCTTCTATGCCCACTCATGCGGTCGATATGGAAAAGGATCGTGGACCAAATGCTAACAACTTTGGAAGCTGGAAAACATTATTGCGACCCCTCAAAGGAGAAATATGATTGTTTTCTAACCTGGTGAATCTTCGTGTATTGAGTATCTATGGGAAAGCAAAGAAACAATGATGCTTGGAGAGGAAATCTATTGAGAATACAAGTAAGTGTTGAAGGAAAAACTGTGCACCTTCAAATCCAAGCATAGAAAACCATAGAGGATAGTGATATCTGATATAACAAACAATCAGTGAAAGTCATTAAATGCCATGCTGTTGCAAACCTTGATCATTTTGTCTGCCATTCTCCTTTTGAATGTGTTTGACGACATCATTTGAGAGCACTAGGTATAGTCGATGAATCCTTAGGACAATGTATGGTAGGGTGAATCATAATTGATGGTAATCTCTAGTCCATCAAATCTAGTGATAAAGGAAGTGCCTGGATTGTTCTCGGTAATGAGCATTGGCATTCGAAGAGGATTTGTTGGTGCAACACATGACACGCAATGGCAGTAATTTTTTTTTTTTGGTTCAGGTCAAATAATGGAGGAGAGTATACCTCCAAAGATTTCATAGATCTTTGTAAGGAGGCAATGATCAAGAGGGAGGTGAACAGGGAGGAGCAAGAGGCTCCAAGTCCAGTTGTTCAATCCTCAAAAGGAAATCAACGATAAAATATAAGTATTTAATGTTTTGAGTAATAAGTTCTATGCAATGCATTCATAAAATTGTGCATTGAACAATATATTTATGATGAGCATATGATGCAGTTTTATTTTTTGCATTTATATATGACTGAGATTATCGAGCAGTAGGCTCATATTGTGCATGATATATATGTGTTGAGGTAGTATCCTATAGTGCTACACAACATTGCATGAGCCCTTGATGGAGATAGTCTAGGATGAGCTTCTTTGCTAACATACTGAGAGCATATTTCTGTTTGGAATGAAAATGATTCAAGCACTGTTTGGTTGAAAAACATATGAATTTCGTTTGGGCAATGGAGTCATATTTAACAAACTCTGAAACATGATTCACAAAGGTTCTACAAACACATTTACAAGGACAAGGTAGCAAGCAGCTAATAGTCAAAGAGATTAAATTTGTGGAATAGAAGAGGAAAGAGACAGTCCATCAATGTAAGGCATACCAAGTTGAATCCTACATCAACTTTAGTAGAATATGTTGGTGAAATACTTGGAAAAAGCTAAGCAGAGCATAACTTCTATGAATTCCACTTAACCGTTACCCTGATACAAGCATGAAAGAAATAACACAGAATGGAATAACAAAGAGAGAAAACACAATTTCACATGAGAAAAAGAAAATACAGACTACTAGACCAATTATGCAAGAATCCTTGTCAAAATGCAGGCTTTGGCTCTGCAAACTTTATTAAAACAGCTCAAAAATGTCTTACAGACTAATCCTCAAAATACCAAAAGCTTTCAAATAAGATTTTCAACACTTATGTCTTCGATTACAAATGTATTTATAGATGTCTTCGAGCTCTAGGATCGGCTCATTCTGAACAGAAAACAGTTACAAACATATGACACCTATATAACAGCCAAATCGAGGCATTGTTTGCTGTCACTATCACAAAACCAAATATCTACGGGGCAGGCTTAACTGCCATTTACAATTGTGTGGCCATTTCATTACATGGCCAAATTACTTTTAAACAAAATACAAAAACAGTAAAAAACTGCCCCAGCTTATGGCTTTCCATTCTGGTCGAAGGAATTCGTAGATTATCCTTTGAACTCTTCATGCCGAACAAAAATATCTAAGGCTGAAACTGCGGCTTACCAGGCGTGGTTCATCACTTGTAATAGTTCGATGTAGAAATGAAAATTACTAATAACAGACCAGGCCCATCTGATCCTGCCGATGTAGTATACCACTAAGCCATACTGTACTTCAAAATAGGCTATGGACCATCTTAATCTTTCAAAATTGGAGATAAGGAATGTACCTATGTAGCCAATAGACAAACCTGCCGGTGGTGAAATGTAAATAACATAAGAATGCTACCACCTTAGTCTTGGGTTTTCCCTAACCATACCAATCAAGAAAATCACCCACGTTGAAAGAATCTTCTGCTTGGGTTCTTTTCGGTAGGGGAGTGGAGGGTACCCCTTCCGTAGGGAGTATTAGATCCTTGATAATTTCCACTTCATGGTTGATTTCCTGCTTATCTTCTTCATGGGTTTCCTCCCTCTTTCTCTGTTGCTGCAAACTCCAATCTGTCTGTTCTTCCTGGGTATCTTCTGATTTGCAAACGGAACCATCTTCCGCATGACCGCAAACTATGGGAGGTAAATAAACGTGCTCTTCCTCCATCTCGGACAACACATGTTCTGGTATAATTACTACTTCGGCTCCTTGCTCTCTCTCCATGCTTTGATACAAACTGAAAATAATACCAAGATAGAAGAACTTGCCACCCTTTCAGACCTGAGTTGCGAGCATAGGAGATCAGGTTTATAACAACTCATAACGACAACTTTCCCATGTGAATCATTAGGCTATGATTTTCTGACTGGACCTTCCGAATGATTTGTCATGATGACCGAGGTTTGAAATGACATCAGACATATTTGGTCGTACTTTTCGGGTCATACAGAAAAGGACACCTGACTGCACCGAGGTGGCTCAACCGACGCAGCAATCATTGATTTTCAGCGAAGGTGGCTTTCACCTGTGAAAACTCGAGCTTGGATCGGGATCGTAGATTTCAGCCTCCGTAATTTTCCATTTTAGCGACAGACCTATTCCAATCTGCAGTTTGATTTTCCAAAGCATTCCTAGCCGTTGGTCCCGTCTTTGCTCAAATCCTGATTGTCGGATGATGCATCTTTCACCTGCCGCGGTGATTTGTGACGAGGTTAACCTACCCATGAATAGAATCAGCGCAGTCATCTTAGACTGTTGATTTGCACCTGATAGATCTGCCCCGTTGAGAATTGCATGGCACTTACTCCGACCGCGGGGATTTGAAACATAATATATTTCGCGCAAGTTAGATCAGCGCGGGGGTTGTATATCGTAGATATTTCCTCCTGCTGATCTTCACCGTTGATCGCTTTAAGAACTCGTCCGCCAGCTCACGCCCTCCCATGCGTTAGATCGCCCACAACTTCATTCGCGCCATGCGGTCGAGGCCGTCGATCTTCGGGGCGTTTGATCTGAACCATCCATACATATTTTCATTCTGTGTCTGGCGTTTTTGTCCGCTGCGATGCATCCTAAATAGCATGGACACTCGGATTTATCCTAACATTACAATGCCCTAGGATAAATCCATCGCTCGTAATCCGAATTCTTCCCTCTCTGAGGATGTGGTCCGAGAACTGGCTCTCCCTTCGGGGATTTTGATGACCATGAAGCACTTTTATTTCCATGAAACCTGCTACAGAACCTAGCACAATTTGAGTGCTAACAACTGGATCTAGCCGGGGATGCTATCGTCCCTGTGAGGTAGCAAAGAACTCGTAGACCAAGTTCCTGATCCATTGGGTGGCTTCCAACCCTATCAACTGCAACCTGCAACCTGTCTTTCATCTGAAAATTGCGACTGAAAAAATAATGCTATATATACTAAAAAATGCTTGCTGAGAGAACTTATTCTTCCTACCTATCTTACTTTACTGAAATCGATGAAAATGCTTGACCTTCAAGCTTATTTATATACAAATGATTTCCTACCCTACTTGCTGAGTATAAGGGCCAAATCAGGTGATCACATATTCCCAATGAAGCCAGTCAAGCAAATGAATTCCAGACTGAAATTCGGATTTAGCCTGTCCAACCTGAAAAAAGAATTCAGCAAATGATAACCCCGACTGAAAATGTTTTTCAACCCTTGCATTCTTGGACGACATAGGCCCCATCTTCTCTGATGATTCCAGAAATTTAGCAAAAGGATCTTTAATAAAATGGAAGAGTCCTACATCTTTATGACCAATCATGAGAGCCTTTTCAATGGGTTCTTTTTTATTGTTCACATTATCTATGTCACAATAAAGCCAATCAAATTGCAATTCTACTTGCCACTTTGATTGAAACCCAAGAAGAGCTTCAATTTTATTAGGCTGATGTTCATATGTTTGATTGTCCAATACCTCCTGACAAAGAAAATGAATATGCTTTTCAAAATCTTTATGAAGCTCATTTTGGCGGATGGCATCATAACCTTCAAATGTATTAAAGGAAACAATTATTTCTAGGCAACAAGAATCTAAAATCGAATGACATGGGGAAAAGCTCTTCTGACTATCCTATTCTTCTTCTAAATCATATGACAACTGGCAAAACTGAAGAAAATTTTCATCCCTCTCGGGAGCATAGATATGAAGATCATCACCAATTTCATCTACAATCTCAGAATTGGGAACTTGCTCTTCTCTATCAAACACAACAGACGTATTATTAATTTTTTCAATAAAATTAAGTGCAACAAACTCTTCCTGATAGGAAATTTTTGAATGTGAAAAAGGGATCTGATTTTCTGTTTGGTACTTCTCTTCCCTATGGAAAATTTCCGCTTCTTGGGATTTATTACACACTTGCCTCTCATCTCTATCATCACTATCAAAAAAGAATTGGAAGCTTTCCATTCTAGACTCTTGTTTTTTATTAGAAGCCTCGATCAATTCAAATGAGGCATAACAGAGGGGTGAGCCATCACTTTCGACATGTTTATTCACAGAGGTTTTGTCATGGACAGAGACCAAATTTTCTTCACTAACCGTCCTAGAACTTGTAAATTTTTCAGTTGACTCAATACTTGAACAATCTTCTTCATAATCATCATACTCATCATACTTAGGAGGACTGAAATTCTTTTTAATATCATTACCACTAGAAATTTTAACAGTTTGATTGTAATTTTCCTTAAACAAATCAGGATTACCTTCTTCTGGTACATCACCGGGATGATCATCTCTCTGTACATCTCGAGAAAAGTTGGAATGCAAAGGGAGTTCTCCTTGTTCATGCCTCTCTTCGAACCTGGATTCCTCTTCAATCTTTTGATCGTTATCTTTACTTGATAATTTTACAGACACTCTAAGGTTTTCTTCCACCTCCAAAGCATCAACAAACATATGCTGTAGATTTGAAGAACTTCTTTCCAAAAGAAGAAAAGATAAATTAGAAGGAAAGATAGATTCATAGTGTAACTTGGCGGCATTCTCTAGGGGTCGAATTTCCCTTGGCATATCATAATAAAAACTCGCAAACCTTCTATTAAAGCTGGACAGGATTTCACCTTCCTGCATTCTTATGGAGTAAAATTCTGAAAGCACTAGGTCCCATGACCTTCTCTTGCCCCAAAATTCCAAGAAAACATCAGAAAACCCATGCCATGTGTCTATAGAATCAAACTGCAAACGGCTAAACTATTTCTTCACATTTCCCTGGAAGGATTGGGCGAAATCCCTCATACAAATGTCATCATGCTCCACTTCAAAAAGATCCAAAAAATGTTCAAAGCCTTGGAGATGCTTCTCAGCAGTGAGGTTCTCGGATTCTCCGTCAAATCTAGGAAGGTACTTATGGTATTTGGGAGGATAGTCATGAAGAACAGGGAGCAGTTTCCAAGGGCCATATCTCAGCTGAGATCTAGGAGGAAAAGGAATATGTACAGGGGGAACCTCTTCAGTCTCACTCTCATGGGATTTACAAGGTTGGCTATGGATCTTGTATGTTTTAGAAGAAAGAATGGGATCGGCTCTAGGGTTGAAAGGGGGATATACATCTGTAAGATCTAGAGAAGGATATACAAAAGAGAGTCTCTCATGACCTGGTGTTCTTCGGTGGAACAAAATTTTCTTGATATATATACATACAAGTAAAGGAGATTGATACAGAAGAACAAGATTTCTTTGAAGGGATAGATGCTTTGATACCTGAACCTTGATTCTTCCATTTTGAAGGCGGTAGAGCTCGTTTTCCAGTGGAGTTCACAACTTGAATTGAATATTGAGTGGAGTCTCCAGGTGAATGGTAAAACCTGCTCATTGTCTGATTGTTGTTCACCATCAACATTCAGATCTTCCCCTTTGTCGTTCTCCCAGGGATAATGAAACTTTTAGTTCCCTGGCAACGACGCCAATTTGTTAACACCAAAATTGACCCCCAAGGATGAAAGAGGATAATTCTGGGTAATCACTAACTAATCTTTGTCCTGTGCTACTGACCCAACACAGACAGAGAGGGCTCTCTCTAAAATCTCATGAAAATACTGGAATTATCAGGATTGTCAATAAAGAAAAAGAAACACCAACATTCATGGCTAAAAAATATTCAATTACAACAATTATACAGAAGATCAGATTTCTGTTTGGAACGAAAATGATTCAAGCACTGTTTGGTTGAAAAACATATGAATTTCGTTTGGGCAATGGAGTCATATTTAACAAACTTTGAAACATGATTCACAAAGGTTCTGCAAACGCATTTACAAGGGCAAGGTAGCAAGCAGCTAATAGTCAAAGAGATTTAATTTGTGGAACAAAAGAGGAAAGAGATAGTCCATCAATGTAAGGAATACCAAGATGAATCCTACATCAACTTTAGTAGAATATGTTGGTGAAATACTTGGAAAAATCTAAGCAGAGCATAACTTCTATGAATTCCACTTAACCGTTACCCTGATCCAAGCATGAAAGAAATAACACAGAATGGAATAACAAAGAGAGAAAACACAATTTCACATGAGAAAAAGAAAATACAGACTACTAGACCAATTACGTAGGAATCCTTGTCAAAACGCAGGCTTCGGCTCTGCAAACTTTATTAAAACAGCTCAAAAATGTCTTACAGACTAATCCTCAAAATACCAAAAGCTTTCAAATAAGATTTTCAACCCTTATGTCTTCAATTACAAATGTATTTATAGATGTCTTCGAGCTCTAGGCTCGGCTCATTCTGAACAGAAAATAGTTACAACCATATGAAATCTATCTAACAGCCAAATCGAGGCATTGTTTGCTATCACTATCACAAAACCAAATATCTACGGGGCAGGCTTAACTGCCATTTACAATTGCGTGGCCGTTTCATTACATGGCCAAATTACTTTTAAACAAAATACAAAAACAGTAAAAAACTGCCCCAGCTTATGGCTTTCCATTCTGGTCAAAGGACTTCGTAGATTATCCTTTGAACTCTTCATGCTGAACAAAAATATCTAAGGCTGAAACTGCGGCTTACCGGGCGTGGTTCATCACTTGTAATAGTTCGATGTAGAAATGAAAATTACTAATAATAGACCAGGCCCAACTGATCCTGCCGATGTAGGATACCACTAAGCCATACTGTACTTCAAAATAGGAAATGGACCGTCTTAATCTTTCAAAATTGGAGATAAGGAATGTACCTATGTATCCAATAGACAGACTTTCTTGTGGTGAAATGTAAATAACATAAGAATGCTACCACCTTAGTCTTGGGTTTTCACCTGACCATACCAATCAAGAAAATCACCCACGTCGAAAGAATCTTCTGCTTGGGTTCTTTTCGGTAGGGGAGTAGAGGGTACCCCTTCCATATGGAGTATTAGATCCTTGATAATTTCCACTTCATGGCTGATTTCCTGCTTGTCTTCTTCATGGGTTTCCTCCTTCTTTCTTTGCTGCTGCAAACTCCAATCTGTCTGTTCTTCCTGGGGATCTTCTGATTTGCAGACGGAACCATCTTCCGCATGACCGTTAACTATGGGAGGTAAGTAAACATGCTCTTCCTCCATCTCGGACAACACATGTTCTGGTATAATTATTACTTTGGCTCCTTGCTCTCTCTCCATGCTCTGATACAAACTGAAAATAATACCGAGATAGAGGAACTTGCCACCCTTTCAGACGTGAGTTGCAAGCATAGGAGATCAGGTTTATAACAACTCATAACGACGGTGTTCCCATGTGAATCATTAGGATATGATTTTCTGACTGGACGTTCCGAATGATTTGGCATGATGACCAAGGTTTGAAATGACATCGAACATATTTCGTCATACTTTTCGGGTCATACAGAAAGGACACCTGACTGCGCCGAGGTGGCTCAGCCCACGCGACAATCATTGATTTTCAGGGAAGGTGTCTTTCACTTGTTAAAACTCGAGCTTGGATCGAGATCATAGATTTCAGCCTCCGTAATTTTCCATTTTAGCGACAGACCTGTTCCAATCGGCAGTTTGATTTTCCAAAGCATTCCTAGCCATTGGTCCCGTCTTTGCTCAAATCCTGATCGTCGGATGATGCATCTTTTACTTGCTGCGGCGATTTGAGACGAGGTTAGCCTACCCATGAATACAATCAGCGTAGTCATCTTAGACCATTGAGAAGTGCATGGATCTTACTCCGACCGTGGTGATTTGAAACATAATATATTTCGCGCAAGTTAGATCAATGCGGGGGCTAGATACCGTAGATTTTTCCTCCCACTGATCTTCGCCGTTAATCGCTTTAATAAATCGTCCACCGACTCACGCCCGCCCATGCGTTAGATCGCCCACAACTTCACTCGCGCCGTGCGCTCGGGGCCGCCGATCTTCGAGGTGTTTGATCTGAACCATCCATACATATTTTCATTTTGTGTCTGGCGTTTTTGCCCGCCACTATGCATCCCAAATAGCATGGAGACCCGGATTTATCCTAACATTACAATGCCCTGGGATAAATCCATCGCTCATAATCTGAATTCTTCCCTCTCTAAGGATGTGTTCCAAGAACTGGCTCTCCCTTCGGGGATTTTGATGACCATGAAGCACTTTTATTTCCATGAAACCTACTACAGAACCTAGCACAATTTGAGTGCTAACACATGCTATGTACATACTTCATAGAAAAAATGCTTAGAATGTAGTATCGGTTATAAATATGGGCCAGGGGTATTACAATTTCCCTCCCCTTAGAGTTTACACTATCCTCAGTTTTTACCATTGTATCAGAAATATACATATACACAACTACTGCAGGAATATTTACATTATTTATATACTCATTTCAAAATAGATGCGGATAGTCTTCCCACATTACATATTCCAATTCCCAAGTAGAATTCTCAGGTCGGTAATGGTTCCATTGGACTTTTACATGTCTGATAACTCTGTTCCTGAGTACCTTGCTTATGCGATCCAATATGCAAAGTGGTTGAACCTGTATTTCCCCTTCGGGTTCCACCTAAAGAACAGACCAATCAAGCACATGATTATTATCATAAACATACTTTTTCAGTAATGAAACATGAAATGCATTGTGTATTTTGATTGTGGGAGGCAGTGCTAGCTCGTAAGCTATTGATCCAACTCTACAAAGGACCTCAAATGGGCCACAAAATATAGCGTCCAATTTCTTGCAGTTGTCCAACCGCAAGGAACTTTTCTTGCCTCTAACTTTTAGGAACACCATGTCCCCAACCTGGAATTCTCTATGAGTTCTTCTTTTATCGACGTAACTCTTTTGACGGTCTTGTTGCATCTTTAAATTTTGTTTTATCTTGACTACTTGTCGTTCGATATCCTAAAGCATTCCAGGCCCAATGATTAACCTGTCTACTGGTTTGTTCCAATTGATTGGAACATTACATTTTCTACCATATAAAGCTACAAACGGACTCATTCTTTAAGATACTTGATAGCCATTATTATAAGAAAATTCAACCAAATACAAATACTCTTCCCATTTTCCTGGTTTGACCATGACATACATCCTGAGCATGTATTCGATAACTTGAATTACACGTTCGGTCTGCCCATCAGTTTGGGGATGATAAGTTGTGCTAAAATTAAGCTTAGTCCCAAACTCCTTAAATAAGCATTTCCAAAAATTAGAGGTAAATTTCGGATCTCGATATGACACAATGGCTTTTAGAATGCCATTTAACCTAGTAAATTCTTTCATATAAATTTTTGCAATTTTAGCTTCCTTGAAAGTTGATTGAACTGGAATAAAATGGGTTGATTTGGTTAACTTATCAACCAATACCATGATAGAATCATGTTGTCTCGTGGTTCTCGACAAACCTGTAATAAAATCAATAGTTGTTGTGTCCCATTTCCACTTTGGAATAGACAAAGGTTGAAGTAAACCAGTTGGATATTGATGCTCTTCCTTGACTCTTTGCCATTCTAAACAACGCGCAATGTAATTAGCCACTTCCTTTTTCATGTTTGGCCAATAATAATTTTTCTTTACTGCTGTTAGAGTTTTTTGATATCCAGGATTCCCTGCATATGGTACATTATGCATTTCACTCATTATTATTTTCTTCAACTCTTCATTATCAGGTACATAAATTCCTTCTTTAAAGTGAAGAATACCATCCTTTGTCAATGCATAATTGCAGAACTTTAACGATTTATTTCCTTCTTGCAATGTTGTTGTCACTTGTAAATATTTTTTGTCATTTTTCAATGCTTCATGCAATCTGATTTGTAATTCATAATTCCAAGTACTGATGGCTAAAACATGCATCAACTAACCCCTTCTGCTAAGTGCATTAGCTACTCAATTTTCTTTTCCTTTTAAATATTTGATTTCGAAACTGAACTCACTTAAGAATTCAACCCATCTTGCTTCCTGGGAATTTAGCTAAGGCTGATCAAACAAATACTTTAAAATATTGTGATCAGTTCTTAACTCAAACTTACTTCCCAGAAGATCGTTCCTCCACATGCGAAGTCCATGAACAATGGCTGCTAGCTCCAAGTCATAAGTAGTGTAGTTTTTCTCATTCTCCTTTAACTTTCGTGACTCATAGCAAATCACATGTCCTTCCCGCATTAGAACTCCATCGATTCCTTCAAGTGATGCATCAGTACATACCAAAAACTCTTAATCTGGGTCTGAAATTTTCAGTTTAGGCGTGCATGTGAGCAATTCCTTTAGAAGTTTGAAACTCTTTTCACATTTCTGACTCCATATGAAAGGTACACCTTTCTTTTGCAAAGATGTAATTGGATGGGTTATTTTTGAGAAATATTTTATAAACTTTCTGTAATAAACATCCAGTCTCATGAATGATGTTAACTCAGAAACATTGCGAGGAGTAGGACATTCCATACTAGCCTTTACTTTAACTGGGCCCATTTCCACACCTTCTTCAGAGATGATATGGCCCAAGTATAACAACCGTGTCTGGTAGAAAATGCATTTGCTAAGCTTGGCATACAATTGATTTTATCTCAAGATTTGTAAAGTAATCTTGAGATGTTCTTCATGATCCTCCTCGTTTTTGGAATATATAAGTATATCATCCAAAAATACTATAATGAACTTATCCAAAAAATCCATGAATATACCATTCATTAAACACATGAATGTAGTTGGAGCATTCGTCAAACCAAAAGGAAGCATTGTAAACTCATAATGCCCATATCTGGTTCTGAAAGCGGTTTTACACATGTCTTCATCTTTAATGCATATTTGGTGATATCCAAATCTCAAATCTATCTTAGAAAATATTCGCTCACCTCTCAACTAATAAAAAAGATCATCAATTCTAGGTAGAGGGTACCTATTCTTAATTGTGGCCTTGTTTAACTGTTTGTAGTCCACACATAATCTAAGTGTGTCATCCTTCTTTCTTACAAAAATAACTAGAGCACCCGAAGGTGGTATACTAGGTTGTACATACCCCTTCTTAAGTACCTTCTCAAGTTGCATTTGCAATTATTTTAACTGTGGACTACCCATTCTGTATGGTGATTTTGATGCTGGCACATTTCCAGGCACCAAATCGATTGTGAAGTCGATATCCCTCATGGGTGGTAACCCAAGAACTTCTTGAAATACATCTTCAAATTCTTTCAACACTAGATATTCATCCAAACTTGATTCTTTTTTAATAGGCAACTCTTCTACATGAATCACATATAGCTGGCACCTTTTTCTGATGCATTTCTTCAATTGTGAGGCAAAAATCTGTCTTAAGGATATGGGTCTCGGAAGGCCTCTTATTTGTACATTGTTGCCGCTATCATCATTAAAACATGTAATAACTTTATTGTGGCAATCCAACACAACAAAGTGTTTCCCTAACGAATCCATTCCGATCAACACATCATAGGATCCAAGAGGAATGATGTCCAAATTTGCACTGGTTTGGTTTCCATTCATTTCAAAACAACAGCTTTTGACCATAGTTGCAATCTTCCTCTTCATACCAATTTCCAACTGAACAATTCTAGGCTTAGACAATTTATGAGTCACCAATTTACACCTTTCAACCAAGTTAGTATTAATATAGCTATAAGAAGCTCCGAAATCAATTAAAATAGAAATAGGCACATCTTTTAATTTACCTTCAATCTACATCATAGAAGATTGATGATCAGCTTGGCGATTACCCAATGTTGCATATATGCGAGGAACACTTCTAGAAACATCACCAACAGTAGAAGCTTTTTGCATATTATACACATTGATTCCCTTATTTCTTCTTTCAGGACATTTGTTTAAGAAGTGATCACCACCACATCCCCAACATTTCCCTTGGGTTGATTTCATCTACCCTAAAGACTCATCCATCCTAGATTTTGCTTTCGGTATCGGTGGTTTAAAAGAAGTGTACCTGTCCTTCTTGATATCTAGAGGCTTAAACCCCTTTTTCCTCTGATCTTGATTCTCTTTCAACTTACCTTTCCAAACCTTTTGCACTTCCTGCCTATTTTTGGTTTGCTCATACAAGCATCTAGCTTTTCTGAAACAATCTTTCAAAGTGCAAGGTTCATCATAAGTCAATCTATCTTTATAGTACGTAGGAAATCCACTAATAAAACGTTGTATCTTCACCTTTTCATCCTTAATAAACTCAACATATCCCAACAACTCCAAGAATCTCTTTTCATAGTCCTCCATGGACATATTTCTCAATTTGTGCTCAAAGAAACCAGGTATTTTTTTGTCATATTACTGCCGTGATAGATATTCTTTCTTGAAAAGTCTTTGGAATCTCCTCCAAGAAATATACTTCTAATCTAAAATTTCCACTTGTTTGAGATGTTTCTACCATTTATAATCCTTTCCTTGCAAATTATATATTACAATCTGTGCTTCTTGGTTTTTTGAGTAATTATTTAATTGCAAATACTTATTCATTTCCATATGCCATAGTTCTGCAACATCACCTGACTTCTCTCCATCAAAGGTTGGAGGTTTTAATTTTTTGAGCTCACCTTCTAATATCACATCATGCTTTCTCTTTTGCTACTTTCTAGGGTAGTTATCTTGCTTATTACTCTTATTCCCATGAGAACTTTCATTGGACTTACGGTGGAAATATAATCTCCTCCTGCTGTCATATTTTCCTTGAGAAAAGTGATACCTGTCAGGGATGTCTCCGTTCATGGACTCTTCACCTTTTTCCACGTTAGGTGTCACTTGATGGATTTGATTTTGTAGCTGGACCAAATTTTGCATTAATTTTTGATTGATTTGGTTCTATTGTTCCAAACTTTGCAAAATTATATTGTTTCCAAATTGCAAGTTCCTCAAAGTTTGCACAACATCCATGGTCCCTGATCCACTTTGGTGACAATTGGATTCATGACCTTGTTCTTCTTCACCAACTTCTTCAATAAAATTAGAAAATATGGGATCCTCTGCCATCTCTTTAATTCTGTTTGCTTGTCTTTACTAACAATCTGCAAATTAAATGGCTGAAAATTCCTATGTAACACTAGCAATATGAGCCAACAATGATTATTAGTTTCAAAAATCAATTTCATCATAAATTCATGTACATGTATATATCTCTTTTTAATAAAATAAATTGGATTCGAGAGGTTCGAGAGCTGCAACATGCGCTTTGATACCAACTTGTAATGCCCTCTCACGTTACAATGACTAAACAAAACACATAATGTTTTTTATAAAGAAAATCATAATTATAAATTAATCACATGCATAAATACATTATGCACACATTTGCGGAAGCATAAGTCTATTATAAGACCCATAACATAACTAAAACATGTCTTCAACATATAGTATTAGTTTCAACATTTTTACTTAACTAAACCAGTCAAGGAAATGTGAAGAAAATTACCATTCATTTCCAGAATTAGTTAAACCATTTAACTACAAGAAACTTATTATGGTTATTAAATTCTCATGGAATAAATTAAAACAGGGAATTTATTATTTTAACCCAAAAAATACGATTTCCCCAAAATATAAATTCCATTCATTTAATGCATCAATTCCAATAATGTGCATATTATAAAATTGATTGGTTGAATAAATAATTATTCAAGGTAAATTAAACTTATCCATAATTATAAATCCATTTAAATTTCATTTACACCAGAAATATAATTATTATGCACAGAAGTGCCACACACATTATTTTTCAAAGCATATTTGCAGAGAAATAAAATATGATAGAAGCATTAATTTCTCTCAAATTATCATTTAACAGAGAAATTATAGAAAATTAGAATTCTGAATATACTTATCTGATAATTCTATCCTGAAACAAGCAACTAACTGTGTGTGAGCCACACTCCACCCAACCGTAGAACTTGTCCAACCTATATTATTTCAGCTCCCAAGTCCACCCCCGAGCCGAGATACAGACATTAACCAGAGTTAAATAACCAACCCCCTCAACTCTCTCACAGGGACATCGTAGAAATAACTGGGAAATATGAAATATTCACTACTAGGCACAAACAAAACAATAGTTTCTAAACCAATTCCTTGTCAATTCCATAATTAACCCACTAGAGCTCCTTCACAAACACACAACGATACACTTCACTGCAGGTGTCGGAATTCCACTCGGGGTTTCATGCACAAATTTCCAATTGACTAGTTCATTCAACCAAGGAAATACAATATTGTTAGAAACTCGTGTCAACCCTTCTCTTTACTTTGTTATTATATTGTTGTTGGATGCATATACTTTGTAAGTCGTCCCTAGTATTTGTTCATCCATAGTTTGTATTAGCCCGTGGTATTGACCCATGGTATTGGAGGCATATGCTTTATAAGTTGTCTTGTAGTATTATATGTTCCATGGTATTGACCCATAGTATTGGGCATAGACTTAGTATATAAGTGTGTGTTGAGGCCAATGAAGGCACCGTGAAGTTATTTGTATTGAGTTTTCTCAAAGGAGCTTGCCCCCTCAAAGTGGCCCACGATCAACAAAATATTTTGTGATCTAATATATCGTGCATTTTATCAATTAATTGTTGCAGGTTCCTCACATCTAGTATCAGATCACTTTCTTGGGCTCGTTGGGTGGAATTTCTACCAAAAACATTTTTCACATCTGTTGCAGGTTCGGATCTGGGAATAATCCCTATCCGCTTAACTGTGGGAAGTACTTGGTCATAAGCACTAAAACTCATTGTGAGGAGTACCACAGGAACCCCAAAGTAGCTATCCCATTGAGAGGACCTGCCAACGAAAAGGGAAACGACCCCTACCTGATTGATTAGTTCCCACCTGTGAGGTAAACCAAGAGATATCGTTTGTGGCAAAGTGGTTATAATTTTTACCTGAGCCGTGGAGTGAGGGGTACTGCCCCAATACGCAAGACGTCAGACAACATTGGTGGCCGAGTGAAACCCCTGAACCGTTAGGAAGCTGAGCATACTTGGGGTCCATATCTATTTTTAGCTGAACTGTTTCCGATCACTTCCGCGCCATTGCAGATCCATCTGTTGCCGATCACTTCTGTGTCGTTGCAGATCCAACCGTTTCAGATCCATTTCGAAAGCTATTTTAGATCCATTCCGATCCATTTCAGATCCATTCTAAAATCCATTTCAAATCCATTCGTTTTTGATCCATTCCAAGCCATTTTAGATCCCGCCGTTTTAGATCCATTCTGAAAGCTGTTTCAGATCCATTCTAAAAAATATGTTTTTTCTCCATATCTCTTTTGTTTTAACTTCGTTTCCCTTGAAACTTCACTAACACCCCTGCAATCCCATTCTTCATATTTCATTCCTGAGGACCCTATCCCAAATTCTACTTCCTAAATCCAGAAATCCCACATTTGTTTATTTTTAGGGTTTGCCATAACTTCTTCGATTTTCACCCAATCGCCTTCAAATTTTTTCACAGTGTTCATTCCCTATTTTTTCTTCTTTGTCTCTCTTTGGAAAATTTTCCCATTCTTTCACCCCGCTTCTGAAATCCACATTTTTTGCTTCCCTGTCCATTCGAAATTTTCCAAAACCTAGTCAAACCCCAATTACCCATCAGAGTTTTTCCCGAATCCAAATTTCCCTTTACTAAATAAGCTTCTCTTTTTGTTTTTCTACCCATTCACAAAAAAAAAAATTCTTGGTTATTGTTGTCACCCGTGCAGGAGCACAAATCATGGAGGATGAACTTGTAGCCCTCAAACTGAACTCCAAGATTTGGATGAAAAATTTCTCAGCCTCCATATTCAGAATTCATCCATGAACACTGGGTTCTCTTCTTCCAACAATTTTCGTGGGCCGAAGCTTGAGTTTCCTCGCTTCAATGGTAATGATCCGACTGGATGGATATACCAGGCAGAACAATATTTCAATCTGCATAATACTTTCGATGCCCAAAAAGTTCCACTTGCATCCTTTCATTTGGAACAGGAATCCCTTCAATGGTACTGTTGGTACATCAAGGTTCATGATGAGCCAAAATGAACAGATTTTTGCCAAGTCCTTTTGCAACGATTTGGTCCTAGTGCTTTTGATGACTTCACAGGAGCAATCACTAAACTTCACCAAATTGGCACTATGAGAGAGTATTAGACAAAATTTGAATAACTAGCCAATCACACATAAGGATTGTCTGATGAATTATACAAGATTTGTTTTATTAGTGGTCTTAAGGATGAAATCCGCTCAGAGGTTAAAATATTCCATCCCAACACAATGATGGAAGTCCTAGGGTTGGCTAAGTTGGTGGATGACAAGATCACAACCCAACAATGCTCCAAATCCACTTTTGTTCCATTAAAAAATATGGTTTCCCAATGACCTCCCATCATGCTAGCTGCTCGCACCACTCCTATCAAGCATTTGTCTGAAGCAGAGATGCGAACACGTAGAGAAAAAGTGCTTTTTTATAATTGTGATGAGAAATTCACTCGGGGACATAGATTTGTTGACCAACAAATCTATCTCTTGGATGTGGATTCTTCGCCTGCCTCTGAACTTGGTGCAGAAGCTCTAGATACACTAGATGATCAGGTCGACATTCAGCAGCCGCTTGTTGACACTCTGTCTCCGAATGACAACACCCCACAAACAATGCGGGTCAGGGGTTACTTCAATAATATCCCTCTTACAATACTCATTGATTCTGGTAGCACTCATAACTTCATTGACCCTTGGATCGCCAAATAGGCTGATTATTTTGTCCATCCTTGCTCCAACTTTGAATTCATGATTGCCAATGGGGGCACCTTACCTTGAAAGGGGAAGTGCCGCAATGTGCATATCTCTATGGAATATTATAACCTGTGCTCTGACATGTTTTCCTTGTCCTTAGGTGGATGTGATGTGGCTTTGGGTGCTCAATGGTTACGCACACTTGGCCCCATCTTATGGGATTTTGCTGAACTTTGGATGCAGTTTTTAGTTAATGGGAAACAACACACATTTATGGGCTTATAACCATGGTCTCTCTGCATCATCAGTTCACATCGCCTGGAAAAGATCCCTAAGAAGAATTCACATGGTGTCATCGCTCATATCCATTCCATTCAGATGCACCCATCAACGGTCTCAACTACTCCCTTGGATATATATGCAGGTGTCTTTGCTGAACTAGTGGTTTGCCGCCTTCAAGAGACCTTTTCGGTAAGAATTTAGTCACTTCTACATCTGAGAAGGAGATGATGGCTATTTTGCATGCACTATAGCAGTGGCAGCCATACCTATTAGGGAATTATTTATGCATCCAGACCAATCACCAGATTCAGAAAAATTTCCTAGAACAACGGGTCTCCTCCCCAGCACACCTGAAATGGGTTAGCCAACTCATGGGTTATGCCTATGAGATCACTTACAAGAAGGGTAAGGACAATCTGGTGGCGGATGCTCCTCCTCACATAATTGATTCCCCATTTTCTCTTTCAGCTATTTCTATGCTTGTTCTAAATTGGTTTTAATCTGTTCAATAGGAGTATTTCTTCTATGAACTCCATGCTTCTCCATCTGCAGGGCACTCTGGGTTCCTCAAAATGTATGATCGGGAACAATGTAACTTATTTTGGCAGGGAATGAAAATGACAATTCAACAGATGTGTTAATGCCCCAAAATTCACAGCACCGATAGTTAGGGATTCTCCCTGGAAAGCAAGCCCAATTAGATCACTCACAGTTTGGTGTGGGGAATCCGTCCGGTTAACGGCCCAGCTACTGTATGTGATTTAAAGATTTTTTTTCACTAGTTTCGGCCCAATCCACCGTTTATGTATTTTAAATTTAAAGATGATATGCAAGTGCTCTATCTAAATGCATGCAGTCAAACAAATCCAATCTAAAATTATCTAAACTAATTAATTTATCCCCACATGGAGCAAATATGAGATATGAGTAATATACGGGAAATGTACCTAAGAATCTCACAGATAGTTGTTCTAATATTATAAGCACATTTACAACAAAATATAAAAGATAACAGAGATAGCTCTGATGTAATTAAAACATTCCATTACCCATTAAGCACACATATATTTGCATAGGAAATAAGATAATCCATAACCAAGAAATAATTCAGACAGGTTAGGAACAATCTCACAGTATGCATGAATGAGGAAGAAATAATTCAGCAGAACATTCAACACATTCCCAAGAAAAAATGCAGTGCTAGCTTTTCCAGGCAAAATGAATCCTTCTTTATTAATGTAGCAAAGTAGTTCACGTACAAAAAGAATCCAGTCCAGTCCTCTCACCTGCCAAAATTCCTTTTCTTCTATTCTATTCCTCTATTTATAACTTTACAAAATTTGTCTCTTCTCATGCCCTAACCCTAGGGAATCACAAAAGTTTGTCTTCTAGTGCTCACATAAAACAAAATTAGTTTCCAGCTGTCCCTTTTGCTTATGAAATACATTTTCCCATACTTTGGAAAACATAACATTAATTACAAATTCGAATTTATGTGGGCCCAACTAAACTAGACAAATATTCCCCCCAAGAGTTAGCTTCCCCAGAAAAGGTGAGAAGCTTGTCGGGTTCCAAAACTTGCAAAGAGACTTCATGATATGATAGTTGAGTCTCAACACATGCCTTCCCTTCCTCAGCTGTTGCACAACTACCTTCCAGCAAGGACACATGTATGGATGCTTGCCCCACAAGATGATGTATGTCCTCTTCAGTGAGAGTATCCATTTTTATGATATATTCTAACTCTCCTTTTAACCCATCCCGCAACTCTGTCGTACGTAGATCTTCTGCAAGAAGTTTGTCCATTGGCGGGAGCGGAGAAAGATGACATTTCTCATGGACTTGCTGGATCTTCTTATAAGAATCCAGGCATATGTGAGCAGTGTTTAGGACATCATTGTTCAGTTTTATGGAGGCCTTCCTGCAGAAATCCAAAAGTTTCATTTCCGACGTCAAATTTTCCATGGTTTTAGGGCGCAAGTGATCAGGGTATTCGGAGTTTGTTTCTCTCCAAACCATTTGGCTTTTAGTATTCCCTACAACCTCAAACTGCTTTTTCTTGATTGCTTGTGACTCTGCTGATATCTTGTCCAATCGTGCCATCATTAGCTTCATCCTGTGTATTTTTTCTGTGAGGATCATCTGAGACTAATACATCTACTCTTGGATTTTACAAGCTTGTTCACAGAACGAAAATATGTCTAGCTTTCTACTATTTGCTGTCTCCAGCCGTTCTATCAGAGTTCCTTCCTCCTTCTCTAGCTCTTCCACCTTATCTTCCAATTCCTCAACCCGTTGATTGGTAATTTCCCCGCTTGACTCTAGATGGATGGCTCAGGCTTCCAGGTCATTCTTTTCACCTTCTAATATCATTAATTATACCACCAATGCATCTTTCTCATCCTCCAAGCTCTGGTACCTCTTGGATTCCATTTCTCTTTCAGATAGAAGGCCAATATGCTTCCTTTTGAGCTCCAGACCCTGCTGTGTTTCCTTCAATAGGTTGTCCTTTACTTTGAGAAGATTTTCTTTATTTTTTCTCACATCTTCTACTAGTGTGTCGACATTGTCATCACTTGCTTGTGATGTAGCTACACTGGATGCTGCCGCGAATTGAGGGTCATTGTCAGTACCTTACAAAATCGGGCTTTCTGTTATTGTGATGACATCTTGGTAGTTTGGTATTTCATCCTCTTTTTTGAACTCCTCATGATAGCCTTCTTTTTTGAATCGAAAAAAATTGAATCTAAGTTCACCACTGTGTGATGCTTTGAAGGTGTAAATGGGATGAGATCGAGTCCTGGAAGTGGATGAGGTTCTCTAGTGATTGTTTCCATATGGTCTGTTTAAAAAACTTGTGCATCAGGGCTCTTTGGTTCCACAACTTGCTTGGAATTCTCTTCTTCTTCCTTTAGCCTTTGCTGCTATGCTGCTTCTTTATCTGCTTTCTCTTTCATATCTTGCAACCTTTCAGCTTCTTCCCTCCGGATCTTTTCCATTTCCTCTTTCTAAAGTATTTCGGCTTCTTCTTGTTGGAGTCTATTTGCTTCCTCTTTCTGAATTTTCTCAGCCTGTTCGTTTTGGATTTTGTCGGCTTCTTGTTCCATCTTCTTCTTCTCGGCCTCGGCTGCCTGTATAGCTAATGTTGTTTGACGTTGCTTTTCTTCTTCCTCTTCCTTGGCAGTATTAGCTTTGGAACTAGAGCTTGCTCCGCCTTTGGAACGATAGCGCTTGTTTAATTCAGCCATGTTTTTCATGCTTCAATAGAACTCCTCATCTTTCCAAAAAATGTGTACATACTCGAAGGTGATTCTGCATGAACTGCAATGGCAAACGACCTTCCCTTGAGGATCATGTCTTCTGGAACTCTTTGTCCCAAAACAAAAAAACCTCTCAGTCTTGGACAAACTCCTCTCCATCCTTAGCTTTAGCTAATTTATATGCTCCGATTGTGAATTGTATTGGTGGGTAGAATGACTTCTTCTTGTCTGAAATAAATCTTCCAATCCCATCGACAAAAATTTCCTGATGACATATTTGTGTACAACAAATTCGGTGGCATATTGAGGCAGCAGAGAAGGAGGTTTGGTTCCCCCGTTCATCCTGATGTATGTGCCTTCCATGGAGAAGTAATAATCCCCATATTGTTCAATGAACGACATGGCATTTTCGGACATGCAATTTGGGTCATCCTTGAAAATAAAATAGTATAACGGCATGATGAAACCTTCATAGATCCTCTTATAGTGAATTGTGTACCTGTGAGTCTAGAGTATCTAGTAGGCTATGGGGAGGGGGAAACCCTTGGTGTTCCAAACACATCCCAAAGTAGGGAAAGGATGTCTGATAAGTATGCAATCTAGGAGATAAGGGGACATAAAGAACTCAACTTTCTTCTGAGTCAATTCTCCTTGTGCCGTGACAATATGAGATGACATGCTATTGGAGATTATATCGGCCCAATTGAACAATGTGCCATGTGTGGCAATGTGGTACATTGGTGGTACCCAGCTGAGTTTGTAAGTACTTCCGTCCACCAATCCAAAAATTTGGCTCAACATCAGAGTTATTAGCCGATAAGGAGTTCTTAGGTACTGAGTTTCATATTCTTCACTAATTCTTGTCCTCAGCTGTCTTTTAGTAATTTTCATCTTCTTTGCATACTCAAAGTGGTCTATCTTGGTCGCCTTAACCCATTCATCACTCATCATAACTTTAGGAGGGGGCAACCTGTATGCTGCGGATATGTGATATGGCGTGAAAGATGCAAGTCCTTTGCCACTGATGTCTAAGATAATCTAGGAAGTTGTGTCGTCCTGTGGTAGAAGCCACCCTATGACTTCTGAGCATGGAAATAGCTCGGGGCATGTGGCTTCTCTATGGAGGTTAGACTTCTTGATATTCTCGTAGACAATTAATTCTTCGATAGTAGCATTAGGGAAATCTGTGTCCCTAATGGCTTGATATAGATCGTTCCATGAGAACTCTGGGGAGGACCCCATCACAACTTTTGTGTCTGCAAACATTATTTCAAGTGCGGTTTCTAGTAGAATCTCTACATCTGAGTCCGACTCTACTAGCCTGGCTTTACTTCTGGCAGAGAGCCTATGCATATCAGGCTTGTCAGGACAGAGGAAGAACAAATGAGGAAACAACGTTGGCATATTATTTGCAACCAATGAATATGATTTAAACAGTGATTGGATGTCGTAGGTGTGCATTGGTTTCATTCGGATTTTAGGATGCAAATAAGTTATATTGAAAATAGAATTCTTTTAAACAAAGCATTTGAAGCTTTAACAAATTTAGCTTTTATGTCAAAATTCAATGCGGCGAAAGGAAGAAAAACAACAAGGTAAATTCTAATTTCATGTTGGCAATAAGAATTAAGCATCTTGGTGTGTACGTGAGTGTGAGAGAACTAATTCCAGCCCATCTCTGTTGCCAAAGCTTCTGTAACAAAACCGGTTATGCACAACCAAATCCCTCTAGCTTAAAAAAAATGACACGACCGACACGAAAAAGAAACCCGGGGGATGGTGGAGAAGGAAAACATGAAAGTGATTGGTGGCAGGAAGAGCAACGACCTCAACTGACAGAGCATTATTTAAAACAAAACCCCTCCCTGTGGCCGTTGAAAGCAAGGGACAAAGCTGAGATAGGGAAACAAGATGGGTCGATGCTGGTATGGCTAAGGGTGATTGGGTCCTGAAGTCATACAAGTAAGGTGAGAGAGTGAGCAAACTAGACATTGAATAAGTAGAAGCACCAAACCCATGCGGCTCTACTTTACCCTGACGACCCTCGTAAACGCTTAAACGATAGTAAAACGACCAAAAAACCCCGAGCAAAACCGAAAAAGAGAACGTTCAGAAGGCCTACCTGGAAACAATGGGGTGGCTGGGTGATAGTAATCCTATTGACTGTGCTTGCTTGGCGAGAGGTGACTGGCCAAAACTCCTTTCTCCTTTAAACAGAAAACCTTTGCTCTTCCTTGGCAGAAAAACAACGATAAACAAAAATGAATTCCATTATCCTATATAAAGAGTGGTCCATAAACGCGAAGGGAGGTGGGTAGGTGGGCCTTTAATGACCCCGTCATCTGGTGTGTGCGTCACGTCGGTGCGCTTCCCAAAATAAAACACGTCGGTCGTTTTGGTGACTCTACCCTATCCCCCACGAAACGATCGGCCTAAATGTATGGATCGCGATGACTAGGTCCATGCAAAAGAGCTTCAACGTGGCGAAAGGGGCGGGCGACGATGTCCAAAAGGTGGCGACACGATGGTGGAACGCCTGGAGAGAAAGATTTGGCCGTTGCTGGATGGTTGGCGAGCTTGTCACAAGAGCCATGAAATGGAAAATGAGTTTGTTGCGAGGGCCGCGAAATGGTCGGTGATGGGTGAATAAACCTCGCGAATAACGTCGGCGATGGGAAAACAAAAGATCAGCGAAACAGACAGAAAAAAGAGACATAAACCGCATGTCTAGTCGGCGAACAATAAGAAAATGCTATCGAAAAAGTCGGCGAAAGATGAACGAAAGGTCGCGACAAGGTCGACAAGAAATGAACAAAACCTATGACCAGGTCAGCAAAAAATAACCGAAAAGCTATGAAACGGGTCGGTAATAAACGACCAAAATCCGACAAAAAATGAGTAAGCCCCGACGAAAAAAGGTCAGCGAAAAATGTGCCAAAAAGCGTGAAACTGCTCGGTGATAAATAAACAAAACTTCGCGACCGCGAAAAGGAAAAATTCTACCTTATCCAAAATACAACTTTTTTCAAGATTTCTCTAAGGAAACTAAGGGTCAAAACTAGACTCTTGAAAGACTCCAAACTCTAAAAAATAAAAGGAGGGGCCTTATAATAATTTTTTGAAATTTATGGGGATCAGGTTGCAACAACAACAATTGACGATTCGTTGGTGAACACAGATCTCTGAATTAATATCTTTCCAATGTCAGAAAACTTACCTATTATTGGCCCCATATGTAACAATTTGCTCACATAGTCTGGATTCTGCAAAGGAAGTGATCACTTTTATCATATTGGTGATTGGGAAAAGGAAACTTTGAATCGGACTTCTCACAGAACTCTCCTAGGGCCAAAATGTGGAGTTCATTTTTAAAATCTGTCTTTCAGATGCCAACTAAATAGGACTCCATAGGGTCGTAACAAAATCCCACAGACATATTTTTTTGTTCCTCATTCCCATGCTGTTAGCATTCTTTTTTAGATGCTTTCTTTATTGAAGAATTTTTTCATCAGAGTATTCCATGATAGCTTCTTTCAATCTTCAACATTTGACTTGGGTTCTTCCATCCATAATGTCCTTTTGTATGAGCAAAAGATTTATTTGATAGTCATGCTCACGGATAGAGAAGAACCTTGTTGGGCTGACCATTAGAACAACTTTCTTGATTGGATGTATTTGCTTTCTCAACCATGCTTTAATGGAGGCGAGATTCTAGAAAAAGACTCTTTGATATAATCTCTTTTGGATTTTGATTTGTAGCATGGGATCATTTTAAATACCATACATCTGTGAGACATGTTTCCTTTCCGTGGGTCCCTCATAGTGAACTTCTCGAGACAGTCATTAGTGTGAGACTGAATGGAGCCCCACGATAGTAATATAGAAATCATCAGTCTTAGTTATTTAACAGGGGTTATCGTGACCAAAAATGAAACAGAAAAGGATCTCCCTATTCTAGAACCTAGTCAGCAAAGCAAGGTCACATAGAGACATTTTATTTTATAAGTAGATTTTTCCCTTTTGGAAACCCGAGATTTGCTCAGAGCCCTATTTTTCCAACATACCAAGAAGTTGGGCTGGGATTTATTAAAACAAATAAAGACCCTAGACAAAAGAAAACAAATGAACGAGAGCAATTAAAACAAAATAGACCAAAGAATCTAATGAAAGAAAACAACAAATCAAAACAACTCAAACAGAAAAGTAAGCTTAGTAAAGCAAAACAACGTTTATTTATGTACAAAAAGTGTCCCTAGACCTAAGTGAAGTACTGCTTCAAAGCAAGGCCGTTGACAGGAAGGTTTTCCTCCTCCCCTTCTAAATTCTTCAGTTTGTATGTCGACGGGCCAAGCTTTTTGGAAATTTGGTAAGGGCCAAGCCATAATTGTTGCCATAATTGTTGAAATTTCGTATGCTTCCCCTTTTTGTCATGTGGGTGATCCCACTTTAGAACTAATTCACCTACTTCAAAACTCCCTTTTCCATATTTCCGCTTATCAAAATGCCTCTTGACAATGTCTTGGTGTTGGTGGAACCTATCTTTGGCCTTCTGTCGCGACTCTTTAAGCTTCAGTAGGTTGTTAATTCTCGACTGTAAGATTTCGCTGCTGGAGCCTCGTGCATCTTGGGCTAGTTGTGAGGATGGGATAAATATGTTAGTAGGGAGTATGGATTCTTTTCCATAGACTAGAGTGTAAGGGGAAAATCCTAAGGCATTCTTTGGGATAACCCTATCTGCCCATAAAGCGTTTGGGAGGGATGCATGCCAATTTCTTTGATTCTCAATAACAGTCTTCATAAGGATTCTAATGAGATTTTTATTTGTAGATTCAGCTAATCGATTTCCTTGGGGATAATAATTTGCTGAATAGTGTAATTTAATTCCTCTTTCATAAACAAATGCATTCAATTTCACAGATGAAAAATAAGTTGCGTTATCAAAAACTAGGGAAATTGGAACCCCAAACCTGGTTATGATATTTTCTTGAAGGAACTTGATGACTGCTTCTTCATTCACTTTGCGTAGCAGAACAACTTCTGTCCACCATGTGAAGTAATCCGTAGCTGTTAAGATATATCGGTGTTGCAGTAAAGAATTTGGATTTATTTATGCAATAACATCTATACCCCATTATTTGAATGGTTCCAAGATGATAACTGGCTGCAATGGTCCTGATGCTTTCGGCAATCTGCCAGCACTCCTTTGGAATACATCTCAATTCCTGGAATAGGCATGAGCATCTTTGAAGAGCATGGGCCAATATTAACCAACTATAAGTATATTGTGATCCGTGGTATCTCCAACGCAGTGTCCCCCATCAGGGCCATCATGCAACTCTTTGACTACTTTATTCGCGTCTTCTTTCTCAAGACATCTGAGAAATATCCCATCATAATTGTTTCTGAAAATGATTCCATCAATTATTTGATAGGATACTGATTTTAATCTGAGTGCTCTTCTCTGCTTGGAACTCCAGTGTTCTGGTAGATAACCTTGTTGCAAATAATGCACTAGGTCCGTATACCAAGACTCGGGGGTAGTGAACATGGGACATACCTCAATCAGATTTAATTCGGCTTCATTTTCCCTATCCTGCTCTTCACTTATTGGATTTTTTGTGAGTAACTTGCAAAACCCCTGACCTTTAATAATGATGCCTGGTTTGAACTCTAGATCATATTCTTGAAGCGTGGTCACCCAGTTTTCTCTCCTTTCCCCTAAATCCTTCTGTACAAACAGAGATCTAACAGCGGGGTGAGGTACTATGACTTTTGTTTTATTTTTTAGGATATACGGCCCGAAATGTTTGGCCTCTTTAAATACTGCATATGCTTTCTTATCTACGGTAGGGTAATTCAATTCAATGCCTTGCAGACCAATGCTCATGAAATATATTGGGTATTTATCTCTTGATTCTCCCTTCTGAGTGAGCACGATTGCGAGAGAGTTATTTGAAGCGAAAGTGTACATGATGAAATCCTTTTCAAAATATGGACTTCTTAAAGAAGGTGCATTGGCTATGGAAGTTTTAATGTCTTTAAATGCAATCTTCTCTATGTAAGTCCATTTAAATTGCACACTATGCTTTACCATTTGCTGCAAAGGTTTTACAATTTGAGCGAAAACTGGTACAAACCTTCGAACAAAGTTTATTGTGCCCATAAAAGATTGCCTAGCGTTTTTGTTATGGGGCATGGGAATCTTGCTTATAGCTTTCACTCTCTCTTGATCTATCGAGATTCCCTTCTTTGAGATGATATGACCTATAAGCTTACCCTCAAGAACAACGAAAATACTCTTCTTGGGGTTTAGAAATATACCGTATTTTCTGCAGCGATAAAAAATCTGTTTCAAATGGAAAACATGGTTTTCTCTTTTATTTGAAAAGACTGTCACATCATCTAGATAAATTACCACACAGTGGCCAACTAATCCTCGAAACGTAATGTACATGGCTCTCTGAAATGTAGCTCCTATGTTTATCAAACCGAAGGACATTCTGCGATATGCAAAGGTTCCCCACTTCGTACGGAAAGTGGTCTTGATTCGGTCTTCTTCCACTACTAGTACTTGATTATATCCAGAGAAACCATCTACCATGGAGAACATCTCTGAACTGGAAACCATCTGTAAAATTTGGTCCATTGGTGGTACAGGATAGTTGTCTTTATCAGATGCTTTGTTCATGCTCCGAAAATCCACATACAATCTTATCTCTCCTGACTTCTTCCATACAAGAACTAAATTAGCGACCCATTCGGAGTGTCGGACTTTAAAGATGATCTTAGAATCCAACAATTTATTTAACTCTTTCTATATTAATGGCTCAAGCGTTGGATGCATTCTTCGCATTTGCTGCTGAAATGGCTTCACCTTGGGTTTCATTGGTATTATGTGCTGTATGATGCGAGTATCATATGTTTTCAAATCTTCATAAGTCCATGCAAAAACATCTTTATATTGCTGAAACAGTTTGATGAACTTATCTCTCTCGCCTAGCGAGCAACATTTTCCAACATTGACAAATTTTGTCTTAGCTTCTGTGCCCAGGTTTACCAATTCGTGCTGCATCGAGGAGCTATTAGTTTTGAAATTTGATGGCCTCCTGAACTTGTTCTGTAGATCAAACAATCCTTCAATATTTCTCACTCCTTTCGGCATAAAATTTCCTCTAGCCGCATCTTTATTCTGCAAATATGAATCGTGCTTATCTTCATCGATTATAGATTCTTGGAAAGCATCTTCATTAGTTAAGAAGCTGATAATTTGATCATCATCATCGAACACTCTAAGATTTGTAATATTATTCGGTACAGATGGCCTGAAAATCAATTCAATAGAGCATTTATTATTTGTAGGCACTAATCGGGAAGCAGAAGTAGCTAACAAATCAGCTGTAGCATTCTATAATCTAGGAATAGAATTTATATTAAACACATCAAAATGTGAAATCAAATTCCAGATTTCAAACTGATAACCTTTTAAGTGCGGTTAAAAACAATGAATTGTATCCCTTATCTGTCTGACAACTATCTCTGAGTCACCAAAGTCTTTTAAGTATTTGACATTCAAACTAATATCCCTTTTTAATCCTTGAACTAGAGCTTCATACTCTGTTGTGTTATTTGTGCATTCAAACTCTAGTCTACAAGGTAAAAAATGTTTGTTCTTTTCAGGGTCAATCAAAACACAACCGGCTCCGGATCCTTCCTGAGTTTTGGAACCATCAAAGTATAAAACCCAAAATATTTTTTCTATTTCAACTAAGTTAGTATTGTTATTGCCTAAGTCAGTGACTAATTCTACTATATTACAATCGATATCATCATTCCGTGAAAAATAAAAGAGATCGGACTGTTCATCTGCGTCATAGCTAACATCTATTGATTCATAATTCACTGGTTCAATTTCTAGAAAATAATTTCCCAACACTGAAGATGAAAAATATACAGCCTCGTTCTTCTCTTCCAACTGAGTCACATTGTACTTCATATGAGGCTCTCTCAGTATCTTGATTTGGTTTTGTTTGTTTTGGTATGGCAACCACAAGTGAGACCAGTCTGTTGCAAAGTAACCGTTCAGTTTAGTAGACCAGTCCCTGCTCAAAATTAAGCCATAAGCTTTAGGTATATCCATCACCATAACATCTATGAATTGGCATACTCTAGGATCTGTAGACAGTCTAATGAGCACATCTTTCATTTCTCCAATTACTTTAACAACAGTCCTATCTAACTGTATGATCTGAGATGGAGATGGTGTTAGTTGTCCATTAATTTTCTTGCAAATCGATAATGGCATAACATTTTAAGAAGCCATGGAATCTACCAAACAATTGTGTACGTTATGGTTAAAAATTTAAAAAGTTAGCAAAAAAGGCAGGGTTTGAGATTTTGATTTTCCACCGATGTTAGCTTCGTTTATCTCAGTATCTAATTCATTGTTTTCTGTGGTACTGCTAGATTGTGGGTCAAAAGATTCTAATAATTTTTTCCTTTGATGGGGCAGATTACACAATTCCAAAATAGAAATATTTTCTTTGGTTTTCTTGATATCTTCTACGACATCATACCCCAGCTTGTAATCTTCCTGGCTTTCCCCACCATTCCCTGTTTTATTCACCGTGACTTTTTCCTTTTCGTTAATTATTGGGCTTGTCTCTTTAATCACCACAGGGTTTTCTTTAGGATGTGGAGGAATGACAGTTATGTTCCTTTTAGGTATTTATTTTGCAACATTATGTTTAGGGATAGTCGGGCTTGGATCAACAACTGAACCTTTACTCCGAGTAGTAACATTTATGGATGAAACTTGCATTTCTTCCGCATCTTCTTCGATTAATTCTGTTATGGGAACCCAATCCCATAATACCATAGTGGTGTCTGGGGTGGGTTCCTCTTGCTTAAATGCTTATTCTTCTTGGGGATCTTCTTGCTCTGTTATTTGTGCGTCTAGCAATTGATTCATGACCAAGCTCATCGAATTTATCCATTGTCGACAACTCTTTTCAGAATGTTGTTCTTGATGAAAAGTGCAAAAATGATCCATGCCTACCTCGTTTAAATTTAGGACAGCAGAATTGTTTACAGGTGGAAGAGGTTGTCCACCTTCTTCCCTTTTCTTGTAGAAAGGCTTAAAGGGTTTTCTTAACGTACTGGCTGACTAATCCTTTTTCAGATCTGCGATTTTATTTGATAGTTTCTGCATCATCTTAACCACATTTTCTAATTCAGATGGTGACTCTTCCTTAGGTCTAGATAATAAGAGAGGCTTCTTGCTAGATGTTCGCTTAGTTTCCAAATCAAGAGAGTGTTTAGCAATACTATCTGCTTCAGCTTCTACTTTCTTGGCTTCTTCAAAGTTTTCTACCAATGTAAGCTTCTTCGTTCATTTAACAAACATAGCTATGGGTGGATCGAGTGCTGTAATATAATATTATACCAAGGATTCCTCGGTGGTCTTGTTGCAGCACTAAAATTATTTAACAGGGTGGTAAATCTTTGATTAAATTCCTGTACCTTTTCTTTCTTTTCCATCCTCATAGACAATAGTTCTTTCATAAATGTGGCAACGGTCTTTTGATAACAAAATTTACTTAGAAAACATTTCTCGAAACCGTCCTAATCAGCTATTGAATTCGATTGCAAACTAAAATACCAAGAAGAAACTTTAGGTTCAAATGTGAAAGGAAAAAGTCTGCAAACTACGTCTTCATATTCCACATTTAAGAGATTCAGATCCAAATAAAAACTTTTAAGGTGGTCTTTAGTGGAAATGCCTTTTCCAGGATCATACTTAGGTAAAACCTTTTCTGGGTGCTTGGGAAAATCATGCAAAGGTGGAGCTACATTAAGTGCTCCTATGGTTCTCCACGTAGGCGCAACCATCACTTGTGGTTGTGGTTGAGGTGGTGGTTGTGGTGGATTATGAGGATCTTCTTGAGCTGGAGGAATATCGGGTCTTAATTGATCAAGTGGATCTGTGATTTCTTGCAAAGAAAGATCCAATAGCTCTTCCAAACTTTCCACTAGCACTAAATCTCTGGTGTATTGTGGTTATATCCTATGGATTCTCCTTCTGGGTAACAAAGGAGTTACATTTAACCCCCCAAGACTCCTGACATAAGAACGAGTGTGTCTTCTAAAGTGATCTACTTATTCAAAAGAGACAACGTATAATGGTTCTTGATGTTCACCATCAGGATTGGGATCTTATTGATCCTATGATTCCAGAAAGAAATCTTCTGGAATAGCTGTTTCACGTGGGTCTTCAGAGGAATTTCTTCTAAGAAAAGGGTTTCCTCTGCCATCCATGCACTGGCAGCCCTCCTTCTAGCGCCAAAAACTGTTGATGCCCTGAAATTCGCAACACTGACAGTTAGGGATTCTCCCCGGTAAGCAAGCCCAATTAGATCACTCACCGTTTGGTGTGGGGAATCCGTCCAGTTAACGACCCGGCTACCATATGTGATTTAAAGATTTGTTTTCACCGATTGCGGCCCGAGCCACCGTTTATGTATTTTAAATTTAAAGATGATATGCAAGTGCTCTATCTAAATGCATTTAGTCAAACAAATCCAATCTAAAACTATCTAAACTAATTAATCTATCCCTGTAGGGAGCAAATATGAGATATGGGTAATATACTGGAAATGTACCTAAGAATCTCACAGATAGTTGTTCTAATATTATAAGCACATTTAAATCAGAATATAAAAGATAATAGAGATAGCTTTGATGTAATTAAAACATTCCATTACCCATTAAGCATACATATATTTGCATAGGAAATAAGAGAATCCATAACCAAGAAATAATTTAGACAGGTTAGGAACGATCTCGCAGTATGCATGAATGAGGAAGAAATAATTCAGCAGAACATTCAATACATTCCTAAGCAAAAACGCAGTGCTATATTTTCCAAGCAAAATGGATCCTTCTTTATTAATGCAACAAAGTAGTTCACGTACAAAAACAATCCAGTCCTCTAACCTGCCAAAAGTCCTTTTCTTCTATTCTATTCCTCTATTTATAACTTTACAAAATTTGTCTCTTCTCATGCCGTAACCCTAGGGAATAACAAAATTTTGTCTTCTAGTGCTCACATAAAACAAAATTAGTTTCCAGCTGTCCCTTTTGCTTATGAAATACATTTTCCCCATACATTGGAAAACATAACATTAATTACAAATTCGAATTTATGTGGGCCCAACTAAGCTAGACAAATATTCCCCCCAAGCATTAGCTTCTTCAGAAAAGGTGAGAATCCTGTCGGGTTCCAAAACTTACAAAGAGACTTTGTGATATGATAGTTGAGTCTCAACGCATGCCTTCCCTTCCTCAGTTGTTTTGCAGCTACCTTCCAGCAAGGACGCATGTATGGATGCTTTCCCCACAAGATAATGTATGTCCTCTTCAGTGAGAGTATCCATTTTTTTGATATATTCTAACTCTCCTTTTAACCCATCCCGCAGCTCTGTCATACGCAGCTCTTCTGCAGGAAGTTTGTCCATCGGCGGGAGTGGAGAAAGATGACATTTCTCATGGACATGATGGATCTTCTTATAAGAATCCATGCATATGTGAGCGATGTTTAGGACATCATTGCTCAGTTTTATGGAGGCCTTCCTGCAAAACTCCAAAATTTTCATTTCCGACATCAAATCTGCCATGGTTTTAGGGCGCAAGTGCTCAGGGTACTCGAAGTTTGTTTCTCTCCAAACCTTTTAGCTTTTAATATTCCCTGCAACCTGAAACTGCTTTTGCTTGATTGCTTGTGACTCCCGGCTGATATCTTGTCCAATCGGGCCATCATTAGCTTCATCTTGTATATTTTTTCTATGAGGATCATCTGAGATTGATACATCTGCTCTTGGATTTTACAAGCTTGTTCGCAGAACAGAGATATGTCTAGCTTTCTAATGTTCACTGCCTCCAGCCATTCTGTCAGATCTCCTTTCTCCTTTTCTAGCTCTTCCACCTTAGCTTCCAATTCCTCAAATCGTTGATTGGTAATTGCCCTGCTTGACTCTAAATGGATGGCTCGGGCTTCCAGGTCATTCTTTTCACCTTCTAATATCATTAATTATACCGCCAATGCATCTTTCTCATCCTCCAGGCTCTACTACCTCTTGTCTTCCATTTCTCTTTCAGTTAGAAGGGTGGTATGCTTCCTTTTGAGCTCCAGACCCTGTTGTGTTTCCTTCAACAGGATATCCTTTACTTTGAGAAGATTTTATTTCTTTTTTTGCACGTCTTCTACTAGTCTATAGACATTGTTAGCACTTGCTTGTGCTGTAGCTGCACTGGATGCTACCGCGAATTGAGGGTCGCTGCCAGTACCTTCAAAAACCAGGCTTTCTGTTATTGTGAAGACATCTTGGTAGTTTGGATATTTCATCCTCTTTTCTGACCTCCTCATGATAGCCTTCTTTTTCGAATTGAAAAAGATTGAATCCAAGTTTGCCACTGTGTACTGCTTTGAAGGTGTAAACGAGATGAGATCGAGTCCTGGAAATGGACGAGGTCCTCCCGTGATTGTTTCCATCTGGTATGTTTCAAAAACTTGTGCATCAGGACTCTTTGATTCCACAACTTGATTGGACATCTCTTCTTCTTCCTCTAGCCTTTGTTGCTCTGCTGCTTCTTTATCTGCTTTCTCTTTCATATCTTGCATCCTTTCAGCTTCTTCCCTCCGGATCTTTTCCATTTCCTCTTTCTGAAGTCTTTGGTCTTCTTCTTGTTGGAGTCTATCTACTTCCTCTTTCTGAATTTTCTCAGCTTGTTCCTTTTGGATTCTATCGACTTATTCTTCTAGCTTCTTCTTCTCGACCTCGAATGCCTATATAGCTAATGTTGTTTGACGTTGCTTTTGTTCTACCTCTTCCTCGACAATATTAGCTTTGGAACTGGAGCTTTCTCTGCCTTTGGAACAATAACGCTTGTTTAATTCATCTATGTTTTTCACGCTTCGATAGAACTCCTCATCTTTCCAAAACAGGTGTGCATACTCGAAAGTGATCCTACATGAACTGCAATGGCCAGTGACCTTCCCTTGAGGATCATGTCTTCTGAAACTCTTTGTCCCAAAAAGAAAATCCTCTAAGTCTTGGAAAAAATCTTCTGCATCCTTAGCTTTAGCTAATTTATATGCTCCGATTGTGAATGGTACTGGTGGGTAGACTGACTTCTTCTTGTCTGAAAGAAATCTTCCAATCCCATCCAAAAAAACTTGCCTGATGACCTCTTTGTGTACAATGAAGTCGGTGGCATATTGAGGTAGCAGAGAAGGAGGTTTAGTTCCCCCGTTCATCCTGATGTATGTGCCTTCCATGGAGAAGTAATAATCCCCATATTTTTCAATGACCGACATGGAATTCTCAGACATGCAATTCGGGTCTGCCTTGAAAATGAAATGGTATAACGACATGATGAAACCTTCATAGATCCTCTTATAGTGACTTGTGTACCTGTGATTCCAAAGTATCTGGTAGGCTATGTGGAGGGGGGGGCCGTCGGTGTTCCAAACACATCCCAAAGCAGGGAAAGGATGTCTGATAAGTATGCAATCTAGGAGATAAGCAGACATAAAGAACTCAGCTTTCTTCTGAGTCAATCCTCCTTGCGCCGCGACAATATGAGATGACATGCTATTGGAGATGATATCGGCCTAATTGAACAATGTGCCATGTGTGGCAATGTGGTACATTATTGTTACCCAATTGAGTTTGTAAGTACTTTCATCCGCCAATCCAAAAATTCGTCTAAACATCAAAGCTATTAGCCAATAGGGAGTTCTTAGGTACTGAGTCTCATATTTCGCTAATTCTTGTCCTCAACTACCTTTCAGTAATTGTCATCTTCTTTGCATACTCAAAGTGGTCTATCTTGGTCGCCTTAACCCATTTATCACTCATCATAACTTTAGGAGGGGGAAACCTGTATGCTGCGGTTATGTGATCTGGCATGAAAGATGCAAGTCCTTTGCCACTGATGTCTGAGATAATCCTGGAAGTTACGTCAACCTGGGGTAGAAGCCACCCTATGAATTCTGAGCATGGAAAAAGCTCGGGGCGTGTGGCTGCTCTATGGAGGTTAGACTTCTTGATATTCTCATAGACAATTAATTCTTCGATAGTAGCATTAGGGAAATCTCTGTCCCTAATGGCTCGATATAGCTCGTTCCATGAGAACTCTGGGGAGGCCCCCGTCACAGCTTTTGTGTCTGCAAACATTGTTTCAAGTGCAGTGTCTAGTAGATTCTCTACGTCTAAGTCCAACTCTACTAGCCTGGCTTTACTTCTGGAAGAGCGCCTATTTATATCAGGCTTGTCGGGACACAGGAAGAACAAATGAGGAAGCAACGTTGGCATATTATTTGCAACCAATGAGTATGATTTAAATAATGATTGGATGTATTAGGTGTGCATTGGTTTCATTCAAATTTTAGGATGCAAAGCATTTATATTGAAAATAGAATTCTTTGAAACAAATAAACTGAAGCTTTAACAAATTTAGCTTTTATGTCAAAAATCAATGCGACAAAAGGAAGAAAAACAACAACGTATATTCTAATTTCATGCCGGCAATAAGAATTAAGCATCTTGGTGTGTGCATGAGTGTGAGAGAACTAATTCCATCCTGTCTTTGTCTCCAAATATTTTGTAACAAAATTGGTTATGCACAACCAAATCCCTCTGGCTTAAAAGAAACGACATGACCGGCACGAAAAAGGAACCTGGTGGATGGTGGAGCAGAAAAACGTGAAAGTGCTCGGCGACAGGAAGAATAACGACCTCAACTGACAAAGCATTATTTAAAACAAAACCCCTCTCTGTGTTCATTGAAAGTAAGGCTGAGATAGGGAAACAAGACTAGTCAGTGCTGGTACGACTAAGGGCGATTGGGTCTTGAACTCATACGAGTAAGGCGAGAGAGTGAGCAAACTGGCCAACGAATAAGTAGAAGCACCAAACCCACACGGCTCTAATTTACCCTGACGACCCTCATAAATGCTTAAACGACAGTAAAATGACCAAAAAACCCTGAGCAAAACCAAAAAACGGAATGTTTAGAAGGCCTACCTGGAAACAATGGGGTGGTTGGGTGATAGTAATCCTGTTGACTGTGCTTACTTGGCAAGAGGTGACTGGCCAAAACTCATTTCTCCTTTAAATGGAAAACCTTCGCTCTTCCTCGGTAGACAAACAATGATAAACAAAAATCAATTCTGTTATCCTATATAAAGAGTGGGCCATAAATGCAAAGGGAGGTAGGTAGGTGGGCCTTTAATGAACCCATCGGTTGGTGTGTGTGTCACACCAGTGCGCTTCCCAAAATAAAACACGCCGGTCATTTAAGTGACTCTACCCTATCCCTCGCGAAACAATCGACCTAAATGTCTGGTTCGCGGCGACCAAGTCGGCACGAAAGAGCTTCAACGCAGTGAAAGGGACGGGCGACGATGTCCAAAAGGTGGCAACACGATGGCGGAATGACTGGCGAGAAAGGTTTGGTCACTGCTGGATGGTCGAGGAGCTTGTCATAGGAGTCGCGAAACGGTCGGCTAGTTTGTTGTGAGAGCTGCGACATGGTTGGAGATAGGTGAATAAACCTCGCGACTGAGGTCAGTGTCGGGAAAACAAAACATCAGTGAAACAGACAGCAAAAAGAGCCACAAACCGCGCAACCGGTCGGCGAACAATAAGCAAATGCCAGTGAAAAAGTCGACGAAAGATGAACGAAAGGTTGCGACAAGGTCGGTGAGAAATGAAAAAAACCAACGACCAGGTCAGAAAAAATTAATCAAAAGCTATGAAACGGATCGGCTTAAATGGCCAAAATTCAGCAAAAAGAGTTAGCGAAAAATGAGTAAACCCCGATGAGAAAAGGTCAGTGAAAAATGAGCCAAAAAGCACGAAACTGTTCAACGATAAATAAACAAAACTTTGCAACCGCCAAAAGGAAAAATTATGCCTTAGCCAAAAAACAACTTTCTTCAAGATTTCTCTAAGGAAACCAAGGGTCAAATCTAGACTCTTGAAAGACTCCAAACTATAAAAAATAAAAGGAGGGGCCCTATAATAATTTTTTGAAAATTTATGGCGATCAGGTTGCAGCACCAACAATATGGTGGTTGAATGTGCTACTTTCCAGGTCAACAAGGGTGAAACGACACTCCTTCTGGTATTGCTCAAACCCTTGCCCATCCCTACATAGATTTGAACAAGTATTTCTATGGATTTCCTTGAAGCGCTCCGGTGGTACAATACCACATCTAAAATGACACCATATGAAGCAATATTTGGACAGGCACCGCCAGTTTTTCTTCCATACACCCTCAGCAGTTCCCCAATTCAGGAAATTGACTCGGTTCTTCGAAACCAAGATCAAATTCTTCTCATTCTGTAGTACAATCTTCACATGGCAAGAATTCGAATGAAACAACAAGCCGATCAACACCGTTCTGAGCACACTTTTCACGCAGGTGATATGGTTCTTCTTTGCCTACAACCTTCCAAGCAATCCTCCCTGAAACTCAACAGGCATCAGCTTCTCTCTGAATCTATCAGAGAGGCATTAATTCAGTGGCACAGAATGCAACCCAAGGATTGTAAAGGGGAACCACTCCTTCAGATTCTAGATCAATCTCCACATCTAAAGCTTTGAGGAAAAAGATTTTTCTAAGGGAGAGGGGATGTTAGGAACCTGTTTCAACCCTTCTCTTTACTTTGTTAGTATATTAGAGTTGCACGGATATGCTTTGTAAGTCGTCTCGTAGTATTTGTTGATCCATAGTTTGTATTAGCCCATGGTATTGATCCATAGTACTGGATGCATATGCTTTGTAAGTCATCCCATAATATTATATGTTCCATGGTATTGACCCATAGTATCGGGCATAGAATTAATATATAAGTGTGTGTTGAGGCCAATGAAGGCACCGTGAAGCTATTTGTATTGAGATTTCTCAAAGGAGGTTTCCCCCTCGAAGTGGCCCGCAATCAATAAAATATTTTGTGATCTAATATATCGTGCATTTTATCAATTAATTGTTGCAAGTTCCTCACACATTTTGTAAAAACGGGTTGTAAAAACAGAGTTTTCTTCACCTCTCTGAATTCAAAATCACACAGTGATACGCTTCACTACCCGTGACTGAATTTTCCTCCCCAAGAATTTGCCACCCCCAGGATTTTTCCCCAGCATTCCTGGAAAATGAGTGTCATCTCTGGTTTCCCACGTTGCTATCCCCATTGGAAAATTCCCTTCTTTCCTAATTTCCATTAACAAATTAATTAAATTCTCCCAAAGTTTTAATTAATAGCATTTAATTATTAATCACTCCCCCATTTGAGTTTGGCTTAGGAACATGGGTTTTTGGATTTTAACATAAGGTTTAGAAAACAACTGATGAAGGAGACAAGGTACACAAGTAAACCTTACCCCCTCACAAACCTCGGTTAATATTTGGATCTCCTCTTCATGGTATTGCTCACCACGCAGCCAAGTGGAAATTTTATATTAAAATAATAAACATGCTATGTAGATAGTTCATAGAAAAAATGTTTAGAATGCAATATCTGTTATAAATCTGGGGCAGGGGTATTACATTTCTTCCTTTTGTTGGCTCGTGTGGTGGTCTACATTTGCAATTGGTGAGAAAATTTATCTAGATCTTCTCGATGGTCCTCTTAATGGAGGCCCGATAGGTAATTGGTATCCATTTTCAGCTTGGTTGTGTCTTTTTTGTTGTTAAAAATTGTGGTTGTTCCATCGTTCCATTACGTGGAATTGTAATTGACTTTGGGTGGTTTTTGAGGCATTGTGCACGCCTATGAAATATATCTGCAACTTCTTTTTTTTTTGGTCATTTTCCTTTCCGCTCTATGTATTTACAGGAGTGGAATTTTGGTTGATGTTGGATGCTATATTTTTCCCTTTTTTATTTGGAAAGGTGAATGCAATTTGCTACCATTTCCATTGTTTAGCTACATGCGATTAGGTTCTATTTAAAGGGCCATGCGATTACATAAAAAAATTACTTGAAATGTAAGTAGGGCTTGTAATTTTTTATCGGGTCGACTTTATATCTGTTCGTTTGTAAATATTCACAGGGAATAAACAATGGCATGTGTACTAAATATAGTCTGTTAGAATAAGATTGAATTAGGAAACAATTTTAGTGTAGATTTTAGAAAACTCTGTAAGGATTTTAATTGTGGTTATGAGATAAAGGTTTTTAAAAAAATGTTGATGTATTTGAAAAAAATATTTGATATATTTTTGTGTGCATCAAAGTGGTTTCAAAGTTTCAATGTTTTGCTATTTGAAATGTTATCTGTATAGCGAGTTCAAAATAGTTTGTGTCGTGTTTGGACAGCAGTGGCAACACAAGATTTCCATGCTATGTTTTGAGTTTGTGAAGCAATGTTAAATGTATTTTTTTTCCTCCCCGTTTGAAATTTCATAAAAAAATTTTATTTCAGTTTTACTGTAGATAAATTTGCATTACCTCTTGTGGAGCCCTTTCCCTTTTTATGCGGATGTCTGGAAACATCCCTTCAGTTGAAAATTTTAGTTGGTTGGAATGTATACTATTCTTAGAACCTGTTTTGCGGAGATCTTTTTATTGATTTTTTCAGTTCATGGATAGGGTTGCAGTAACCCGAATGTGGTGGATATATTTTTTCGGTTCCTGCTATTGTGGTTCCTTTCCCTTTGATATTTGTCACTACTTGTTGGTAGGCAACAACCCTCTCACCTTTTTATCTTATTTAATCAATAAATTTGGTGAAGAGTATCTATATTTATAGATTCATGAGAAATTTATATAGAGTGCCTTCAGAATCTTTGATTTTGAAGGTACTCTTAATCTTGAAATAACTATTTCATCTGCGAAAATAATTTGTCAGAAGATTATTTTAAATTCATGAAGTCATCATTCGACATTCATTTAGCAGCTGCTAAATCAATTTCTTATATAATTGGTTTTTCTCCATTGGATTTCGATTATAACTTACTAGTATCATTTTGTAGCTAAGTTGAGTCTTGTACCTATAATCTCCAATTTTTCTAGATAGTCTTCTCAGCATTAAAATCATGTAATTTCATTGGGAGTGTGTGAATTTGATTTATGATGTCTAAGAAAATTTCCTATGATAGATTTCATGTTTTGTATGTCAATGTTTTTATTTATTAAAACATGAAAATATTTAAACTTATGCCTAAACTTTAGACATTTAAAACCTTTTGGTATATATACCTAATTAAATCATCATTTGGTCATACCCTAATTGATATAACAAATATGCAAACCAAACTATTTTTGAAATCATCTATGTTTAATTAGCTTATGCTCGAACCTACTGGTCAAAATGATAATCCAATACATTTTGAATGAACCCTTGATTAGGTTGACAACTTTGCAAAATCAAAATCTGGTGACTATTCTAAAGTGGATTTGACATGCTTATTGTCATTAAACATTTGTAATCATAATACATGATTGTGTCATTTCATCTTGCTGATATAATGTCGAAGATCACTCTCATTTATGATCTATGTACGCGATTATGATTTCATTCTTCGATTCATTATAGTTTTTCATTTTACGCATTAGTTCCGACTGCCGAGTTATGATGGTGGTTCACGAAATTAGGGTTTTGGTCTTAATTCCAATTGAAGCAAGTGAGGGTTTCGTCATGTCTATTGAATCATGCATCCCCATTCCTTCTGTATTCACAATGCCCTACGATTCTCGGTCGAAAGAAGAACCAATGGTAGAACAGATGGCTCCCTTATGTAGGTTTGAACCAGAAGGTGTTGAGTTACTTGACATTGAACCAGAAGCTACTCGGCTTGTTGATAAGGTTGGATGGGGAGATTTTTTCAGGAAATTCCATGGTCACAATGTTGAGGTGACTCATAGATTTTCTCTTTCCCTTAAGGAAAATGTTGCACAAGTTGGGGATTTGCAGTTATATCTCTCCGAGGACTTCGTAGCTAAAGTGAAAAACCTACTGTAGACTGGTGATAAATGGTTCAAAAGAGGGGATATAAACAAAGCCAAGTGGAAACCCTTTTTGTTACCTCAGCCCGGAGATTTCGATGACAAATTTGGCTTCCCTATAAAATTCCTGAAACTTCAATGGAATCCTTTGTTTCGGTTGATAATGAGGTACATAACTTACGATGGCCGCTTCTCCTTCGTACATCTTTATCATCTAAGATTGTTAATGGAATTTAGAGGATCTAAATTGAATTTGCCATGCTTTCTGCTCAATATTTTAGGAAAAATGGCCCATGCCATTCAGAGTACCATTGAAAATCAGGGTCATAATCTTTTTCATCACGGTTTGATTAAAATCTTAGTTCAATATCCAATTCTTGGCTAGGAATGGCTTCGGTCAAAACAGAATATGGCCTCCTATTAGATCTAAGTCTCGGCGTAAGAGGAAGAAATCCTCTATTCCTGGAACCTTTGCATTAAAATCAGATGCAAAACAAGAAGAAATAGGGGTTAATAGTCCTATTTCAGTACATGATTCGAGAGATAAGCTGTTAAAAGATGAATTTGTTCATGAAATTCTTGTCTCCCACCCTGAACAAATCTAGGATCTCCCTACACATAAACTTGAAGAACTAGCAACTGTGTGTTGTAACGTAGCTAAGATAGAACCCAAGAAGTCAGCTTCAGTAACTACACGTCGGTTTAGCCATAGTATGGCCACTATTTCTATGCCGATGATGATAAAACAAAAAGAAGAATCACCTATGATTGAAATAGAAAGTGATAATGATATATTTTCTTCAATTCATGAAATGTTTCATAATGATTATGAACAGAGCATAGCAATGAATGATCCTGTAACGTCTTCTGCTAAATAATATATTGATAATTATTTTCTCAACAAGTTTTAGCAGAAGCCTTCGTTTGCTTGTATTTATTCACCTATTTGTAATACGAATAAACTTGAACCCTCACATTCCGGCGATTCTTCCCATGATAAGAATGAAGAGAGTTTGCAATAGGCTCTTAACAAAATCCTTGAAGATAAAATTGCCCAATTAAAAGATGAAGTGAAGGGCTATCCGGCCAACGCATCAGTTAAAGAAGAAATTAAAGTGCTCAAGGAAGAATTGTTAGATTGGGTTAATAGATGGAGAGAGTTGAAGTTGAAGAAGGATAAACATAAGGAAGTCAAACGATCTTAGCCATATCCAATGAATAGTTACTTAAACGAGAAGAGCAACAAAGGAATAAAATTATGAAACTTCAGGCCAGATTATCTGAGGCACGACGAGCTGCAAAATTTCACATCACAACTTAAAATGATTATGTTTGCATTTGACAGGTTTTGATTTTTCAATAGATAATAAGTGTTATTAACTAGCATACTTTTGTTAGGAAAAATGTCCTATAGCGGGGGAGAGACTACCAACGTACAGGGGTAAAAGATAGACATACAATGTTCTGCAAATACAATTACTAAGAAACGAGATTAGGGTTAGAAGGATCTGCACCTTATTTAGAAGGTTGATCCAAGCCTTTGTATTCCTTTCTCTTCAATGCAACAACCTGCAAAACAACTTCAAGCCTTTCTCAAACCAGTTTCACTACAACTACAAGATTGATATTTATAAAAGAAGAAAACATCAAATTGTAATCAGATTTGAAACATATATGAACAAATCATATTTGGAAAGGAAGAATGTCTAATATTTATTAATGAATGAATCAAGTACATAAACTTATACCTTCCTTCAAGCATGGAACTTCATGAAACCAAGATTCAAGGTCTCCTGCTCCTCTTCTCCAAGGATCCCAACCTCTAATAAGATGTGCTAGGGTTTACAAGAAACTAGGGCACTGTTGACTCAAACCCAGTTGATAGGGGTTCCCATCACTATCAACACCAACCCACCGCAATCTCCTTGAGCACTGGCCCAGACAGGTTTTACCCTGTCCAGCAACACCTGCAGAGCAGATGAGGTCTCGCCCGAGGCGATCAAGGGAGAGTGGACAGAACCATGTTTCCGCCGAATGAAGGAGGATGATTGCGGCAACAATTACTTAAATTATCACAGCATTCAAAATAGGTTTATTCAATCAAGATTAACATCATTCGTATTCATAGCATCATTCAACAAAAACATTCATCGCGACAAGTATAACATTAAAGTATTGACTGCAGCAAGAAATCATCGCAACATGCATTAACATAAAAGGTAAACAGGGAATTTCACCAAACGGTTCCATCATGTCATATTAATTCAGAAAACCTGGATACAACATCTCTGCAAAGCCATATTTTAGAAATGTCTCTTGATATCACATACAGACTCAAAGATGTGCGCAAACACCATCCACAAATCATACCCAGATCAGATTATCCAACACTTACAACTCATGTCTATATATATGCTTCCGCCTTTATAATGTTTGTCCACTTACTAACAACTTCCTAACCGACAGTTGGACAAATGACCCAAAATCTAACTGGCACAGTCCAAATGACCCAAAAACACGCCTACTGCGGTACAATTAGCCAAAAATTACATATCATATGGTCCAATGACCCAAAAACCCGCATTCTGCGGTACAATCGACTAAAAAATACATAAAATAATTCATCCTTCTTCCTTCTGCCACCTCTTCTGACATGTCGTAGCACCGACGATGTTGTGATTCTTCCTTACCAAACTTCCTGCCAATAGGCCCCCAACACAATCTTGTGGCTTGCCCTCGAGCCACGTCAACTGGACATGGTGTATTCTGTGGTCTTCACTTTGAAGTCCTCATACTATTGCGCGACTGTCGTCACCATTTCCTTGACTTCCGTAGCTATCAATTGACTATCGACCACATCTTCTGCAGATGGATGCGCAGTGAGATTTGCCGTCACCTGTTGACGACCCTTCTGTACTTCCTGAAGCACTTCACTAACCTTGGTCATGAATTGTCCCCCAAAATCCTGCAACTGCTCCAGCTACGCAGCACGCTTCTTATGGCACTCATAAGTCTTGGTGACTCATTGCTGCAATTCCTTTAAGTCCTGAGACTTGGCGACCTATTCCATAGGTGGCATTGTGCACATGGCTTCCTTGAGTGTTGCCAACTGTCCTACTGCATTCTGTCGATACTTGATCAACCTGCTTGTCCTAGACAATTTGGCTCCAGAACTGTACGATATCGACTGTGAGCTTCGTCACGGCCTTTTATAGCTCCTCCATCTGAGTTATGACCTCCTCAATCACCCTTTTTCTATCATCGAATTCAACTTGAGGCATACCAGGATTCACCTGAGCCTTCAACTCTTGATTCTCCTTCCGCAACTGGACAATGGAATCCCCTAGTCGCTGCACCCATTGGAGCACATCTAACTCTACAATCGGCTCCTGCACATGCTGACATGCCTCAACAATAGCCGTCTCGACCCGCACGCTTTGATCCCACAGACAGGCCTTCTCCGCAATCAGGAAATCATGTTCCTTCTTTAGTCCTTCGATTTCACGAGCCTTCTCATCCCGTTCTTTCTTAATGTCTTCTTTGAGCTCATCCACAACCTGTCGTGCTGAAGCAGCCCTTCTGTTCAATTCTGCAATGGTACGCTCTACATCGGCCTCGCTCTCCTGCAATCGTAGACACATACCACTAATCTCCCGCAGTTGGTCTGTCATCTCCTGGCTGGTAGTTGCCTTCATAGTGGTCAACCCTTCCACTGGAAATGTGTTCACATTGATGGTCACCTTCTCCAACTGCTACATCAAGGCATTCACTACCTCATCTTTAATCATAATCGCAATCGAGGGAATCTCTACATTCTTGACTCGTGGCTCGGTGCTGATTGTGCTAACTTGTGGTGCCACTATGTCTTCTGGTGCCCTCCACAAAACCATGTCATACAAAGATTAAACACAAGCCGTGAGCGCATGGAAGGCTTCATCTGTCGCCCTCGTCATATTTTGAGCTGCTACGGTGGATGCATCAGCGATTACTTTGATAAGTCGACCCAAGTGTGCTTCCGTCAGTAGGGGAAACCCACTGATTATTGCCGGGTCCTGGTGCCCTTTTGTTCTGTTCTCTTCCAAGGCGTGGTCACTGTCATCATCCATTGGTGTTTTGATGAACTCTTGATCGGAATCGTGATGACTGTGCAGGTCCTGTGCCGATATACGATCTTCTGGACCCTTTTCGAGCCCTCCAGCCTCAATCTCAGCCAATGCCATAGGTTCATGCCATTCCGCTGTCTAGTCGTTCACGATAGCCTCCAATGCTTCAGTCGTTACCTTATAAGGGGTCAGAAACCACTGCTGAACGGGGTCACGCCTTTCCTGCACGTAAATAGCATGCAGCTGAACCGCAAACTCCATGATCAGCTTAAACTTTGCCGTAGTTTCTTCAGATATCCACGGTACCTTTGTTGCTGCATTGCAAAGCATCTCCCAATAGAGCCAAAATAGCAATTGGAAATCCAAGAGTTGCTCAGGTTCCCATACATACCATAAGTTCGGATAGCATGCACCTCGCCGCTCTTTTGCAGTCGCAACTTCCATGCCCTCGTACACATCGGGCTCCTTCCAAGCCACAAATGCAATCAAGAGTAGCAGCCAGCTATATGTAAACAAGTCCTTGCTGGCCTGAACTCCCGCAGCATCCTCCGCCAACTAATTTAATAGAAACAAGGACCAGTTCATTTGAACACCCTCCGCACATTGTACCGCACATGCGACAATCCCCGAGTTGCATTGGTTGGGTCAACCGCCCCTAACCACCTTGCAAGATAAAATCTTGGTGCCAGTGAGTACCGCCTGATCATTAATAATATCGGTGCGATACCCACGGCCATCCATTTCCAAGAAATATTTCTTCACTAGTTGTCCTGCCCGCTTTTTATCGTTCGCCTTCCCTTGGAAGTACTGCGATGGGTTGACTCCATCTTTAGGCAACCTAGTAATGTGGGAGATCAAATCAACAGTAACCAGAATTTCTCTATCGAGCCACAACGAACCACCATGGAAGCAAGCAAGCAGCTGCTTTACACACGCATTAACTTCCTCTAGCCGCCCGAAGTGTGGCATGTTTATGAGCCCTAACAAGCCGACCTACTTCAATCCTCATTCCCAGTCTTGCTGAATCGGCGTTGCGATAAGCTGTGACCCGGGCACATATGGTGCCGATGCAATTTCTAGGTAGGCCACCATATCATGATCATCGTATCATAGGTGCATCAACGCCGGCACAATATCAACAGATCACTCCATTCCAACAGGGAGTGCTAGCATCTTCACGCCATACTTCTACTTCGGGTTCAGCTTGCGTGGGGTTGCCTCCGACTGACTGGGAGGGAGATACCCAGGGATGTCAACAGCCGACAGTCCCTCCCATGGGGAAGACTCATCAATGTGGCGACTGGAATTCCCTACCTGCCCCTAAGCTTCTCCTACCACTACGGTAGATGATCTAAGTTGCCTCTTGCTCTGCAGGGACTCAGAATGCTGACCCCCCCCGACGCTTTTTGACAATGACTGACGCTCCCACCGACATGTTTGCAACTTCTGCCTCAAGATTGATGTCTCCCGCAGATGCAACTTCTGCCTCAAGATTGACATCTCCCATAGATGCAACTTCTTCCTCAATTACAATCCTAGTGAAAGGAGACTCAACCTCACTGCTAATCTCTACTTTTTCTATCTCTCGTGGCATACGTTACGCAGCGCTCTCAACTGATAGCTTCTTTGTCCTAACAACACTCTACAAGTTCAACTGAACCTTTCCCAACACACAACTGCACTCACCCAGCTATAACAATACTCTTCAGCTCTGCATAGGCACTTAACAACTAAAATCTCAGTGTCCTTCGACCAACGTCTACTCGTTTTTATAGCCTCCATTCAAATCCTTCATAATCATCACTAAATCTTGCATTAACACAACCGAAATCCTGTATTAATGACGCAAATCCGACGTTGATCCTGTCAACCGATCGGTCGGATCCGCCATTAATGCCCATCATTTGAACAAGCGTCGTTAATTAACTGTTTTTACTTTTGGCATTTATTGCTGATTTGACCCGATCACGACCCTGCTACTTGTCACAGACCGCTCCTAACTTGCGACACGAGCCTCCCTACTTTCGCATTCTGTTCCTGTCGGTGCGCCAACCTACCACTGATCTACTTGCATTTTTTTTCTTTTTTTTTTCCCAATGCGACTCAGGCATCACACTGTTCCAAGCCCGACTGATAGGGCTTCAACCTGCTACCATTAATCAACTCAGGGAGCATCGCTCCATCCAACTGCTGCAACTGTACCGCTCCACTTGAAGTTATACTACTGATGTGATACAGACTAAGCCAATGCATCTGCAATTTTCCTGGATGTTTCATAAACTTGCTGTCATACAATAGCACCAAATCACCCTGTTGAAACTATTTGCTTTTGATGTGGTGATGTCACGTCCCAAATTTGGCATTGGGTCACAATGGCCTAATCACATTGGCCCTATTCATTATAGTTTTTCAAGTTGATGCTAAAGGTCAAATAATTGCCAAGGAGGAAAATTACTAATTTCCTAGGTTTGGGGTGGAAGCTTTGGGATTTGGAATAATGGGGATAATAAATGATGTTTGAACATTAGAATGTCATAAATATTTAATAAAGGATCTAAATAAATATATACAAGTGAAAATCAAAGTGGCATTTGATGATGAAGACACATGGAGGAAGTGGGACCCACATATGGCTAGATTTTCCCACTACACTTGGCATCATTCTCTCACCAATTCGAATTCAAGGTGAATGGTAACATACTTGGGGGAGTCCAAAAGCTATTATTCATGGAATGACTCATCCAAGGTTGAAATATAGAGGAAGAGTAACTCCCATGGAAGAGGAAGAGGCAATTTGGAGCTAGTGAGACACTTGGGCTAGATTCCCTAGCTCTATGACAACAATGATGAAGATGCTATGACACCTATGACACAAATCAGACCTGAAGGATGACATATGACATATATGACATGTCAGGGCTAAAAATAGACTCCAAGAGGGCGCTCAAGGGTGTTATGGCAGCTAATATGCTTCCACATGTGATTTGGTGGAAGTGGGAGACTAGGAATTGTTGTACAAGTGGCGTTCTTTGGAATCTCTTCCCAACTTGAGTTGGCATGAGTCTCTCGGAAGGAATTCGACCCATGGAGTACATTATAAATTTATAAATTTCAATAACAAAGAATGAAAGGATATTTTTGATCATTTGTAGAATTTGCAATTGCATTTGTGTAGAGGGAGAGCTAGTGGATGACTAGTTTCTTGCCTTAGCCAATTTCGAGGGTGAAAGATTCCCATCCAAGTTGGTAATTGGAAAGGCCATTAAGAACTTTAATTTGGAGCTTTAATGGATTCTTTATTTGCAGGTGTAAGCTACAGGGCAGCTGATGGTTTCTTCTATTGCAGCTCACTCCTTCAACCATTTTCAGTTTTGATGGCATATTCTTGATCATTAAGGGAGGGCGTTTTTGGCGAGCTATTGTACTCTTTGGGGGAGATTATAATGCCCATTTATTTTTTAATATGAATTAAATACTCTGTTCTTCAGCTTTAGAAAGTTTCAGGTCGAAATTCCAAGTAGAAATGTAAAAATCTCATTTTTAATGAAAGAACAGTGCCATTTCCCCACTACCTTGTTGTGAATCAATGTAATGCTGATGATTTCGAATGAATGGGTGATTATATGATGAATTTGTGATTAATGGACTTCCATGGATTTATTTTACAAGTTTCATGTACTGTACTTGAGCATTTGAAGTATTTTAACTCAGTTAATTGCATTGGGAGAAGAAATAATGTCATTTCCCCAAGGGTTGAATTGGTGATTTTTGCAGCTGAATGGGAGATGGTTGGAATAGATATAATAATCAATTAATGGTGCAAATGAGAACTTAATAACAATCTTAATACATTCCCTATCTATATTCATAAATTTTAGTGGGTTTGGAGGCATTTGGGAAGCCATTTTCAATACTTACCCCATGGGGATTCGAACCCCAAATTACTAGTAAAATTGCATACTTGGTCTAGAATCTTAAGAGAGTTTGTATAGGTATTTTGGTGGCCATATATCATCCCTGAAAATCATATTGAATTCCTAATAACATTCATACACCTTCCTTCAAGATTTGAAGGCATTTAGAGTCAATTTGAGACCTAGAGACCAATACTAGTCGAAGAGAAATTACTAGTAAAGTTCCCTACATTGGCCAGAATTGAAAGAGGATTTGTTGAAGTATTTTAAAGGTCCAAAAGCATCCCTAAAACACATATTTATGTTCTAAAATCATCCATATACCTTCTCAGAATATTTGGGAGCAATTGGAGCAATTTGGGGACCTAGAGCTCAAAACTAGTCAAAGGTCTAACCAGGGAAAAAAATGAAAAATTGTCATTTTAATAAAATTACTAACAAGGGAGATTACAGTGTTATCAGAGCATGGTCCTTGCACCTGTGGATTAGGTACATACATTCAAGAATAATTGGCAGCCATGTCTTACTATTATGATGAATCCTGTGAGTACAATTTTTATAAGGAATATGTAGATGCTTATGAGCAATATGAAGCAGAATGTGAATGGTACGAGGAAGAGGTGCCATCATGCAACACTTCTTACAATTTCAAGAGAAATGAAGATTATTCTTATGAATTTAAATCTGATGAATATGAGTGTGTCACACCAACCAAGGATAATTCTATGAGTGAGTTCCAAAGATGGAGAGAAAAATATAAAACCTTGCCCCAACAATATCAAAAATATCAAGAATATCTTGCTTCGAGCAAAAATACACAAAATGTCATGTCTTTTGAGTACTATGCTAAACATGTTTTTGAAAATAAGCCGAAAAATGAAGATGTGGAGTTAGTAAAGAAAGGTTTATTCCCTTCTTGTCAAGAACCTTGGAGTGAGTATCATACATATGTGCATGAAATTATGTCCCACTTGAGGAGAGCTTTTGGGAATTCTTCAAAAAGAGATTCCAAAGATATTGATCATAAGGAAAATAAGGGGAAAAATGAATCATCTTGCTTGAAAGATAAAAATGAATAGACATCACAAGAGCATGAAGAAGATTCTATTGAAAATATGGAAGATCATTTCGAGACAACTTCTAGCTTAGACATGAACGAAAGAGCATCTACTGATGGATGCTTAAACTATGAAGGAGTATCTACTGATGGGTGCTCACACCTCTATGTTGGTGACATAGAGTATCTCCATTAAGCATGATAATGAATACCTTGTAGCAGTTGAAGAAGAACCAAGATCAACTTCCCCATCACCACTTGAGCTTCATGAAGTTGGTCCAAGCAAAAATGAAGAAGATCAGGAGGTTCATTTGCAAGAGCCTCATTTTCTTGAAGGCTCCTTAAAGATGAATGAAAAGAAGATCCAAGAGTCCCTCAGTATTCTCCATGACACTCAAGCATTGTGTTGTTGCAGCAACACCCCCCCAAAATTTTGTTCATATTGGGGCCCCTCCTTTCATTTTGTAGAAAGTTTGCCTAAGAAGCCATCCCAGCCGTTAGCTGTGTTTTTTTCAACATAAAATCTTTTTTTCCCAAACCAAGCATCTTGCCATTGACCTTTCCATTTTTCCCCAAGGAACCAAAAGGGAACTTAGAATTCTTCCCAATGTTTTGGAGTCTCTCGAGCTATCTCCCCGCAATTGCAGAAGCCACACGCGCAACCTTTCCGAAAGGAGACTTAGATTTTTTCGATTGGAAAACTGCGGGAACAATGGGACAATACTTCCCGAAACGACGGAGTTCTTCGCTCAAGCCTTCCACAACCGCGGAAAGATTCGAGTTGTTCTCCCGAAATGGAGGGAATAATTCGCATTTAGCTCCCGAGAGGGACTTAGAAAACTTTGGTTTTGTTTATAAAGAGATTCGGTTTTTACCCTCCCGAAACGGCGGGGGAATTCAAGGAAACCGCTCGAAACTGGCGGAAGCCGCCGTGATATCTCTCCGAAAAGGAACTCAGATTTTGGCCATAAGTTGCGGAAACCATTGGTGAAATCTTGCCGAAATGACGGAGCAATTCAAGCCTTTCTCCCGAAATGGCGGAAGCCATCCGCATAAGCTTGCCGAAATACCACGAAGAAATTCACGAACTTCTTCCGAAACTGTGAAAGTGACTTAGAATATTTTGAAAGAACTTTCCAGAACGAGCCGAGGAAGCTTCGCCGAAGCTTTCAGCCTTTGCTCTCGAAACCGCGGAGGCTCTCGGGCTACCTTTCGAAACAGAGAATTGGCAAATTCGTTCCGAAACAACGGAAGGGTTTAATATTTGCTTTCGAAACTGCGGGAGCCATTCGTCTAAACCGCCGAAAAGACTTAGAAAGGTCTTCGTTAAGTAATCGCGGAAGCCGCTGAGGAATTGCTTCCGAAGCGGCGGAGCTGTTCAAATTTTCTCCCCGAAATAGCGGAGGTGTTCGTCATAAGTTTTCCGAAAAGGGGAGTTAGGTTTCGTTGAAAATTTGCGGAACGCGCCAGGAGAATGTTGCGGAACCTTTCATCATTTTCTCTCGAAATGGAGGAAACTTTCGCCATGTCGTCCCGCAGTGGCGGAAGCCGCTTGTTTAAAACTCGTGAAAAGAACTCGGAAACTTTTCCAAAAGATCGCGGAGGAGCTCGAAGAAGCCGCTCGAAATGCGCAGGAGCCATCCGTTCACCTTCCCCGGGACCGCTAAGCGTCTAAGTTTCGAAAATTCGTGAAGTCTCGGACGTCGCGGAAGGCATTCACCAAAGCCTTCCGCAATCGCGGAAGCCTTGTGAGGAAACATTTCCCGAACCCTTCCGAAACGCCGGAACCTCTTCCTCTCCGCTACCGCGGAAGCCCGTTTTCAAAGTTTTGCGCACGATCATTTTGGTGCGGAAGAGGTCCACCTTCTCCTCCCGGCACAGCGAAATCTTCCGCTACATCCTCCCGCAACGGCGGGAAAGATTCACCAGTTTGCCCCGCAAGAGGCGGTCGCACGCAAACCGAGACGACCCAATAATCGACGGCGTACGATGCATTTAAAACCGGTTTTAAACCTCACCAACCGAATTAATGCCCCACACGTGCCTGGCCCATTTAAATAATTGACGGGGTACGAGCCAACCCATTGTCATTTTGTTTTAAAGACAAAGCCATTGGACGACGCGCGATCGCTCCAGCTCACCCCGCTCATCCGCGTTCGCGGCCACCTCGTTCAAATGATCCCCACGGTGCCAGGTAGGATTTTAAACTTGGAATTCGCCCCTTTTTACGGTTTCCAGTTGCCGTTGAGCTGTCTTTGTTTGAAAACGATGGGTCTTGGTGGGATTTTGACGGGCAAAACACCCGTCAAGGGCTATGTTTTTCCCGTCAGATGCAGTTGAATGAAGTTCTCGTCATACAAAATCGTCATATAAAGTAGGCATTGGCTAAAACATTAACATTTTTTTTTTTATTGAGTAGAGACGGTTGGTGCGGGCGGTTAATCTTGTTCCATTTTAATCCCCAGGCCGCGCACCTCGTTGTGGGGAGAATTTGTCGAAACCCCATAGGCTTTTCATGTCCCCGGCCGAGAGCTCAGAACGTAAAACCCCGGGCCCTTCCGTAAACCTCAGTCCCAACACGCCCTCTACCCAAGGCAAAACCTTGTCTCAAGCGCCATTTCCCCGTTCAAACCCCGTGAGCGTTCAAGTCACGCGAGCCGAAACCCGAAGCGATGGCCACCCTAGCATTTCCCGTCAGTATGCCCCCGGCGCCATCACCCTCGCTCAGACTAGAGTTTCCCATAGAGCACCTCGGCGGGTGCCGTGCGTGACCATAGCATTCGAAGCCCTCATCGAGTCGAAAGTGCGAAAGGGCTCCCTTGTCGTCGCAAAGTCTTTCCAACCCGAGTCTCCCCGCCATTAACTTTTCCAGCCGCAGTGATAACGAAAGACACCCCATCCCCGAGGGCAGAACCGAAAACCAATTGCTTCCGCAACTCGCCTATCGATCCGAGAACAAAATGTGTCCGCGACATAGCCTACCCCTCAAGAGCATTCCAAACTCATCCTTTTAAGAGATTCAAATGTTTCAATTTATGTTTCATGTTGAAATAACGTTTTGCTTCCTAAATATACAACTTCATTGTACTTGTCTCATTGATATCTTAAAACAATGATGCTCTCTGATTAAAACCTCATAGTATGTTGCTCAATTTCATAATGACTTGTATATGGGTGTTATCAGGGATAAATCAAGATGCCGAAAACCGGTAAGAAGAAAGCTAAGATGACAGAAAAGAAACCTGCCCCTCTTAAAACTGAAACTTCACTCCAAGACACTAGGTGCACCACTGGTGTCCCTCCAGAAATCAGATGGGGTGACATCTACAGAATGATCCGGGACTAGGAGATCCCAGATATGTTGTTAGAAGAAGGGCCAATTTATCTGAACATCAAATCCTCAGGCATAACAAGAGCTGCCACCCGCCCTGAGCTGTTCCCCTGTGCCGAAGTGATCGGATGGATACTCCAGCATGCCGATGCTGAAGGCAGAGTAATAAATGACAGCGGTAAAGTGGCTATTGCCTCATTTCAACCCGCGTACCTTGCGGCAGCCTACAAGTTTCCCCAGGTCCAACAAGCTCTGACTGATGAATGGCTGATCCAAATGAACAACGTCGAAATGGCTAAGAAGCTACTAATAGCAGGAAAACATTTGAGAAAGAAAGGGAGTGATAAGTACGACGTACGGAATCTAAGAGCTCCTTTTAGATTGATTGCCCTGATGCTGTGCAGAATCTTCGGCATGCCCGATGGCACAGTGTACAAGATTCAGTGGGTCCCTATCATCCACTACGTAGCATTTAAGGGAACCGTGTTTGACTGGGCCACTCTCCTGTCAGATAGTTTGGCCTCAATGATAGTAGCTGCAAGGGAAGGACTAGCCGTGAAGAAGGCTGAATTCTTCATGTCTTCATATCTGATAGATTGTATCTTAGCCAAGATAGACTTCCCCAAATTGGGCTGCACATGGGATAAGGCCACCGTGCCGGTCTATATCGCCTTCAAGATGTTGTGGGCTCAGAATTACAAGCCCAGCTACAAACTCATCTGCGAGGGGTTCATAATGCCCCTGTATGAGAAGATGTTCAAGGAGGAACCTAGCTGCTTGTCAGAGAACGCTCTGGAAGTCCTTGAGAATTACGGAGATTTCTACTTTTCAGAGCAGGGCACATACCTAAGAATGTTTGGAGGGACTAAGCCCCCATACATTTTTCCACAGTATGCCACAGATTATGTGGTCCTCAAAGAAGCAGTAAGGAAAATCTTCCTGGATGGGATTGGAGCAATGCTCCACAAACAGCATAAGGCTTCCTTTCCCCCTCTACCTTTCTGCATAGGTGCTTACAAGTTCTCGGGGGTTGCCTCAGCTGAAGAGTTTGTTCAAGAGTTGAAGGCCTTCCATTTCGGTGAGGTCATCTTCCACAGGAACGATAGAAAGGGTAAAGTGGGCCGAGCATTGCAAAGACATCTACGCTCATTTTGAATACTCGCATTATCCCGATGCCGAGGAAGAGGCATTAAGAGGCATTAGCAACATGTCTGAACTACGGATCTGTCGCCAAAGCACTGGAGCAAGCTCTAGTTCAGTCAGGACCCAGAAGACCAGTCAATAGCAGGAGAAAGAAGCTGAAGATGCCCGAGCTCAGGAAGAGCTCAGATTACGGGAAGAAGCAAGATTACTCCAAGAAGCTGAAAGCTCTAGATTGCAGCGGGAGGTGGAAGAAGCTAGGTGGAAGCAAGAAGCTGAAGCAGCAAGATTACAGCAGGAAGCTGAGGTGGCAAGGATGCAAGAAGAGGCGGAAGAGGAAAGTCGGCGGAAAGAAGCTGAGGAAGCCCAGAAGCAGAAAGAGGCATAAGCTGAAGCAGAAAGGAAGGCAGAAGAGGACCGAAAAGCGGAGGAGGATGCCCGAGCAGGTGGGTCCAGTGTCCAAGATATGGATATAGACACCTCTCAAGCAGGTGGCTCTGGTACCCAAAAGGAAGGAGTAGACCCTGCTTAGGAAGTCCGTACCCCACCTATGGAAGAGGACATAGACATCATAAACCGACCAATTGTCCCGTACACTCCATCGGGAAAGCGTACGGTGTCCAAATGGAATGAGTTTGTCTATGATAAGAAAAGAAAAGCAATGGTCCTCCAATCAGAAGAGAGGATTAAAAGTCCCTTCCATGAAGACATTGTTACTCACCGAGAGGTCACTGTCATGCAGAACACAAATCAAGATCCCATTGCTATGGCATCTGCAGTTATAGCAACAGCAATGGCATCATTTGCCAATGTAGACGTTATAGTTAAAGAAAATATATTGACAAAGAAGAGAGCACGCACGCTGCAACAAAATGTGGCTAATGAGCAAGCCCAAAGAGATCTGGTAGTAAACAAGTATAATTGCTTGTACGCTGAGCATAAGGAGCTGTCAAACAAGTACAGCCAGCTGGAGGAGGAAAAGGACCAGCTAACACTCCAAATGATGATTGTGGAAGCGGAGAAGAATGGAGCAGAAGAAAAGGCATCTCTGCTAGAAGCAGACAAGCAAGCATTAGCTGAGCGTTTAGAGCAAGCGGAGAGCAGAGCAATGGACATATCTCCCTTCCACGAGCTGTCATGCAACATCCTGCAGCAAGTGTATGGCTCTTAAGACCTAATCACTGATGAGGTGTGCAAACTCAAGGCCATGGTGGTTAGGATAAAAGAAATTAATGCGGAAGCCCATAGGCTCAAAGCAAAGAACACCCGCGTTAAGGCCAATATCATTAGCCAGATGGCATGGAGAGAAGGAAAAGGGGGTTTCCCTGCACATCTCCCATTTAAATCTGTGGACAATTTTAATGAGGACGTAGCACTGCTGGAGTTTGGAAGAAACTGTTCCAGTAAGCTGATGGCCAGTGTGCAAAGAACAACCGATAAAATCAGCAGTCTCTACTAGAGGCTCCAAGAGGCACATGCCAAATGCACATTGAGTTTCCCTCAATCCCTGGAGGACTTTCCGAAGAAGGAGCAACGCTTGTCCCAACTAAAGGCAGAATTGGGCGTTCAAACGGAACATGTAAAGAGGATTGATGTCCTGGCTGCTGATGACCTCCAACGTTATATTGGATCGACATCACTCCACAACCATCTATTGAAGGAAGTGCATCAAATTGCAGTAGCAGAAGTTCAAAGCATTAAAGCAGAGCTCGGGAAGAATGTGACTTCTCAGAAAATCTTGTTCCCTGCTGCAGCAAACACAGTCATTAGGGACACAGGTGTGTGGTACAACTACATAGCAGAGGAGGAAAGGAAAGCTGCAGCAGCAGCAGGAGCATCAGCAGATCCAGGATCCTCTTTCCCGGCAGTCATTCCAGAGACTCCAGCTAGCTCAATCCCTCCTTCCCAGGCACAATCAGCAACCTCAATGGACTTGGGAGACCCTTCCCCAGCTGAGGCTCATGCACAAGAGTAAAAGAGGATGAATTCAGTTGAGCAACTCTCTTCAGCCAAACACGTGCCCAGTAGGGAAAGCTTTGGTATTTGCCAATTTTCTGCCATGTATATTTTGAATATGTAAGGCGTAAGCCATGGGACAGCTGTCCCTATTTTTGTCAAAAACAATTTTTGTAAAGCGAAGTGGTCATTTTTGATGGTCGATTATAGAGGAAATTCTTGTAAATGACAGGTGTAGGATGCTAGGTGTCAGCCCAAAGGGCAGATTTGTAGCTATAAAGAGAAGCTAGGAAAGATTAGATGGACTTTTTGCAGGGAATGAAATTGGGAAACCTTTACGAGTTACCTTGTACTGTTTTCTGTAAAATTGCATTTTCTAATAGAAGCCACGGGAGATGGACGTTTTGCATGGGATGTTGGACGGCTGTATGTTGGACTACTCTAATGACTACTGTTCTGTAATGTGAGATCATTCTTATCACCTGAACTATTTCTTTGTATTAATGATTTTGCTCCCCCCAGTGCATACGTTTATTTATTTATTTTGTGAACAATGAATGCGTTTCACATTAAATCAGGAGCTACCTGTTGATGTCTTTATCATTGCTATAGATTTCTCTTCTAGATCGAATGGATAACTGTTCTTTCTGCAGAAAAACTCGTATGGCTCATTGTTCATACCTTTAAATCGCTCCTTGCAGGGATCTTTGAATTTATTTTCAGTTTGTTTTCATTTAGATCTATTTCTTCATGCTTTCTACGTAGATTAAATAATCTTTTGCTTTTTTCTGTTGTATGAGCAATAGATGCGTTCCATGTTGAATTAGAAGCTATCTTCTAAAGATCTTTATTTTGCTGTGGCTTTAATCGTGAGAGTTAACAGATATCTGTTCCTTCCTTACATTATTTGTTATAGCTCATTGCTCATCACTTAGACGCACCCCCTGCAGGGATAGGTAGATTTATTCCAGCCTCTAGAATTAGATATGTTGTAATTGCATCTAGATCAGATATAATTTAGGCACTTGCATCTCATTTAAAAGACATAAAACCCAAAAGAAAGGTGGATCAGGCCATAACCGGTAGAATCGGATTTAAACTCCAAACCCACGGTTGCCGGAACCGTTAACCGAACGGATTCCCTACACCAAACGGGAGATAGTCTAATTGGGACCGTCTCTCGGGGAGAATCCCTTTCTAATTGATGCCACGATATCCGAGGCATCAACAATTTTTGGCGCTAGAAGGAGGGCCTGAAAGTGCATGGCTGACAGAGGAAAATCTTCCGCGGTCATAGATAACACCGAAAACCCGCTTAAAGAAAGCATTTCAAACAGCCCAGATCTTGGATTAACAGATCAAGAACGCCTCATTTCTGACCCTGAGCCTCAAGAAGCTTTATATGTTGTCCCTTTTACAGAAATCGAATATTTGAGAAGACATACCAGATCCTACGTTAGGCAGTTAGGTGGTTTAAACGCTGTCAAATTCCTCCCTAAGAAAACTACACCTAGAAAGGACCCACAATACACCCGGGATTCAATTCTCGTTCAAAGTTTTGAAGAGCTGGTAAATCTGACTTTGGAAGAAATTTCAGACACTCTTGACAAGGCAGATCCTGAAAACTCAGAAAAAATTTCAGACTAAGAAAATCTTGAAGAAATTACCACTCCCAAGAGTACTCCACAGGAGTCACCCTCCAATTCTCCACCAGGATCTCCACATCCTAACCAAAACATGGTTGTACCTGCTTGGAGAGCAAGGGGAGCACTGAACCTAGCTGGACCATTCCATAACCTTCCAAAAAACCCAGAAAAGGTCTTGCCTAAGTACGATCCAGGGAAGGCCATCTCGGCAGAAGATCACCTCAAGAGTTTTTACCTAGCTCTGAACCTTTTGAACGTACAACATGAAGACGTAGTCTGCAGGTTGTTTCCATATACGTTTGAGCCAAAAGTATCGTCATGGTACTTTAGCCTACAACCCAGCTCAATCTCCAGTTGGGATGAATTCGAGAATTGTTTCTTGAAGAAGTACGGAAACCAAAAGACCGTAGCTACACTCATGAAAGAACTCTTATCCATGAGGATGGAAAAGAAAGAAAAGGTTCAAGATTTCAATCAAAGATTCACAACGCTGTTAAATAACTTCAGTGAAGCTAATAAACCAGCCGAAGAATCTCTGATTGAATACTATACAACCGCTCTTGATGGACCCATAGCAATGTTTGTAAAGAGGTCCAAGAAAACTACCCTGATAGAGAACTTTGAGGAAGCTAGAAAGGTAGAAGAGGAGGCTGATAGCATTGCTAAACATGCCTTAGATATAGAACCAAAACCAGCAGCTAGCAAAAAACCTTTGCTGCTCACTAGAGGCAAAGAAGAAACATCTACGGACATGGAAAATGTAGTCAAAATGATGCAAAAATTATCTAACAAGATCGTAGATATCGAGAAAGACAAAGCTTCTAGCACATCCAGGAAAACTTTCAAGCCATTTTATAAAAGAGGGGAAGACGGAGAGCAGACTCATCCACCTATGAACGCTGCCCCTGTTTTGAACTTGAATGAGATTGGAATGGAAAACTTCTGCACTTTTCACCAAGAACCACATTCGAAAAAGAGCTGCCCGCAATGGATTAATTCCATGAGCTTAGTCATGAACCAAATGTTAGATTCTCAGATCCCAGACCAGGATGATCCTCCAGAGGAACCAAGCCCTGAGTTAGAGGAACCAACCCCGGACACCACTATGGTGTTGTGGGATTGGGTACCTATGACTCAACTAGTAGAAGAAGATCACATAGATAGCTCTCCCTCTACCATAAATGTTGCTACTCGCAGCAAGGGCCCAATTGCGGATCCTGTGCCAGTCACCGTTCCCCATAAGCCTAAAATTTCAAAAGATCCGCTTAGGAGGCATATACAAATCATCCCACCACAGCCCAAAGTTAACCAAGCAGCGGCCAAACAGCCAAACGCTGACAACATAGTTCAGCCACCTAAGGTCACAATGAGCAAAACAGATCAGCCTAGTCAAATTAAGAACGAATCTGATATAGGATACGATATTATTGAAGATATCAAGAAGGTCAAGGCAAACGTATCAATATTTGACATGTGCAGCCTGCCCCATCAATGAGACAAACTGCTCCATGTTTTACAACCGAAAACCAGCACTACATTAACGGATTCTCAAGACAATCCCGAAATTAATGAGGCTAGCATCGGTGGGAAATCCAAATCTCAAACATTGCCTTTCCTATTGACTTTTGAAATTTTTAATCACAATGTTCACAACTGTTTGGTGGAATCTGGAGCTTCTTCAAACGTTATCCCACTGTCAATCTGTAGGAAAATTAATGGGCAGCCTGTGCCATCTCCAGCTCAAATTATCCAATTAGATAGGATTGCTGTTAAAGTAATTGGGGAGATGAAAGACGTTCTAATTAGATTGTCAGCTGATCCTAGAGTCTGTCAATTTATTGACATAATGGTGGTCGATATTCCTGAAGCTTATGGACTGATTTTGAGTAGGGATTGGTCTACCAAGCTGAGTGGCTACTTTGCTACCGATTGGTCTCATCTATGGCTTCCTTATCAGAACAGACAGAATCAGATTAAAGTTCTTAGGGAACCTCATATGAAACAAAACGTAACCCAGTTAGAAGAAAAAAATGAGGCTGTAACCTTCTCTTCCTCGGTCCTGGGAAATTACTTCTTAGAAATGGATCCGGGTAACTATCAATCTGAAACCATTAGCCATGAATCAGATAAACAGTCCGATCTCCTTCGCTTCTCCCGGACTGATGAGATGGATTGTAACATAGTTAACTTAGTCACTGACATAGATCACAAACAAACTAACTTAGTTGAATCTAAAGATATCTTTTGGACATTATACTTTGATGGTTCTAAAACTCTGGAAGGATCCGGAGCCGGCTGTGTTCTAATGGATCCAAAAAGAAACAAGTATTTTTTGTCTTGTAGATTAGAATTCGATTGTACTAATAACACCGCTGAATATGAAGCTTTGGTACACGGATTAAAGAAAGCCATTGGCTTAAATGTTAAATACCTGAAGGTCTTTGGTGATTCCGAGATAGTGGTAAGACAGGTAAGAGACACCATTCATTGTCTCTCACCTCATTTGAAGGGTTATCAGGCTGAGGTATGGGATTTAATTATGCATTTTGATGCTTTCAATATAAAATCAATTCCTAGATTGCAAAATTCTGCTGCTGATTTATTAGCCACATCTGCTTCTAGGTTGGTGCCGTCAAATAATAAATGCTCAATTGAATTGATTTTCAGGCCCTCCGTTCCCGATAACATCACAAATTTCAGAGTCTTCGATGATGATGAACAAATTATCAGCTTCCTAACAAACAAAGATAGCTTTCAAGGAGCTGCAATAGATGAAGAGAAACACGATGTTGATTTGATGAAGAAAGATGAGGAGAAAAGAAATTTCATGCCCAAGGGGGTAAGGTCCCTCGAAATGCTGTTCGATCTTCAAAATAAGTTCAAAAGGCCAGCCAATACCAAAACTAACAGCTCATCAATGCAACATGAGTTAGTTAATTTGGGTACCGAGGTAGAACCAAGATTTGTCAACCTTGGCAAATGTTGTTCACCAGGAGAAAGAGACAGGTTCATTAAATTGTTTAAACAATACAAATATGTTTTTGCATGGACCTATGAAGATCTGAAAACGTATGATGTCCGCATTATTCAGCATGTTATACCAATGAAAGCGAGTGTCAAGCCATTTCAGCAGCAGTTAAGAAGGATGCATCCTACTCTAGAACCGCTGATCCAAAAGGAATTAAAGAAGCTCCTGGACGCTAAGATAATATTCAAAGTTCGGCATTCTGAATGGGTTGCAAACTTGGTTCCCGTCAGGAAGAAGTCAGGAGAGATAAGGCTATGTGTAGATTTCAGAAATTTAAACAAAGCCTCGGATAAAGACAACTACCCCGTACCTTCAATGGAGCAAATCCTACAAATGGTGTCAGGATCCGAATTGTTTTCTCTCCTCGATGGTTTCTCTGGCTATAATCAAGTGTTATTAGCCGAAGAAGATCGTCTCAAGACCACTTTCAGAACTAAGTGGGGAACTTTCGCTTACAGAAGAATGCCATTTGGTCTGATAAATGCAGGAGCCACATTCCAAAGGGTGATGGATATTGCCTTCCGAGGATTGGGGGGGCAATGTGTTGTTGTTTACTTAGATGATGTGACAGTCTTTTCGAAGAAAAGGGAAGATCATGTTGTTCATCTGAGGCATATCTTTGATCGTTGCCGGAAGTATGGAATTTCCCTGAATCCCAAAAAGAGCGTGTTTGTTGTGCCCGAAGGTAAGCTCTTGGGTCATATCATCTCCAAAGGGGGAGTGTCAATTGACCAAGAAAGAGTCCAGGCTATTAATAAGATTCCAATGCCTCACAACAAGAAATCTATGCAGTGTTTTATGGGCACCATCAATTTTGTCCGCAGATTTGTTCCGGATTTTGCACAAATCGTCAAGCCATTGCAACAGATGCTTAAACAAAGCATACAATTCAAGTGGACAGATTTGGAGAAAGACGCATTTAGAAATATCAAGGCAGCTGTAGCTAAAGCTCCTTCCTTAAGAATCCCAGACTTTGATAAAGATTTCATCTTGTATACATTCGCTTCAGATGACTCTCTCGCAGCTGTACTCACGCAAAAGGTGGAGTTGGGGGACGAATACCCAATTTCGTTTATGAGCACTGGTCTACAGGGGGCTGAGCTGAACTACCCCGTAGTCGACAAACATGCATATGCGGTCTTTAAAGCAATCAAACAGTTTAGGCCATACATTCTGAAGAACAGAACTAAAGTCATAGTTCCCCACCCAGCTGTCAGATCCCTTTTTGTTCAAAAGGAGTTGGGAGAAAGGAGGGGGAATTGGGTCACAGCTCTGCAGGAGTATGATTTGGAATTTAAACCAGCTACAATCATCAAAGGACAGGGCCTGTGCAAATTACTTGCGGGAAGCTCAACTAATGAAGAACAACATTGGTAGAATGAAGTTGAGTTAAATTCGGTTGAGGTATGTCATATCTTCACAACCCCCCAGTCATGGTATAGAGATCTGGTGCACTATTTGCAGCAGGGGTATTTACCTGAGCACTGGAATTCTAAGCAAAGAAGAGCACTCCGCTTGAAATCAGCACCTTATCAAATCATTGATGGGATTCTTTTCAGGAAGAATTATGATGGAGTTCTTCTCAGATGTTTGGAAAAAGAAGATGCAAACAAAGTTGTCAAAGAATTGCATGATGGCCCCGCAGGTGGTCATTATTCAGGAGAGACGACAACACACAAGATACTGAGAGCTGGTTATTATTGGCCCACTTTGTTCCAAGATGCCCACACATACGCACGAAACTGTGATGTATGTCAAAGAAGCACTGGGAAGCTACCTAAAGCCGCAAGCCCATTGCAGTCGGTCATCATCTCTGAACCGTTTGAGCAATGGGGCATAGATGTCATCGGAGAAATAAATCCAAATTCTTCATTTCAACATCGATACATCCTGATGGCTACTGACTACTTCACTAGGTGGACGGAGGCCATCCCGTTGCGCAAGATCAACGAAGACGCAGTCATCAGCTTCTTAAAGGAGAACATCATAACCAGGTTTGGGGTTCCAATTTCCCTTGTTTTTGATAATGCTACTTATTTTTCATCTTGCAAGATAAATGAATTTGTTTATGAATGGGGGATCAAGTTGCATTATTCAGCCAATTATTATCCTCAGGGGAACGGATTAGCTGAATCCTCAAACAAGAATCTGATCCGAATCCTTAAGAAAACTATGATAGAAAACCAGAGAAGTTGGCATGTAGCTCTCCCAAACGCCTTATGGGCAGATAGGGTAACCCCGAAGAACGCTTTAGGTGTCTCCCCTTTCACTCTTTTATATGGCAAAGAAGCCATCCTTCCCCCAAACATCTTACTACCATCCTTGCAGTTGTCTCAAGCCTCCCGGGGTTCTGGTAGCCAAGCCTTACAATCCAGGATTAACACCCTGCTTCAACTTGAAGAAGCCCGACAAAAGGCTAAAGAACGATTCCATCAACACCAGGACATAGTTAAGAGGTGGTTCGATAAGAGGAAATCTGGTAAAAGAGATTTTGAAGTTGGGGATTTAGTCCTGAAATGGGACCATAATCACGAAGGCAAAGGAATGCATACGAAATTTCAACATCTATGGGTAGGCCTGTACCAAATTTATGCGAAATTAGGCCCATCCACTTACAAATTGACAAATCTCGAGGGAGAAGAAGTAGCCCTTCCTCTCAATGGCCTCGCTCTGAAACAATACTTCGCATAGTCTTTTCAAGACTTCCTGTACATAAATAAAGTTTCTTTTATTTTTTCGCTTTTGCCTCCGTTTGCTTTATTTTGAGCCATTTTGTTTCTTTCATTGTCATTTGAACTTTTGCTACAAGTTTTGTTTTCTGAATACTCTTTTGGTTGAAACCCCGTTGAAGATAGCTCTCTCAAAGAAAACTCGCGACCCATGAGTCTGGAATTTTGCTCAAGTAAATTCGGTTTGTTGCGCTCTCACTGAAATGTTTAGAAGGGAGGAAGTCTACCCTGCTAGTCATACTAATCTTGTTTAATAGCAGAGACCTATGACCATCTTCGCTACTATCATTGGGCTCCACCCACTCTCACACTTTAAAGGCATCTCAAGAAGGTTGCCAAAGTTGGACCCATGGAAAGTAGCACCTCTCGAGGACATAGGCTATTGAAATGACTCCATGCTGCAGATTTAACAGCCAAAATGGCTTACATTCAAGAGTCTGTTTTCCAGAGATTCTCGCCTCAATTAAAGCATGGCTGAGACAAAAGCAAAGACATGTGAAATCAAGAAGGCTGTCCAAAAGGCCCAGCTCAAAATGGGCTCCTCTCCGTCCGTGAAGTTTGATCAAATCAATGAAATTTCTAACTCACACAAAAGGACCTTGTGGATTGAGTGGCCTAAATCAAAGATCATGTCCAAAAGAAAATATCTCTAGAAGGCTCAAACAGCTAAGCTGTCCAAAGTACAAACATCCAAAAGGATGCAAGCAGCATGGGAATGAGGAACAAGAGCAATGATGTCCATGAGAAAGTGTTGCGAATCCCGTGGAGTCCGGCAGTAGTGACCATCTGAAAGATGACCCTCCTAAAATAAATCTCATATGTTGGCCCTTGGAGAGCGGTAAAAATGTCTCGGTCAAAGCTCCCCTTTCCCCAATGACTGGCAAGGAAAGTGCTTTCTTCCCCTCATACGACTTTAAAGTGCTCAGCCGAGTAGTGCAGCCAAGATGGAGGTTTTTGATGAGTTTTCAGACCATGAGGAAGAATTTTTCAGAGATCTGTGTTCGCCAGCGACTCACCATTGTTGTTGCAGCAACACCCCCCCCCAAAATTTTGTTCATATTGGGGCCCCTCCTTTCATTTTGTAGAAAGTTTGCTTAAGAAGCCATCCCAGCCGTTAGCTGTGTTTTTTTCAACATAAAATCTTTTTTTCCCAAACCAAGCATCTTTCCATTGACCTTTCCATTTTTCCCCAAGGAACCAAAAGGGAACTTAGAATTCTTCCCAATGTTTTGGAGTCTCTCGAGCTATCTCCCCACAATTGTGGAAGCCACACGCGCAACCTTTCCGAAAGGAGACTTAGATTTTTTCGATTGGAAAACTGCGGGAACAATGGGACAATACTTCCCGAAACGGCGGAGTTCTTCGCTCAAGCCTTCCGCAACCGTGGAAAGATTCGAGTTGTTCTCCCGAAATGGCGGGAATCATTCGCATTTAGCTCCCGAGAGGGACTTAGAAAACTTTGGTTTTGTTTATAAAGAGATTTGGTTTTTACCCTCCCGAAACGGCGGGGGAATTCAACGAAACCGCCCGAAACTGGCGAAAGCCGCCGTGATATCTCTCCGAAAAGGAACTCAGATTTTGGCCATAAGTTGCGGAAACCATTGGTGAAATCTTGCCGAAACGGCGGAGCAATTCAAGCCTTTCTCCCGAAACGGTGGAAGCCATCCGCATAAGCTTGCCGAAATACCACGAAGAAATTCATGAACTTCCTCCGAAACTGTGAAAGTGACTTAGAATATTTTGAAAGAACTTTCCAGAACGAGCCGAGGAAGCTTCGCGGAAGCTTTCAGCCTTTGCTCCCGAAACCGCGGAGGCTCTCGGGCTACCTTTCGAAACAGAGAATTGGCAAATTCGTTCCGAAACAACGGAAGGGTTTAATATTTGCTTTCGAAACTGCGGGAGCCATTCGTCTAAACCGCCGAAAAGACTTAGAAAGGTCTTCGTTAAGTAATCGCGGAAGCCACTGAGGAATTGCTTCCGAAGCGGCGGAGCTGTTCAAATTTTCTCCCCGAAATAGCGGAGGTGTTCGTCATAAGTTTTCCGAAAAGGGGAGTTAGGTTTCGTTGAAACTTTGCGGAACGCGCCAGGAGAATGTTGCGGAACCTTTCATCATTTTCTCCCAAAATGGCGGAAAATTTCGCCATGTCGTCCCGTAGTGGCGGAAGCCGCTTGTTTAAAACTCGTGAAAAGAACTCGGAAACTTTTCCAAAAGATCGCGGAGGAACTCGAAGAAGACGCTCGAAACATGCGGGAGCCATCCGTTCACCTTCCCCAGGACCGCTAAGCGTCTAAGTTTCGAAAATTCGTGAAGTCTCGGACGTTGCGGAAGGCATTCACCAAAGCCTTCCGCAACCGCGGAAGCCTTGTGCAGAAACATTTCCCGAACCCTTCCGAAACGCCGGAACCTCTTCCTCTCCGCTACCGCGGAAGCCCGTTTTCAAAGTTTTGCGCACGATCATTTTGGTGCGGAAGAGGTCCACCTTCTCCTCCCGGCACAGCGAAAGCTTCCGCTACATCCTCCCGCAACGGCGGGAAAGATTCGCTAGTTTTCCCCGCAAGAGGCGGTCGCATGCAAACCGAGATGACCCAATAATCGACGGCGTACGATGCATTTAAAACCGGTTTTAAACCTCACCACCCGAATTAACGCCCCACACGTGCCTGGGCCATTTAAATAATCGACGGGGTACGAGCCAACCCATTGTCATTTTGTTTTAAAGACAAAGCCATTGGACGTAGCGCGATCTCTCCAGCTCACACCGCTCATCCGCGTTCGCGGCCACCTTGTTCAAACGATCCCCACGGTGCCAGGTAGGATTTTAAACTTGGAATTCACCCCTTTTTACAGTTTCCAGTTGCCGTTGAGCTGTCTTTGTTTGAAAACGATGGGTCTTGGTGGGATTTTGACAGGAAAAACACCCGTCAAGGCCTATGTTTTTCCCGTCAGATGCAGTTGAATGAAGTTCTCGTCATACAAAATCGTCATATAAAGTAGGCATTGGCTAAAACATTAACATTTTTTTTTTATTGAGTAGAGACGGTTGGTGCGGGCAGTTAATCTTGTTCCATTTTAATCCCCGGGCCGCGCACCTCGTTGTGGGGAGAATTTGTCGAAACCCCATAGGCTTTTCATGTCCCCGGCCGAGAGCTCAGAACGTAAAACCCCGGGCCCTTCCGTAAACCTCAGTCCCAACACGCCCTCTACCCAAGGCAAAACCTTGTCTCCAGCGCCATTGCCCCGTTCAAATCCCGTGAGCGTTCAAGTCACGCGAGCCGAAACCCGAAGCCATGGCCACCCTAACATTTCCCGTCAGTATGCCCCCGGCGCCGTCACCCTCGCTCAGACTAGAGTTTCCCATAGAGCACCTCGGCGGGTGCCGTGCGTGACCATAGCATTCGAATCCCTCATCGAGTCGAAAGTGCGAAAAGGCTCCCTTGTCGTCACAAAGTCTTTCCAACCCGAGTCTCCCCGCCATTAACTTTTCCAGCCGCAGTGATAACGAAAGACACCCCCTCCCCCAGGGCGGAACCGAAAACCAATTGCTTCCGCAACTCGCCTATCGATCCGAGAACAAAATGTGTCCGCGACATAGCCTACCCCTCAGGAGCATTCCAAACTCATCCTTTTAAGAGATTCAAATGTTTCAATTTATGTTTCATATTGAAATAACGTTTTGCTTCCTAAATATACAGCTTCATTGTACTTGTCTCATTGATATCTTAAAACAATGATGCTCTCTGATTAAAACCTCACAGTATGTTGCTCAATTTCATAATGACTTGTATATGGGTGTTATCAGGGATAAATCAAGATGCCGAAAACCGGTAAGAAGAAAGCTACGATGACAGAAAAGAAACATGCCCCTCTTAAAACTGAAACTTCACTCCAAGAAACTAGGTGCACCACTGGTGTCCCTCCATAAATCAGATGGGGTGACATCTACAGAATGATCCGGGACCAGGAGATCCCAGATATGTTGTTAGAAGAAGGGCCAATTTATCTGAACATCAAAGCCTCAGGCATAACCAGAGCTGCCACCCGCCCTGAGCTGTTCCCCTGTGCCGAAGTGATCGGATGGATACTCCAGCATGCCGATGCTGAAGGCAGAGTAATAAATGACAACGGTAAAGTGGCTATTGCCTCATTTCAACCCGCGTACCTTGCGGCAGCCTACAAGTTTCCCCGGGTCCAACAAGCTCTGACTGATGAATGGTTGAGCCAAATGAACAACGTCGAAATGGCCAAGAAGCTACTAATAGCAGGCAAACATTTGAGAAAGAAAGGGAGTGATGAGTATGACGTACAGAATCTAAGAGCTCCTTTTAGATTGATTTCCCTGATGTTGTGCAGAATCTTCGGCATGCCCGATGGCACAGTGTACAAGATTCAGTGGGTCCCTATCATCCACTACGTAGCATTTAAGGGAACCGTGTTTGACTGGGCCACTCTCCTATCAGATAGTTTGGCCTCAATGATAGTAGCTGCAAGGGAAGGACTAGCCGTGAAGAAGGCTGAATTCTTCATGTCTTCATATCTGATAGATTGTATCTTGGCCAAGATAGACTTCCCCAAATTGGGTTGCACATGGGATAAGGCCACCGTGCCGGTCTATATCGCCTTCAAGATGTTGTGGGCTCAGAATTACAAGCCCAGCTACAAACTCATCTGCGAGGGGTTCATAATGCCCCTGTATGAGAAGATGTTCAAGGAGGAACCTAGCTGCTTGTCAGAGAACGCTCTGGAAGTCCTTGAGAATTACGGAGATTTCTACTTTTCAGAGCAGGGCACATACCTGAGAATGTTTGGAGGGACTAAGCCCCCATACATTTTTCCACAGTATGCCACAGATTATGTGGTCCTCAAAGAAGCAGTAAGGAAAATCTTCCTGGATGGGATTGGAGCAATGCTCCACAAACAACATAAGGCTTCCTTTCCCCCTCTACCTTTCTGCATAGGTGCTTACAAGTTCTCGGGAGTTGCCTCAGCTGAAGAGTTTGTTCAAGAGTTGAAGGCCTTCCACTTCGGTGAGGTCAAGGTCATCTTCCACAGGAACGACAGAAGGGGTAATGTGGCCGAGCATTGCAAAGACATCTACGCTCATTTTGAATACTCGCATTATCCCGATGCCGAGGAAGAGGCATTCAGAGGCATTAGCAACATGTCTGAACTGCGGATCTGTCGCCAAAGCACTGGAGCAAGCTCTAGTTCAGTCAGGACCTAGAATACCAGTCAACAGCAGGAGAAAGAAGCTGAAGATGCCCGAGATCAGGAAGAGCTCAGATTACGGGAAGAAGCAAGATTACTCCAAGAAGCTGAAAGCTCCAGATTGCAGCGGGAGGTGGAAGAAGCTAGGTGGAAGCAAGAAGCTGAAGCAGCAAGATTACAACAGGAAGCTGAGGTGGCAAGGATGCAAGAAGAGGAAGAAGAGGAAAGTCGGTGGAAAGAAGCTGAGGAAGCCCAGAAGCAGAAAGAGGCAGAAGCTGAAGCAGAAAGGAAGGCAGAAGAGGACTAGAAAGCGGAGGAGGATGCCCGAGCAGGTGGGTCCGGTGTCCAAGATATGGAGATAGACACCTCTCAAGCAGGTGGCTCTGGTACCCAAAAGGAAGGAGTAGACCCTGCTCAGGAAGTCCGGACCCCACCTATGGAAGAGGACATAGACATCATAAACCGACCAATTGTCCCGTACACTCCATCGGGAAAGCGTACGGTGTCCAAATGGAATGAGTTTGTCTATGATAAGAAAAGAAAAGCAATGGTCCTCCAATCAGAAGAGAGGATTAAAAGTCCCTTCCATGAAGACATTGTTACTCACCGAGAGGTGACACAGATCAAGATCCCATTGCTATGGCGTCCGCAGTTATAGCAACAGCAAAGGCATCATTTGCCAATGTAGACGTTATAGTTAAAGAAAATATATTGACAAAGAAGAGAGCATGCACGCTGCAACAAAATGTGGCTAATGAGCAAGCCCAAAGAGATATGGTAGTAAACAAGTATAATTGCTTGTACGCTGAGCATAAGGAGCTGTCAAACAAGTACAGCCAGCTGGAGGAGGAAAAGGACCAGCTAACACTCCAAATGATGATTGTGGAAGCGGAGAAGAATGGAGCAGAAGAAAAGGCATCTCTGCTAGAAGCAGACAAGCAAGCATTAGCTGAGCGTTTAGAGCAAGCGTAGAGCAGAGCGATGGACATATCTCCCTTCCACGAGCTGTCATGCAACATCCTGCAGCAAGTGTATGGCTCTCAAGAGCTAATCACTGATGAGGTGTGCAAACTCAAGGCCATGGTGGTTAGGCTAAAAGAAATTAATGCGGAAGCCCATAGGCTCAAAGCAAAGAACACCTGCATTAAGGCCAATATCATTAGCCAGATGGCATGGAGAGAAGGAAAAGGGGGTTTCCTTGTACATCTCCCATTTAAATCTGTGGACAGTTTTAATGAGGACGTAGCACTGCTGGAGTTTCGAAGAAACTGCGCCAGTAAGCTGATGGCCAGTGTGCAAAGAACAACCGATAAAATCAGCAGTCTCTACCAGAGGCTCCAAGAGGCACATGCCAAATGCACATTGAGTTTCCCTCAATCCCTGGAGGACTTTCCGGAGAAGGAGCAGCGCTTGTCCCAACTAAAGGCAGAATTGGGCGTTCAAACGGAACATGTAAAGAGGATTGATGTCCTGGATGCTGATGACCTCCAACGTTATATTGGATCGGCATCACTCCACAACCATCTGTTGAAGGAAGTGCATCAAATTACAGTAGCAGAAGTTCAAAGCATTAAAGAAGAGCTCGGGAAGAATGTGACTTCTCAGAAAATCTTGTTCCCTGCTGCAGCAAACACAGTCATTAGGGACACAGGTGTGTGGTACAGCTACATAGCAGAGGAGGAAAGGAAAGCTGCAGCAGCAGCAGGAGCATCAGCAGATCCAGGATCCTCTTTCTCGGCAGTCATTCCAGAGACTCCAGCTAGCTCAATCCCTCCTTCCCAGGCACAATCAGCAACCTCAATGGACTTGGGCGACCCTTCCCCAGCTGAGGCTCATGCACAAGAGTAAAAGAGGCTGAATTCAGTTGAGCAACTCTCTTCAGCCAAACACGTGCCCAGTAGGGAAAGCTTTGGTATTTGCCAATTTTCTGCCATGTATATTTTGAATATGTAAGGCGTAAGCCATGGGACAGCTGTCCCTATTTTTGTCAAAAACAATTTTTGTAAATCGAAGTGTTCATTTTTGGTGGTCGATTATAGAGGAAATTCCTGTAAATGACAGGTGTAGGATGCTAGGTGTCAGCCCAAAGGGCATATTTGTAGCTATAAATAGAAGCTAGGAAAGATTAGATGGACTTTTTGCAGGGAATGAAATTGGGAAACCTTTACGAGTTACCTTGTACTGTTTTCTGTAAAATTGCATTTTCTAATAGAAGCCACGGGAGATGGACGTTTTGCATGGGATGTTGGACGACTGTATGTTGGACTACTCTAATGACTATTGTTCTGTAATGTGAGATCATTCTTATCAGCTGAACTATTTCTTTGTATTAATGATTTTGCTCCCCCCAGTGCATACGTTTTTTTTCTATTTTGTGAACAATGAATGCGTTTCACATTAAATCAGGAGCTACCTGTTGATGTCTTTATCATTGCTGTAGATTTCTCTTCTAGATCGAATGGCTAACTGTTCTTTCTGCAGAAAAACTTGTATGGCTCATTGTTCATACCTTTAAATCGCTCCTTGCAGGGATCTTTGAATTTATTTTCAGTTTGTTTTCATTTAGATCTATTTCTTCATGCTTTCTACGTAGATTAAATAATCTTTTGCTTTTTCTGTTGTATGAGCAATAGATGCGTTCCATGTTGAATTAGAAGCTATCTTCTAAAGATCTTTATTTTGCTGTGGCTTTAATTGTGAGAGTTAACAGATATCTGTTCCTTCCTTACATTATTTGTTATAGCTCATTTCTCATCACTTAGACGCACCCCCTGCAGGGATAGGTAGATTTATTCCATCCTCTAGACTTAGATCTGTTGTAATTGCATCTAGATCAGATATAATTTAGGCACTTGCATCTCATTTAAAAGACATAAAACCCAAAAGAAAGGTGGATCGGGCCATAACCGGTAGAATCGGATTTAAACTCCAAACCCACGGTTGCCGGAACCGTTAACCGGACGGATTCCCTACACAAAATGGGAGATAGTCTAATTGGGACCGTCTCTCGGGGAGAATCCCTTTCTAATTGATGCCACGATATCCGAGGCATCAACACATTGGTGTCAATTTATTGTTGGAGAGCTACTTCATTGGAGGAAACATCCTTCCTTGAAGACATGGAGAAGATTCAAAGAGAAATGTGCCACATCAAAGGTAATTTCATGTCTTTGCTTTTTGATAGAAACCATTTGTTTGAGATTAATGAATTATTACATGATGCATACTTGAAGAATAATGAGGATAATCATAAGCTCACAATTCAAAATGAGCAACTTCTTGAAAGGTTGCAAGATACTTGTTTTTCCTCCTATGTTTCAGATTGTCAAATGGTAGAATCTTTGGAGGATTCTCATGACATGGTCGTTTATGAGAAATGTAGAAATTTGAATGTGCTTAATGTGTTTGAAGATGAACTTGAAGAGATCCAAACACTTGATGTGGTGGAAGAGGAACTTGAATTGTCTCTTGATGAAGGTTATGCAATTTTTAAAGAAGAGCATGATTCCTCTACATTGGAACTAATCTACAACAAAGGTTTCACACTTTTGAAGGATTTGCATGATACTAACCATATGGATCCTTTCCATGATTAAACTTCTGCATTTTTTTATCATTTTGGTGAGTTAATTACTTCTCCTACATCCTACAATTCCATGTTTTGCAGCATTAGTTTCAATGAAGAATGGGTGAAAGGGTTATTTTTTATGGTGCCACATGAGGAGTATGGAACTCATATATTTACTTTTCATGATGATATGGTTGGAGAAAATTCTTACACATTTTCATCATCATCCTTTGTTACTTTATGATGATGCACATCTACATGGATGCACCTATGATATGCATTTGAGTCACTTGAAGACTCGTGGTTTTTCTTGCTCAACACTTTATTCATTTGATGTTGGAGGAACTTCGTCCAACACTTGGGTGAATAGATTTATGATTGGAGAAAATTTTTGTTGGAAGCCACATACCTTGTTATATATTTATGATTCTCACATTTAGGGATGTATGGGTGAGACTTCTTTGAGTCATTTGAAGTCTCCTTGTTTTTTCTGCTCATTATTTGGTTCAGATTTTAGTGGAGATTCTTCATTCACTTCTTGGATGAAAGAATACATGGTTGAATATTTTGATGCATGTCAAATCCTTTTGGAGCAGCATTATAGGACATGGGATCCTCACCTATGTCATTGGAGCATATTTTATTGGTCACTTGAAGCTTGTATGCACTTGGAAAATGGTGGTCTACTTGCTTGGAGGTATAAGCATTTTCATGATTCTTTGATGAAGCACCTCCTTCATGTCCATTTTCATTATGTTGTTATGTACTTTGATGATATTTATTTTGTACTCATGATGTTTGGAAGAATGCATAAAAGAAAATGGGATCCAGGAATCCTCTTATCTAATGGTGTGGGTTGGAGAGCACTCTTAATTGTTTGGGTGCAATACAAACAATGGGACCCTGAAATGTTTTTTGTCTCATTGGTTTCAATTTTTTTGGGAAAACAAGAAGTATGGGAGATGGATTTACCACTTAATAAAGTGATTTTTATCAGAGTAGTGCAGCAGCAAGCATGGTGGTTCCTGTCTAAAATATTCATTGAAACTCAAAGACTCAAGGTTGGGCAATTCAATGGCAACTTCAAAGAATTATACAGAAAGCAGGTTCTTCAACACCCATGTTTAAAATTGCTTGAGGACAAGCAATATTGGGAAGGGAGGATTTTTCATGTCCCAAATTTGGCATTGGGTCACAATAGCCTAATCACATTGGCTTATTCATTAGAGTGTTTCAAATTGATGCTAAAGGTCAAATAATTGCCAAGGAGGAAAATTACTAGTTTCCTAGGTTTGGGGTGGAAGCTTTGGGATTTGGAATAATGGGGATAATAAATGATGTTTGAACATTAGAATTTCATAAATATTTAATAAAGGATCTAAATAAATATATACAAGTGAAAATAAAAGTGGCATTTGATGATGAAGACACATGGAGGAAGTGGGACCCACATATGGCTAGATTTCCCCACTACACTTGGCATCATTCTCTCACCAATTCGAATTCAAGGTGAATGGTAACATACTTGGGGGAGTCTAAAAGGTATTATTCATGGAATGACTCATCCAAGGTCGAAATATAGAGGAAGAATAACTCCCATGGAAGAGGAAGAGACAATTTGGAGCTAGTTAGACACTTGGGCTAGATTCCCTAGCTCTATGACAACAATGATGAAGATGCTATAACACCTATGACACAAATCAGACCTGAAGGATGACATATGACATATATGACATGTCAAGGCTAAAAATAGACTCCAAGAGGGCGCTCAAGGGTGTTAGGGCAGCTAATATGCTTCCACATGTGATTTGGTGGAAGTGGGAGACTAGGAATTGTTGTACAAGTGGCATTCTTTGGAATCTCTTCCCAACTTGAGTTGGCATGAGTCTTTTGGAAGGAATTCGACCCATGGAGTACATTAGAACTTTATAAATGTCAATAAAAAAGAATTAAAGGAGCTTTTTGATCATTTGTAGAATTTGCATTTGCATTTGTGTAAAGGGAGAGCTAGTGGATGACTAGTTTCTTGCCTTAGCCAATTTCGAGGGTGAAATATTTCCATCCAAGTTGGTAATTGGAAAGGCCATTTAGACCTTTCATTTGGAGCTTTAATGGAGTATTTATTTGCAGGTGTAAGCTATAAGGCATCTCATGGTTTCTTCTATTGTAGCTCACTCCTTCAACCATTTCCAATTTTGATGGCATATTCTTGATCATTGAGGGAGGGCATTTTTGGTGAGCTATTGTTCTCTTTGGGGGAGATTATAAAGCCCCATTTATTTTGTAATATGAATTAAATACTTTTTTCTTCATCTCCAGAAATTTTCAGGTCGAAATTCCAAGTAGAAATGTAAAAATCTCATTTTTAATGAAAGAACAGTGCCATTTCCCCACTACGTTGTTGTGAATCAATGTAATGCTCATGATTTCGAATGAATGGGTGATTCTATGATGAATTTGTGATTAATAGACTACCATGGATGTATTTTACAGGTTTCATGTACTGTACTTGAGCATTTGAATTATTTTTTGAGCATTTGAATTATTTTTACTCAGTTAATTGCATTGGGAGAAGAAATAGTGCCATTTCCCCAAGGGTCGAATTGGTGATTTTTGCAGTTGAATGGGAGAAGGTTGGAACATATATAATAATAAATTAATGGTGAAAATGAGACCTTAATAAAATACTTAATACATTCCCTATCTCTGTTCATAAATTTGATTGTGTTTGGAGGCATTTGGGAAGCCATTTTCAGTACTTACCCCATGGGGATTCGAACCCCAAATTACTAGTAAAATTACATACTTGGTCCAGAATCTTAAGAGAGTTTGAAGAGGTATTTTGGTGGCCATATATCATCCCTGAACATCATATTCAAGTCCTTATAACATTCATACACATTCCTTGAATATTTGAAGGAATTTAGAGTCAATTTGAGACTTAGAGACCAATACTAGTCGAAGGGAAATTACTAGTAAAGTTCTCTACATTGGCCAGAATTAGAAGAGGATTTGGTGAAGTATTTTAAAGGTGCAAAAGAATCCCTGAAACACATATTTATGTTCTAAAATCATCCATATACCTTCTCAGAATATTTGGGAGCAATTGGAGCAATTTGGGGACCTAGAGCTCAAAACTAGTCAAAGGTCTAACTACAGAAAAAAGTGAAAAATTGCCATTTTAATAAAATTACTAACAAGGGACATGAAAGGCGATCATGCCAAGCCTTCTGGCGATCCTTCTCCACACCCTGATGGAAACCGACGATAAAGCGATCTTCCTCCAGCTGCACTAACTATGCTAGACGTTCCTCTAATGCTGCCGCATAATCCAATCCTGTCATTGCTACAATGCGTAGACTTGGAAAAATGTACTCCATTGGCATGATTGCTTCTTGGCCATACACCAGCTTAAATGGTGTCTGACCCGTCAACCTTTTACATGTGGTGCGATAGGCCCACAATACTGTTGGGATTTTGAGATCCCAGTCATCGCGGTTCGCATTGCACACCTTTGTCAGCGCATGTTCCAATATCTTATTGAAAGCTTCCGCCGTGCCATTTGCCTGCATATGATATGGCATACTTTTCTTATGCTGTATCTGCATCTCCTCCGCCAATGCGCTGATGGTGCGATTGAGAAAGTGACTACCTTGATCACTCAACAATATCTTGGGGCAGCCAAAGCAACTGATAATGTTGTCAAACAAAAATTGCGTAGCCGTGGTTGCAGAACAGTCAACGATTGGTGCAGCTTCTTCCCATCTTGTCAAGTAATTTGTCGCCGTGATGATATACCTAGAACCAGTGCGCTTACCTGGTGGATTTATTGGTCCCACAAAATCCACTTCCCATTTGTCAAACAGCTATAGTGTTAACTGAGGCATCAGCAGCATCTCGTCCCTCCTTAATGGCTTCCCAATCCTCTGACAGACATCGCAGGACTGCGCATATTCTGTCGCATCATTATGCACCGTGGGCCACCAAAGCCCCACACGAAGCAACTTTCTGGCAGTTGCCTGACTTCCGTAGTGTCCTTTAGCTACTCCTCCATGTGCTTCTGCCAATATCTGCGCTTGCTCATGTGGCAAGACACACCGTCATAATATCTCATCAACACCCATCTTGTATAACTCTCCTGCAATAAGCTGGAAGTCGGCAGCTTTAACCACCAATTGCTTCTTTTGACTAGTGGTGAACTCTTCTGGTGCAGTACCTGTTGCCAGAAACTAAATGATTTCTTCAAAATATCCATCGGCTACTTCAACTCGAAACAGTTGCGCATTAGGTAACCCGTCTTCAATGTTAGTTGGCTCCTCTCCTGTTTCAATCTGCGATAGATGATCAAGGCCGGAATTCAACTGCCCTGGCTTCACAATTACTTCAAATTTGAACTCTTGAAAGAGAAGTAACCATCGACATATATTCCCCCCCAACACAGGCTTATTGAACATGTACTTTAATGCGGAGTGGTCTATGAACATCTTAAAATGTCTACCTAATAAGTAGTGTCAGAATTTCTGCAGTGCATAGACCATCGCCAATCCTTCCTACTCAGTAGTGGTGTAGTTCTTTTGTGCAGATGACAGCTTCTGACTGGTGAAAGCAATAGGGTGATCAATATCCCCCTCTCCTGGTTGCACTAGCACCACACCGAGTGCAATTGATGATGCATCAACATGGACATGGAATTCCTTACTCTAGTCCGGGAATATTAATATCGGTGCCGAAGCCATCTTAGCCTTGAGATGCTAAAAAATATCCTGACATTTAGGGCTCCATTGAAATACAACATATTTCTTTAATAGCTTCTCCATAGGGGCAGTGATTGCTGCATATCCCCTGATGAACTTGCGATAATACCCAGTATGCCCCAAGGTTTCCCTTGACTGCTTGACTGTGGTCGGCGGTGTCAAACTCAAAATAAGTGCAATCTTCACTGGATCAACTAACAACCCTTGCTTGCACACAATATGACCCAGCAATATCCCAAATGGGGCACAAAAAATGCACTTCTTCAAATTCAGCGATATCTGGTGCTGTCGACAGCGCTCCAACATCCATCGCATATTGGCCAGATGATCATGGATCAAACCATAGATTGTCCAATGATCCATGTATACTTGCAAGAAATTCTAGATGAAATCCTTGAATGCAGCAAAAACAACCCGTGAAAATATCGCAGGTGCATTCTTCAACCCAAATGGTATGACAGTATACTGGAAACATCCCCATTCTGTCACAAAAGTTGTCTTGTGGTGATATTCTTTTGCAATACGAATCTGATGATATCCTGAGAACCCATCCGTGAAAGAGTACATCTCCTAGCCACCTACTCCCTCAAGTACTTCATCAATAAATGGGGTCGGAAAGGGATCGTGCAAACAGGCATCGTTCAACTTCTGCAAATCAACACAGATGCGCACCTCACCAGTCTTCTTGTCCTGCACCACCATAGGACTGATCCATTCTGACTCTTCGACCAGCTCAATGATACCAGCATCCAACATGCGATCAAGTTCTGCTTTGACCTTCTCCTTATGTTGTGGATTGAGCCGATAAGGTCGCTGCTTGATCGGTTTAGCATCTGGTTTCAAGGGAATCTTCATCTTGCCTAGATCACCCAAAATACCTTTCATTTCAGAAAACTTCATAGGAAAAAGGTCTTGAAACTCATGCAACAAATCAGTGACCTTTCCCATCATCTCATCATCCCAATAATCTCCAACATTTGCAAACTTGGGAGTGGCCTCCGTCCCAATATTGATCTTACGAAGCTTCAAGGGATGACTGAACAGATCACTTGGCATAGCAGGTGGTACCACATTGCGGCTTCCTTCAGACTCCGGAATATTAAGATTCCATGGATCGTCACCATCGTCGGGCCCACTAGTGATATTGTAGCATTCCATGATGGATTGCATCTGGCAGTGAATATGCGGATCCGCTGGGTACGCCACAGGAACAACCTTTAGAACCACGTTTTGAATGATCTGCAAAGCGTTATGGACATCCGGATTGGGATCAGCAAAATTGAATGTATGAGTAAAACATATGGTCAATTCCAACCAAGTAGTGATATCTCCCCGTAACTCAGCTGTAGTATACCATGACCGCGACATTTCATCCAAGGTATGGATAAATGCATGGACCCACTCATCTCTTGGTCGTGATGCCCATAATGTCTGACACTCCATCAAACGGCCTCCAGGATCATTCCGACCATCATACTTCCCTGCGTGGTAGACCTCGATATCGCTGAAGCATACCATCATCAATCTTTTGCATTTCGACCATACATCAATTGATGCCTTGTGTGTCTCCCACCAGCGTGCTGGAGCAGCCTTCAGTGCTTCGTCCAATGCCAATAATCGTTGTGGTTCAGAAACTCTTTCCTCGAACTCTGCTAGAAAATCAGACAAGCCAGGCAATCCTTCATGTACTGGTAATGTGACTGTTTTAGTCGCAACCCGCCATAGCGACTACGTGATCAACCCACATTTATGACATTACACCTCATGTAAATGGTTCTACCAATGTTCTAGTACGTCATCATAGTCGAAAGATGCAAAACTGTCACTACGCCATCCAAGCTCACCATTGTCAGTCGGATGAATGTAATCTTATAAAATATTGAATGCATGGTCCCATCCGTTGGGATCTCCATATTTCTTTGGTTCAAGGTATCTGCGCCCTTTAGCCGGATCCAATGGGGCTATGACTCTGAGATCGCGGTTTTCAAAAGTCATCATCCGCCGCTTGAAGTTGATTACCGCTCCATTGTCGTTATCCCAACCAATCCCCAACAATGCAGGATAAGAACTACCTGCCTCAACCACTTCAATGACATCAAAGTCAGCATAGGTCTTCATGCCCTCAATGTCCACCACCAAACAGGGGACTCTCCCAATCGGCGTCACTTTAGCATGATTAGCTAACCAGAGCTGTACAGGAGACCAGCTCAATGGGGGGCTCCCCATTTTCTGCCATGCCTGCTTGGTTAAGATGTTGACATCTGAACCAAGATCCAGAATGATCGAGTCAACATCGTAATCTCCAATTTGAATATTCATCCGCATCTCCTTGCCAATCTTCCTCCGTTGTAAGGAATTCACCGCGGATTCCTGGAGTCCCCTTGGTAATCGTTGCAAGAACCCGTCTATCTTGGCAAGCAGAGTAGGATCCCTTGCCAACAACAAACAACTCTCCAAGAATTTCTGCATAGTTCCAGACTGCGCCGATGGACTAGCTTCTGATGTGTTGTCAAAGATAGGGGGCATGTCATAGACAATAGCCTTGCCTTTATCCAACACTTGTCATGCCTGGTTGAACGTATCGCGCTTTGAATTGATGTCAAATGACACCTTCTTTTTATCAACCAACCGGATCAGCGGATGTGAGGTAGCTTCTCCTATTTTTGCACCTCCCCAAGTGATCACCGCAATGGCTGCATCATGTGGCCTGGGCTCTGCTGATATTGTTGAAACATTCGCACCCTGATTCTAGTTCAATGGTGGATTCCCTGGCTAGTTCACATTTTGATTAGCATTCTGGATTGGGCGTTGGTTCTGGTTCTGGACTAGTTGCTGCATCGTATTTTGTACTGGCTGCTATACCAGGTTCTGATTTTGCAACTGTGGAACATTCCCTTTCTGTCAACGTGCAATCAACTGCGGGAAGTTCTCTACTGTATGGTCTGCGATGAAGCAAAATGTACATTGGGTCTGCAACAGTGGGAAATCACGTTGATAGTGGCCCCAGACCGCATAGTGATAACATTGCACAGGTCCATGACCTCCTCGTCCTCTTCCATGACCAAATCCTCCACCACGTCCACCTCGGTATCCCCCATGAAATCCGCCCTGCTGCTGGTACTACTGTCGGTTGTATTGTTGTTGCATCGGAGCTAATTATATGCCTTGCCCTAGTTGCGCATACTGCGGTTGATGAATGTACTATGGCTATTGTGGAGCCATTTGCATCGGAGCATATTGGGGCACAAATTGCTGTGGTTGTTGCTACGGTACAACCTATACCTGCGGTTGAGGTAGTGGCTGGGCTACCTGCGGCTGTAGTGGCGGTTGTTGTACGGAACGTTGGTCATCCTTTACATAGAATGCGTCGTACGTTCTCTCGTGGAGTAACCCATATGCCCGGCAATCCTTGTCATCATGTCCCACTGATTTACAGAAAGTGCAATACAGATTCATCGGCTTGGTGACCATTTTCTGCATATATGGACATTCTTCGTGGCGGTGCCCAAAGACCTGACAAACACGACACCACAACATGCCAACACCATTTAACGAGTTTAGTGCTCCTGAAACCAAATAGTTGCGGAAGTCAGGGTAATTATCCTTCGTATGCCATTCCCCTCGACATCATGTGCACCATACTTCTTCACACTGGTCCTTGCCCTTCTTCAAATCTTGCAGTTGTATGGTCAAGTTAGGCAGCTGTGTCTGTATCTGCGACATCCCAGCTGCATTGTCTCCAATCGGCGACGCCTCCAACTGCATTGCAATCTCCAAAGCTTCACTAGGAGTCGAGATGTTTTGTTGCATCAATGGTAGCCGGATATGCAGTAGCAGTGCCGCGATGAACCACTCCTTATGTTGGATAGAGCTCATATTGAAACTAACCCTTTCCATCAGCGTCTTGAACCTGTGGTCGAAATCCCACACCATCTTGTTGGGATACTGGTTGATTTGTTTCAATTTTGTGATATATTGGGCCTCAGACTTGGGCTTCCTGAATTCTGCAATCAACCCATCCCTAATCTCATCTAGCGACTTCGCTGGAGCTCTTGTAGGGACTAGAACAAACTTCATAAACCAATCTAAGGTGCGACCTCGCAGGGTCGTCGCCAGCTGTCCTTTCATGGCGTCATCATCAGTGATCTGTTTTACGGTCCAGATTGCTTCACATAAAAACCAATACTGTTCAAAGTTATCTGTTCCACTCCTATGGAACAACGGTAACTTAGCATCATCGCTCACCATCCTGGGCTTCCTTCCTGTAGGTACTGAACTACTAGCAATCAATTTTTGTTGACCCGGTGGGGTCGAAGTGGTGTTTCTCACTGGTTGACAGATAGTGAGCGGAGGTGTGGATACGTTGCTGCTGGGGTTAGGTCCTGCCTCTATCCTGGGCGTAGCCTGTGCGTCCTTGTCCGGGCTGTCAGGACGCTTCGTCCCGTGTGGTCTTCCTTCGTGAACTCGCGGTTCGATTGCAACAGGACCTTCTCCTATCCTCTGCCTCTTTTCCTGTCAAAACATCGATCCTCCCCTTGTAAGACCACTCTCTTCCTCGGCTTCACTCATTGTCTCGTTGTGACCAGCACCCATCTACCCCTGATCATTCCATGCACCGCCCCCCCCGCTGTAGCGATACCCACGGCCTCGGCCCACCAGGTTGCTTATTGATCTATATGCATCTTCAATATACCCTTTTCACAAATAAGCATCTTAATGGACAGTTGGAGCGACAGCAAAAACCTTCCTTGGGGTTCACGGAAGAAATATATTTCGGCTTCACTATAAGAATTCTATGTGTCAACCGTGAATTCAGTGATATACCATTCCAAGATGCTATCAAGCCACACTTTGATAGCCCTCAATGCTTTATTATCGACCTCCTGCATTTCTTGGATCAACTCCGGGGTCCAGGTCGTTGGCTCACCACCCTAGAAGCTCCTCTTCTGAAAGGTGAACTTCGCCAACCACTCGAACAAAAGGACCTAGAATTTACAAAAGAACCATTCATGCAGACTATCGTGAATATATTTATCCACCCAGTGATCTACTGTCAGTCGAGTGTTCCAACTTTCTTCTTTAGCGAATTCTTGTAGCTTCCGATCAAACCATTCCTAGATCTCGGGTTTCGTCGGGTGCCACAACATATCCTCCTTTCACTTCGCACATGGTCCCAGCAATGGAACCGTTTGTTGACTCAAACCCAATCGACACCAACCCATCGCAATCTCCCTGAGCACCGGTCCAGATAGGTTTTACCCTGTCTAGCAACACTTGTAGAGTAGATGAGGTCTCACCTGAGGCAATCAAGAGAGAGTGGACGGAACCATGTTTCCGCCGAATGAAGGAGGATGATTGCGGCAACAATTACTTAACTTATTGCAACATTCAAAATAGATCTATGCATTCAAGATTAACATCATTTGTATTCATAACATCATTCAACAGAAACATTCATCGCGACAAGTATAACATTAAAGTATTAACTGCAGCAAGAAATCATCGCAACATGCATTAACATAAAAGGTACATAGGGAATTTCACCAAACGGTTTCGTCATGTCATATTACTTCAGAAAAACCTTGATACAACATCTCCGCAAAGCCAGATTTCAGCAATATCTCTTGATCTCACATATAGACTCAAAGATGCGCACAAACACCTTCCACAAATCATACCCAGATCAAATTATCCAACACTTACAACTCATGTCTATATATAGGCTTCCACCTTTACAATGCTTGTCCACTTACTAACAACTTCCTAACCGACAATTGGGAAAATGACCCAAAATCTAACTAATGCGGTCCAAATGACCCAAAAAACCTGCCTACTGCGGTACAATTAGCTGAAAATTACATATCATATGGTCCAATGACCCAAAAACCCACATTCTGCGGTACAATCGACTCAAAAATATATAAAATAATTCAGCCTTCTTCCTTCCGCGACCTCTTCTGACATGTCGCAGTACCGGCGATGCTGCGATTCTTCCTTACCAAACCGCCTGCCAACAGGCACAAGTGAGGGGGATGTGAGTCTCAATTCCTCCAGCATAAAATTATAATGAGCTTGGTCCCCTTTCATGGCCCCTCTCCCTCTCTTACATAGCAAGTGAAGAAGATATGGTCGAATAGGAATTAGTTACAACCGAAACAGAGGTTCCAAAATCACCCAAACCGACCCTTTTTGGCGATTTTATGCATTTTTAGTGTTTCTGAGCTATCCATGGCTTTGAACAGGGACAACTAGCGGGTACTCGCGACTCTGACCATATGCAACCTATGATTTTTTAGGAAAACCCATGGGTTTATAAGCATTAAACCTACGCTTTTGTGAAAAAATGGTCAAAAACAACCTTTTCTTGGGGTTTTCTTGAGAAGTTTTGGCCTGCAAAAATGTTCCTAAGGTTATTCCCTATCAAATTGGCCATGAATTAGGTAATTCCATCCATATAAAGTCCCAAATATGGCTCGTCCATCCACAAATGTCCTTTTGTGTGACTCACAGTAATCTCATGAAGTGTCGTCATGCGACCAAAAGATGTAAGTGTCATCACAGACGGAGAAGTGCCAATTTTGGCTATAATAGATGCCCCCTAATGTATGAGGTTAGAGGAGAAGACGATGGCTGAAATAAATTATAAATATCAAAGGGTTGAGTCTTGGAGTTAGAGAAACCAGAGAAACCAAGAATCGTAGGCTCAAATGAAGTACCTGAAAGAAAGGAAATGTCAGACAAACTCATCCTTGGGATAAATGTCCATGTTCAAATAGTGGAACATGACCTCCAAGAGGATACAATAATGATCCAATAATGATGCATATATCATGGTGACTGGAATACAAGCATGGATCCATGAGAAACATAAGTAAAAACATAGCCACATAAATACAAAGGTGGATCTATGTCAAAACTGGAGAACACAGACATAGAGAACAAACTGGATCTATGTCTCGTCAGGAACCAAAAAAAGTGTGGCTCAGTCTTGCGCAACTTGGGCAATAAAAAATATGATGATGCTATTATAGGCCCAAGGTCTTCATCCAAACCGTCTCAAGGTACTAATCCTAACCATGCGAATAAATGAGTTGAGGTCGAACATGGAGGACACCATTTGATTACCGGTCATTGATGTATATCGTTAACAAACGCGAGGGAAACCCACCGATCATGAAAATGGGTCCCAAGGTACCTGGTACATTCTAACAGGTGTGAATAGATGTTCTTGAAGTCGAACACTTGAAGAAGCCATTGAGTAAGGTAAATTAATGTATTCCCATAACTCAATGACGAGGGAAATTGTCACTGATGACTGCAACCCCCAAGGTACTATCGAAAACTCTAAACTTCGTTCCCAGAGAAAGATTAGTTGAAGTTGATGGGAAGAAGTCCACTGGAAGGGAGGCCTTAAGGAATTCTCCATCATCCAACACGAGGGACAATCAAAGGTTGGTCTGATTTGGAGTAGGACTGAATACATGATGAAACATACTAACACCAAGGAATGGCCAACACATGAGGTCAAGGAAACTGGAGAATGGCCAACACAAGCTGTATCCTTGAACAATGAGCACAACACAAGAGTGACTTAGGTAGCTTTGAACACAAAGGGACCATGATATAAATCTGCAATGTAGGAGACATTAACATATTCTCCATATGATTGGAAGAGTAACCAATCAGAGGAGTAAAAACTCTAAGATCCAGTTTATCATAAGGGCAAAACTAGAGCCCAACTTGTTTGATAGACTCAAAAGGGTGCATTGTTCAAGGACATAGTTGACTTGATGCCATCATATTGAAAGATATTTAACACTCTTCCCTTCCCTTTTCTCTTTTTAGGTACCTTTTTCATTTTGGGCATTGCTTTAAATTTATTGTTTATGTTATTTAAAACACAATTTCATAATAAAATTTAATACATTGCTATTTGATTATGGCAGGTTGCAATGTGTTTTAATAGTTGTTGTTGAAGACAAACAATGTTTACTACTAGGTGTTACCTTTGGTTACATTTTTGTTGATAGATGTCTATATTGGAGGAAGTTTTGATCATGGTGTTGTTACTTCCACCAAGTTTTGTTACCAGATAAAGGAATTGATGCCAGGTGTTTATCACGACCAATTTTTTGCATGGACCTGTTTTAGTTTCGCGAATGATAATTTTGAAGTCTGTTGAAAACTGTTAAGATAATTACACATTATTATATTCTAGATGCTAGGTTGAATGTATTTGAGGTCAAACAAAACGATTTTGATTATCGTTCGTTTTGATTTCTCAATAGTTGTTAAATGATGATGTTTATTTTTAGGCATTCGTTATACAAAAACTGGAAGTAGTTGGTTAATCTCATCATATAAACTACAAGGAATCACTGGAAAGGGGATTCGAGATCATTGAAGAAGACATTGCTTATGGATAATAGATCATCTACAGTGCTACCAAGTTTTTGATAACTTTTGTTATTGAGATTTTGATTCGACACTGGTTCTTCAACTGGTATCTTAGTCTGATTCAATTTTGTGAATTAATATATATATATATATATATATATATTTTCATAGCGATCTGCTTTACTGAAATTCATTTACAGTTGTATTTTATGATAATTGTGTGAATTATATAAAATGACTCAAATCAAAGGTGCATTTTTCGTATTAGATCATAATAATATTTTTATCATTTTATTAAGTTTGCTTAATAATTTGATTAAGTAATATTATACATACAGAGATTGATTGGTTGACTTACTTGTATTTTTACAAGTATTATGTTAATTAGTTAAATATCTTTAAGTTCTGATATTAAAGTGTTATATGTTAATTTTTATTTTTATGATTCAAGTTACTAATAATTTATTATTAGTTGTTCTTTAATCATAAACTATTTTACAATAGAAAGTTACTATAATAATAACTGTGATTAGTTTTTACCGTCATAGTTATATATTTTTTAAATTTCTATTGTTTTCATAGTCAGTAAATAGTTAACATAATTTATAATCAGCTCTTGGCCAAGATAGGATAAAGTAGTTTTTAGCTTAATTTTTTAGTTTTAACTTAAAAACTGTTAAATAAATTATACATTTAGTTAGTTGTTGATATTATTGAATAGTTTCTTTTTCAAATTCAAACAAAACAAAACAAAGACTCTCCTTAAGAAAGAAACACATAAATTAGACATAACAGTTAGATTCTATTCAGTAGTTATTCAATAGGAAATTTTTATAGTTTGCAAATAAATAGATTAGTTTAAATTTTAATTAGGATTTAGTTTAGGATCTACTTTCTCTAAGTTGAAGTGGTTGGACTCTTCCTAAAAGAGTGAAAACTTAGATGGTAGTAGGACCTCAACCTGCGAGAATCAACTAATCCAAACATACCAGAAGCTATAGTAATCAACTTGTGTGGGTTGATTTTCCTTAGTTGGCCTTAGTCATACAATCTGGACAACAAATGGCGCTAGAAGGAGGTTCTGAAAGCGATTAATGGATGAAAAAAATAAACGATAATCCTTCAACCAGTCTATATCCTCCATCACACAGTGACTCTCAAAACACCATTAATGCAGGCTTGTCCATTATTTCACAAACTGAAGTTAGCAGTTCTCCGTTTAGCGATATTGTAAGGAATATATTAGAGAGGGATCATAGCAATTCTCCTTACGCCCTTGAACAGAATATCCAAGCCTTAGAAAAATCACGACGTATACTTACTAGGGCTTACACTCATCAAACTGGTCTGCTACCTATAGATTACGGGTTGCCTCGACGGAATCGACATAATACTCAGTTTAACACAATAGATCAGGAACTATCACAAGCTGATATTTTCCAAACAGGTACTCCAAGTAATCAAACTAGAATTCGGTCTAGGGGAACCACCCGAACACATACCTCACGTAGTTTGATTACCTTAGGTGGTTTTGGCTAGCCACCCTCACCTCCAGAATCCCCACCTAATACTCCAAGGCCTTCCAATCATGACAGTTCTTCGGATTACGAAGAATATAATATGGATGGAGTTGTAGGAGGTGGAGGAGGTAATCCACCTAACCCTCCACCAAATCCACCTCTCCCATGGCTTAGGACGAGCGTTGTAGTAGTGCCCGATGCACAACATCCATTGCCTAAACATCCAGACAAACTCCTTGGTTCACCCATTGGTTCACCCTTTCTATTTGGCCATCAGTTTGAGGATGATATCTTGTACTAGGATTCAATTAAGTTCCCACCAAATTGAAGAGTTCTTTCCAAAAATCACTCATAAATATGTTATCCCTGTCACTCACAATGTTTTTTGGAAGTCCATGCAATTTGAAAATACCTCTAAAGAATAGTTCAACTACTTGTGTAGCAGTAAAAGATGATGTAATAGCAAAGAAATGAGCAAATTTGGTGAGTCTATCCACCACAACATATATACAATCCTTACTAAGAGCCTTGGGCAAACCTGTGATGAAATCCATGGAGATGCTTTCCTATTTTTGTTCTGGAATAGGAAATGGTTGTAAGAGACCAATAGGATGGGTGCGTTCAACTTTTTTTGTTGACATATCTTGCATTCATTCACATACTTTAAAACATCTTCCTTCAACCCTTTCCAAGAGAAACTTTGTCTTAGTTTCCTATATGTTTTAAAGAAACCAGGATGGCCTGCTAAAGGAGAATCTTGAGCTTCCTTCAAGATCTTGTGCTTTAAGTTCGAACCATGAACTAAGTATATTCAGTCCTTATAGTATAGTAGGCCATTCAATATATTTTATCCATCATCTCCTTTGACCCCATCTAACAAGTCACAAGCAAATCTATCTTTGGCATACTCTACTATTAACACATCATTCCAATATTTTGAAATGTCCATAAGGGAAAATGAAGGTCTCCTAGACAATGCACCTACTACAATATTATTCTTCCCTTTTACATATTCAATGTCAAATTCAAAATCCTGGACCTTACTTACCCATTTTTTTTGCCTTTCATTGTGATATTTTTGTGTAAGGAAATGCTTTAAACTATTATGATCAATTTTGACCACAAACTTGTTCCCCACCAGACATTGTCTAAACTTGTCCAAGGCATGCATGATGGCTAACATTTCTTTGTGATATATGGAGTAGATCCTCTCATGTGGATGCAATTTTCTGCTCTCAAAAGCTATGGGGTGTTGATTTTGATTTAGGACCGCCCTTATGCCTTCCCCTGATGCATCACATTCCAAAACAAATGGTTTGGAAAAATCTGGTAATGCAAGTACTGGACAACTACTCATTACCTCTTTCATTCTTTGGAAAGCCTTTTCAGCCTCTTCATCCCATTTGAAAGCATCCTTATTGGTCAAATCAGTAAGGAGAGCAGTTAGTTGGGAAAACCCCTTTACAAACTTCCTATAATAAGTGCATATCCCAATAAATCCTCTCAATTCAGTGATGTTCTTGGGTGATGGCCACTCAAGAATAGCCTTTATTTTCTCCATGTGCACCTTTACCACATCTTTCCCAATGATGTGCCCAATATACAAAATTTCTTTCAACCCAAACTCAGACTTGGGAAACTTAGCGAACAAAGATTGTTCATGCAATATTTTCAATACAACTTCTAAATGGTGCAAATGTTCCTCCCATGTATTACTGTAAATCAAAATATCATCAAAGAAAACCAAAAAAAACTTACAGAGTTGCTTGCAAAATATTTTGTTCATGCATGATTGGAATGTTTTTGGAGCATTGGTCAAACCAAAAGGCATGACAAGAAACTCGAAATGACCATAGTGACATCTAAAATCAATTTTCTGCACACCCTCCTCCTTCATTTGAATCTGATGGTAACGAGATCTAAGATCAATTTTGGAAAATAACTTTTCTCCAAATAGCTCATCCATGAGCTCATATATCATAGGAATGTGATATCCATTCTTTATTTTCTTCTTGTTTAAATCTCTAAAATCAATGCACTTCCTTAAGGTTCCATCCTTTTTCTTCACTAAGACAACTGAAGAAGCATAGGGACTTGATCTTGGTCTAATGAGCCCCAATTCCAAGAGCTCTTGAATAGCCTTCTCAATCTCATCTATGAACCTTTTTGGGTGTCTATATGGGGGTATTTGTATAGGTGAAGTACCCACCTCCAAAACAATGGTTTGCTCAACTCCTTTGCCAGGTGGCCTTCCAGGAGGAAGGTATCCAAAAACCCTTTCATACTTGTGTAGTAGCTGCCTTATCTCCCTTGGATGTTCTGCAATCTTTATGTTTGTATTGGGGGAAGTGATCAAACATTCAGCAACCCATTCAATGTCCCCATGTCTCAGTATGGACCTCATACTATGGGAAGACACCACTTGGTTAGGATAGGTGTGCATTCCTCTCATTAACCTTTGTATTCCTTCCGAATCTTTGAACTTCATTTCAGGTATTTGGTAGTTCACTGTATATTCTCCTATAGATTACAACCATTGTACTCCCAAAAACACATCTATATCAACAACATCCACCACATAGAAGCTATTAGAAATTGTGTAATTTCTTATGGTGAGTTGTAGCTTTGGAATCCATGTGTTGCATTCCATAGAATTGTTACCTGGAATGATGACTGTGAAACCTTGGAATGATTTAGTAGGTAGCTTTATTCTCTCCACCAAGGCTGCAACAATGAAGTTATGAGTTTCTCCTCCATCTACCAATATCAAAACTCTCTGCCTTGTAACACTGCCTTGCATCGAATGGTGTGAAAATGAGGCAGTCCTAAAAGCACCGACATTAGCTTTTTTTTGGGTGATGGATGATATTCTTGTGTTGTGTCATATCCCTCTTCTTGGGATGAAAGTTGTTCTTCTTCCTACATGTCCCCTTCATCATTAGAAAATACTTCAATGAATTGTGCTTTCCCCTTAGCACATTTATGCCCTAGTGCCCATGGTTGAAAGCATGTGTAACATAGTTTCTTTCTTCCGAGTTATTACTTGCTTGGTCCTTCTCTCTTGTCCTTGCAAAATGAATCTTTTTTCCATGGTTTCTTGTCGAATTTGAACTCGGAAGGAAAATCGGGCTTGGGGGTATACTTTGTCTTGGGTAGCACATTTTGCAGATCTCTTGCCAAGTTCATGGCATTTTTCAATGAAGTAGGCCTGTGAGATTTAACTAAACCTTTCAAAGGTTCATCCAATCCTTCAGTAAAGATAAATACCAATCAAACCATAGATACATCATCCACCATAACTGATAGTTTTTGGAATTCCAACATGTACTCCTCAGGGGTTCCAGTTTGCTTTAATTGTGCTAGTTCCTTGAAAGGCATTCCGGGGTCCTTTTGCTCAAATATTTCCAATAATCTATTAAAAAGATCTTCATATGATGTGACCTGATCATGTACCAAGTTTTTAAGTCCATCGAACCACTATTCATTTGCTTCTCTGTCAAGATGAAGAATAATAATTTTTAGAGCATCCTCTTCAACCATTGGATTCAGTTGAAAATATACATCTAACTTTTGTACCCAAGTATTTGCACAACTTTGGGATGATCCATCAAAGGTGGGAAGGGTCATTTTACCTATGGAATAATTCAATTCTTTATTTTGAAAAGGAGTTTTGTTACCTCCTCTCACTTTGAGCTTGTTTGAGACAATAAAGAATTGATCGAATGGTAAGGTCCTCCTACAATCTTCACTCAACTGCTGCCATTCTGATAGAACTTCATGCATTCCATAATGGATGTTAGGATCCTCTTTGGTCTCAAGAAACTTGGGTGTGGTAGCTCTTGTTTATCTCTATAATTCATTGGGTTGGTTGCGAGGCCCTGTCTTTGAGAAAATGCTTTCACCAAATGCCTTCTTTTCCTCGAAAGGAGAACTACTGCAGCCTCCTAATGCCAATTTGCTTCCAATCTGACTAGCCATCAATTCGAACCCTTGCATTATATGCCTTTTAATGTCCTTAAAAAATGGTTTCATGAATTTCCTAAACTCCTCTTTCTCCAACATCTATGAGGTTCCTTTCTCATCCTTAGTCATAGTTTCAACAGAGTGCACCTCTTCTCCTGCTTCTTACTCTTCACCAAAGGTACTTTCAATTTCGATTTCTAAGGGCAGGGGATGAATTCTTGATCTCATAAATGGTAAACAAATTAGGTGCAAGGACCATGCTCTGATACCACTGTAATATCCCTTCAAAGGAAAGTCCTTGGATTCACCATGTTTTGACTCTAGGGTTTTGTTTACAACTGGTTCCAAATACCTCCAAATGATTTTGAATTTGGAGAGGAATTTCTTGATGGGGCATAGGAAATATCAACACACCTATCAGACATCCAAACAATTGATATACCCATCCATGGTCTGAAAATTGCATGGGAAGAAGTTTCAGAACAAGACTAGTTAATTTGAGAAGTGGAGATCCCCCCTAGGTCTGCCATTAGATTCTCTTCCAAACACTATACGGCCTTCACTAATTCTTGGTATGAGACTTGGATCTGTTAGAGGACATTAGGAACAATATATGTGCAGCATTGGATTTGGTTTTAGGTTTGAATAGGCATCCGAATGAACAACATCTTCTAGAGTCTAGTTTTTGAGGTGAAATTGGTGGGCAAGGAGTCTCAAATTTCTTCATAAACCATAGTAAAACATTAGAGGTATGCACTCACAATTTGGGCCATCAAATTAACTTAATATGCATCTCATAAAATAATAAATAACTCAGAAAAATATGATATAAAACAGGTACAATATCATTCCAAAATCACTATGCAAATGCTATGGCGAAAATGGCTCGAATCTCTTCGTTGAATGTAAATATCACTTGAAATACATAATGTTTCGAGCTGTGGCTCTCATGATATGATTATTACAGATATATATATCAGATAACATGTCCATTAAGTCGAAATAACATTCATTCAATAACTATATGCAACAACAAGTGCGCCCTTGCACATTTACATGACATTGAGAGAAAGATAGTAGAATGGACATACAGAAGAATGAGAGAAGATGAACTCAAACTCAGTTGGGGTCTGAACTTGAATAAAAAAATCTCCATGAAGCTCTATTGAGAGTTTTGAATGGCCTCTTCATCAACCAACTTGGATGGGAATCTTTCACCCTCGAAATTGGTTCTAAGGCAGGGAGGATGAACATCCAATGTGCAAGGACAAGCTAAGCTCTCCAAATTTTTCCAAATGAGAAATGATCAAAAGCTGGTCTCCTTCTGTCTTCTTGTCTTTTATTAACCTCTTAAGGCCTCCATATATTGAATTCCCTCCAAGATCATCATCCCATATCGAATTAGGGAGAGATTCCGAAGAATGCCACTTGCCCAACACTTCTTAGCCCTCCTCTTCCATCAATTCGAATGGGGGAATCTTGGCTGCCATAAATCCATTTGTGCGCCCTATTGGAGGATATTTTTAGCACTGACATGTCATATTGGTTAGATGTCAGCAATCAGTTCTGATCCTTGTCATAAGTTTCATATAATCTTCATCATTGTTGTCATAGAAGCTAGGGAATCTAGCCCAAGTGTCACAATGACTCTGAGATGCCTCTTCCTCTTCCACTATAATTCGGCCCTCATTGAGTCATGCCAAGTATAATGCCTCTCCAATTCCCCAAAGAACGTTGGACTCCACCTTGGATTCGAATGGGTGAGAATAAGATTCCATGTGGCATGGAGAATCTTTCCTTGTGTGGGTCCCACATCACCTATGCACCCTCATGACCAAGTCCCACCATATTTTCTTATTATTAATATTTATTTATCCCCTTTTAATATATATTTTTCAATCTAATGTCCATTTGGGGTCTTATAGCTCCCTTATTCCAAGTCTAAATGTTTCCACCCCAACCTAGGGAACTAGTGATTGGTGGGATTTTCCCTTCATGTGATTTATTTGTATGGGGACATTACAACTTACCAGAGTCTCTAATTAGGTTTGAGTCCTAGGTTCTTCAATACAAGAGTAAATGGATGCTTGTGAGAAAGATCTTTCTGCAAGATAAACAATGTTTGATCAGTACACTAATAATGTATGGGAATGACTCTTTCCAAATCATAATTTTTGTGAAAAAAAGAATAACCCCTATCAAAAGAATCCATCTTCAAAAAGAAATATCAATCTGAAAGGTAGTCGATTTGGAAATTTAACATGGCCATGACATACCACAAATAACATTTATCTAGATGAACAAAATCAACTAAATTGGGATATTTTAACTACATCCATATTTTATCTAGGCTTCTCCCATGAGGGCACTGATGACCTGTTGTGAAATTCAAGAAGAACTGATATGGCTATGTCAATTCATTTTCCTCTTGTGTGCAATTTTCAGCAATGGATATTCACTTACTGGAAAAATGAAGAGCTTTCAAGGAAGGATAAGATGAGATAATTTTATTAATGTCCAACAAATTACCACTAAAGAAGGTCAAAGGGTTTGGGTACATATTATTAAAGATACTAGTGGATGGCATGGCATCTGTTTTTCAGCCCTCTTTGGATTTCATGTCCTAGGAAATCACTTCTTGTGCATATTGTCAGAGCTAGGAAATTGCTTTCCATGCAGCTTTTATCTTGTGAATGAGGGGTTATTTTTATGCCATGTTATGTTTTGTAAAAGAGATTGAATAGTTTTTATAATATAAAATCCCTAAATTTTATTTGATTTTATTTACAAAAATTAAAAAAAATTGTAATGGCTTATCTCACTCAATCAATCAAACAAATTATCCAAACACGTCAAAGGTAAGCATTGATCCCATCACTAAGCAACAAGCCACACGTAGAAGCTAAGCACCGAGCCTAAGGCTCCAAGTCCCATCCCTAAGAAATAAGCCTCATTCAAGGATGCCACCAGGCACCAAGCCTCCACGCAGCTTTTGAATCATCATTGCATGTATCCCACGCCGGTATCATTCGCTAGGTGGTAACGGTGAGTGATGGTAGGGGTCATTTGGTCGAATGTCTACAAATTGGCTTGGAGGATGCATTCATCCATTTTCTGTACTTAATATCAAGTAACCAAAGGATTTTTGTAGTGGTTTCTAAGCTGGTCCATTGATCCCAAACAAGCTTTCTCTTGAATAACCTTCTAGCTTGCTTGGCGTGACTCCGTTGGGTGCAATGTTTACAAGAGGTGTAATGTATGGAAATTACTTTGGTATATTTGGAGGGTTTTCCTTTGCATCGTGTGCACATGAGGAAGGAGAAGAGAACATCTAAGGATAATATAAGTGATGGTGGTTTTGATTATGGTGGCGGGTGTGTGGTAACCCAATGCAATTAAGAAGAAATGCAATATCATTGAGAATATAAACATGAACCCAACGTTTTGAAAATCAAGTAGTTGCTTCAGGTTTGAAACCTGCTATCTATGGTGATACATCTATCCTCATACAAGGTAATTTAAAAAATTAAAATACTTTGCTTTCACAATTTGAGCATTATCTCCTCTATGGAAGTAGTCCTTCCTTTCACTCTTGCTTCACCTCCACACTGAGTAAGTAGGCAGTGGCTCCGTTACACAGTCATTGGGGAGAAAGATAAGGAACATGCAAATTCTGGGTCAGCCACATGATGTTGAGCTCTTGTTTTGAGCCGACTCTCAATTAAAAAATTTGACATGCAAATCTAGGTATGCCATGGGCACCATTTTGGGTATATAGTCAATTCTAGGCTTCTCTCTCTGTGAAGAAAATTAAACAACAATTCAAATCCTTCAAAAAAAACAATATACCTTTTATGGGAAGACAATCTTCCCATTAACCCTGATCATATTGACATGTATGGTGAAGCAAAGAAAGTTTCAAAAATAATTTGATACCATAGGGGATTACCTTACATGTCCACAACTATGAATGATGGTGTATGCCTTTTATATTATCAACATTATGAAATGAATCATTCTCCATAAACAACCATATTGATAGAAAATGCACAGGTATCTAAAATAGTATTACATGTCCACAACTATCAATGATGGTGTATTCCTTTTATATTATCAACATTATGAAATGAATCATTCTCCATAAACAACCATATTGATAGAAAATGCACAGGTATCTAAAATAGTATTAACAATGTAGTGAGAAAAAAATGCATCGGCACCTTTAGTAGGCATCCTTGTGACCATTACTTATGTCTCCTTCATATATTCAAAGCTACATTAGGACAAGATTGCGTGCAGATGCCAAAGAAACATTAACAAGCATTAATTATAAGTCCATTCAATGTAAAGTTTGAAAAAAAAATGAAGTTCAACTTAAAAATACATTTCATGCTAACCATAGCTTTGGTTCAGAGGTGAGCTCAACAGTGTTTCTAGCCATCCATCAAGGTTCCATTCGAGTTGTGTTTTTCCCCACTTGAATATAATGAGATCGAGCTGCGATACCTGGGAAAATTTGGTGCAATTGATTCTTATCATTTAGACAACAAGGTGCTTTGCATTCTATTAGGCATTTCTAAGACCAAGCTACCCAGCGGCAAAAGAAAGGTGATGAATGGGGACCATTAGTTGTCAATGCGATTCCTAAGACAAGTAGCTATCCCAAGCCCAAGGACAATGACCCACGCCCTGCTACAACAGTTAAGTGTTGTGCTAGTGTTTTTGGCAGTGCACCCATCAAAACAAACATTTATGATAGTTTTAATTATCTGGTACTTGGGCAGGTTACCAATTTTTTTGATAGATTTTGCTAGAGTATGTAGGGGATTTTATTTACTTAATTCTCCTTAGATTTTTCAACTTTGATTTTCAAATTTATGGAGCACATTTTAATATGCTTCTTTTATGACAATATGGTGGTGGCCCATGGAATGTATTTCTGCCAATGTTTTTTCCTAAAATGTTGCGTTCAATATACATTATTCCGAGTAATATTAAAATAATTTAACAATAAAAATATAAAATTGAAACAAATCCCATATTGTACACATAAAACTTCAGAAATCCTTTCGGGATTGATTCTCAAACAAATGAAACAAAATTCGAGTTTCCCGAAACAAAAAATCTCAACAATTCATAAGCACTGACCCATAAGGGTCTATGTGAAGGTTATGGACCCATGGAAAGGAAGAAGCCCGAGGTGTTTTATTTGAGAGACCCACACGGCCCTCTCCATCATGACATCCATATTACATTATATATTTCCCTGATAAAACCTCTCTAATGCAATGTCATTATGATACAAAAGACCTTGAACACCCAAAACAACAAAAATACTCCTATAATTACCGTAGGATCTTTCGCATCAAAATGTGGTAAAAATTTGGTGTTGAATGTAGTGGAAATCAAATTCACATTCAAATACTAGTTTGGCACTTTCCAAACCCCTCCCCATTTTTTTGAAATTTGTGCATGAGATCATGGGAATGAATTCTTACCCTTCCTTCTTCGCCCAGACCTTTTTGAAATTGTGCGGATAAACTGGAGAAGGACAGTCCCAAGCTAAATGACCTACCTGTATGCAACCATAGTACCTAAAAGGTATCTTCCAGTAGTCCAACCTCTGATTCCATATACTGCCAAACATTTCAATTTTTATTTCTTCATATAGACCGTCTTGCAGGTCCAATTCAACCAGGATACGGGCGCATCTTCTGTCCACTTTAGACTCCCAATTATCTTCTAGAGCAATGAAGCGTCCCAATTGATTCCCAATTGCTTCCAGTATCTGTTTTTTCCAAAAGATTAATGACAATCCGGGGAGTATTACCCAAACATGTTGGACGTTCTGTGGTTCCTTCTGAGCATCAAAATCCACTTGCCAATTTTTAATGATCATCCCTGACGGGCCCCAATTCCAATTCTGGTTTAAGAGAACATGACAGTCGAGTTTGGAATGCACTCGGAATAGAATCCATCCCCTAGACAAAATATGAAAGGAGAGTAGTTGTTCTAGCATCGGCTTCCAAGTGAGCTCCATGCAGCTTCTCAATGCTTGTTCACTGAGCTGCTTGCCACATAACCTACCAACTAGGGTTGTAGAGAGGTAAGCAGGCACTACTTCGATGCCAATATCTTTTCCCACCACTAACGAGGCCGCCACCTTTTTGGAGGAAGCTCACATTCTACGTCCATTCTTTGGAATAATGGTTTTAGGCGTATTGTTAACATAATTTTGGAGCGAGGTTGCTAGTCCCATGGACTGGTACGAAACTGAGCATAAGGTCACTTCAGCCTCCTTTTCCACACTATTTTTGAATCCGTAATCATCCGGGAATATTTTGCCATGCTCGGGGGAAAATTCATAATTTACTTCATCGATAACCATAATGTAAATAAGTGTGTGCTGGTACAGGAGGTTACGTAGGGGAGGGAGGGTTTGGGAGAGGGAGCCGAGAGACGGAGGTAACATGAGGACAGATGCCTACTGGTGAGGAGACCACGTGTATCAAAGAACGAAAGGTCCAGGGAGAAAGAAGGGAGGCACGTGAGGGCCGAGGGAGAAAGTCGAAGCTTACGTCATGGTGGGAGAGAAATGAGAAAGAAAGGATAAAATAAAACAGGGATAATTTGTTAGGATATTATTATACTCCATCCTAGTCCTACCAGCATTTTCATCATTTGCAGTTTCAGTCTTGCATGCATTTCTGCATGCAGCATGCATGCAATTGCATGCATCCCAGTCATCAGTCCTAGCACCTATCCCTCAATTAGCTAGCCCCGAGAGCTTCTTTCCACATATTTTTAGCCCTCCTAGTCATGAAGGCATCCACATCTCACCATCCACTTGACAAAGGCGCCCTTCTTCACCTTACCACTCCGATGGACCTCCAGTATGACTAGACTGCTCATTCTGACTTCAGTTAGCTCCTCATGCGCCCTCCACTAAGCCTCCTTCAATCAATTAGTTCCAGTTACACCTACCACACTCAGTTAGACTCACTTTGACTGATGGTTGACAGTTACTTGAGCATTGGTGACTCCACTAATGATGAGATAGACTTCTAGTTGTGCTCCGATGACACTCCAGTGATCTTTTGATCACTCCATGAAGGCTAATTCGAATTGCCACCTTCGCATTCAAATCCTCATGCATTGTACTACTTATTTGTCCATATTGTGATTAATTAATTAGTGTGTGTGAAGTTATTTTGCTTCTATCCGAGTTCTACTGTATTATTCTGTTGCTCATTCTACTGCATTGACCACTCTTAATCTTATTTCTAAATTATTTCATTGTGAGGTATACATCAGCTCTTAGATCTGCTGTGAGGATTTTCACATGGTATCAGAGCATGTTGAGAGTATTTTTTATCTCCATTCCTGAGAGTTTTTTGCAGCTTATTATCAATATTTTGAGTGCAGCAGTTGCAGCAGTTTCTGCATCTTTTGCAATAGTAGCAGTTGCAGACTTTTCTATTGTTTTTGCAGGTCTTCTATAGCTTCCATGTATTCATCACAAATTACTCTTGTTTCTCCATTCAACTATGATGAATGGAAACCAAAAATGATAGCACATTTGAAGAGACATGGTCTCTTTGATTATTGTTTTGAAAGAGAGTTCGAATCCTCTGAAGAAGGGTATGATGGGTTAAATGAAGGTGAAATAGCTTGTGCAACCATGAGTTATGCTATGTCTCGATGCATGTCATATGACCTCCTTGATGTTTCATCTCCAAAAGAGCTATGGTCCCACCTGGATGAAAGATTTGGCAAGTAGAATGAAGGGATTGGTCCAAACCCTTTCGAGAGCAAGCAAAGTGATGCATTCGCCCTCCTTGATGATCTCATTGATCATGAACCAATATCAATCATATCCCATATTGAAGTTGTCCACAAAGAAGAAGAACTTGCAAATTCTACACTCATGCTCCAAATTTCTTCTATTTCGAATTATGTGCCAACTTACACTCTAGAAATTGCAGAAGGTCCTAAATCCTCTCTTGCACCAGAGTTTCTTAGTTTGCATTATGATCTATTGAATGTTTCAGAGGTAAAATCAGCCATTGGAGGTAATGCATTCGCTCTCCTTGATCACTCACCTCTTATGTACTACTATATGATCATTATTCCATGCTTTCAGAAGGTTATTGAAGATAATGGCCATTTCCATTCACTTGGGATAATTTCTCATGCACTCACTAGTTTTGATCTCACCTCTAATGGTTCAAAGGAGATCTCAAGAAACCATGATTCAAGTCTTGGATCTAATTTGGATTCCAAGAAAACACTGATATTTGAAGGCCATTGCCATTCGCTTGGGATAATTTCTCATGCATTCAATGGTTTAGATCTCACCTCAAATGGTTCAAATGAGATCTTAGAAACCATTCTTTAAGTCTTGGATCTGATTTGGATTCAAAACATTTACTATTATTTGCTGTTTCTTTTTGGCATAATCTCACCCATGATGGTTCGAAGGAGAAGACAAAAGACTATCTGCACAGTCATAGATTTGATCCTCCCTCAGCTGATTCGAATCACAGGTTCAAGGATCATCCTCATACTTTTGGATTGTTCTCATCACATTCGATTTGAAGTGCAAGTACAAGCACATGCCTTTTGAGCATGATCCACTTCTTCCCAAGAAGAATATACCTCCAGACATATGACCAAGCATCACACCTGCTTGAGTTTAGAGTATTTATTTTTGTGTGTTCCTTATAGTCTATTTTTTTGGGGGGGGGTACTTATCCCATGAGGTTTTCCCCATTTCCTCAGTTTATTGACTGTTATTAATATTCATTGTATTGGGTAACCTTTGGTATCAGTTACCAGGGCCCAGGATGGATTAAGGGGGGGTGTTAGGATATTCCTATACTCCATCCTAGTCCTACCAGCATTTTCATCATTTGCAGTTTTAGTCTTGCATGCACCATGCATGCATCCTAGCCATTAGTGCCAGCACCTAGCCTTCAGTTAGCTAGCCCCGAAAGCTTCTTTCCACAAAGTTTTAGCCCTCCTAGTCATGAAGGTGCCCACACCTCACCATCCACTTGACAAAGGTTCCCTTCTTCACCTTGCCACTCCGATGGACCTCCAATGTGACTAGACTGCTCATTTTGACTTCAGTTAGCTCCTCATGCGCCCTCCACTGAGCTTCCTTCATTCAGTTAGTTCTAGTTACACTCAGTTACACCTACCACACTCAGTTAGATTCAGTTTGACTGATGGTTGACAGTTACTTGAGCATTGATGACTCCACTGATGACAAGATAGACTTCTAGTTGTGCTCTAATGACACTCCAGTGATCTTTTGATCACTCCATGAAGGCTAATTCGAATTGGCACATTGGCATTTGAATCCTCATGCATTGTACTACTTATTTGTCCATATTGTGATTAATTAATTAGTGTGTGTGAATTTATTTTGCTTCTATCCGAGTTCTATTGTATTATTCTGGCTCATTCTACTGCATTGACCACTCTTAATCTTATTCCTAAATTCTTTCATTGTGAGGTATACATCAGCTCTTAGATCTGCTGTGAGGATTTTCACATAATTGAGAGGAAGAGCAGAAAAAAACGTTCACATCACCGAAATATTTAGGCATGGTGCGCAAGTACAGACCCCCCCCCCCCCTCAATGTAATATATATTTATATATACACGTACTAAGAAATTAACATATTAATCTAATAAAAACAGAATATAACTGAAAATAGTTTTATACATAACATTTAAAAAGAAAATTAACATTGCTTATAAAATGATCAACGAACTTCTTACACATTAATAGAAATGCTTAAAATTCCGTACACACTTCTCATAATTATAACTTTTATTGAAATACGATATCTCATATGAAATATAAATTTTTATACAGTATGTATGAAATGAAAACCGGAAATATTCACATTGCTAGATTGTTGGTGTAAGGAGGAAAGGATGAGTGCTATGTTTGCAAGAATGCAAAATTAAAGTGTGCTCCAAATCTTTTCAGATTGGGGGGCCTAAAATACTACTTTCAAATCCTCACATGGGTTGATGACAGAGGCCTATAATTCAAACTAGGTAAATCTGCCATGACCAAGCTTACAGATGGCATTCACACTCCTTAGGCAACCTTCCAATCACGAAGACCCTTCCAGGGTTGTGTACATGCGCCTTTGGTTTCTGTATATGTGCCTGTTTTTTACATTTCCTCAATTGCAACTGATTGTAAAGTACCATGTCATTAAATGAAAGCTTCCAAATTTATCTTTAAATTAGTTTTTCTTTAAATTTAATTTATGATGTAAAATGTTAAAGAAATTTATTATTTTAAATACAAAAAATTTATATTCAATTTAAATAATTTTTAAAAATATTTAATCCCAAACATTAATACGCAACTAAAAAAAGAAATTTATGAATGCCACATTCAATTGACATTGCACTTAATGTGAGTTTATCATCAAAGTACACATTCACTAATACTCTTTAAGTTTATCATCAAAGTAAGCAAATACTCTTTAAGTTTATCAACAAAGTAAGCATTGACTAATACTCTTAAGAGAAATTGAGATATGTAAACCCTAAATAAAATGATGGCATATCACTTTGCAATTGTGAATTAGCTTTATACTCTCTACAGAAATTGAGATTTGTAAACCCTAAATAAAATGATGGCATATGACTATGTAATTGTGATAATTTGTAAATTGGCTCTAGAGAAATGAAAGTATTCATTCTTTGTGTGGCATGAATATTCATAGTGCATGAACAATTTTTAAAGAAGGTTGGCCAAGACGGTCAACATCGTTGTGAGATGGTGTGGCCTCCAAAGAAGGGGAATGCAATGCACGCCTTGGACAGATCGAACGATGGGACTTGGCTCCTTCTAAACTGATTCAACAAGAACCCACACTGCACTGCTCCCAAGCGAGTGCATGGAAAACCAAGACATATATTGATTTCTTTTCAAGAAAATGAATTCCTTAACATAGTAAGAGACCTTTAAGAGTTTTAATGTTGAGATCTACCCATAAAATCCTTGATTTTCAAGACGATTCACATAACACGAAACTTAGCGACTCGTCAACGATTCTAATTACGATAGTTTTGATTTATTTAATTGGAAAGTAGATACCATCAATGATCCACCCCCATAAATTCACTCAAATTACCAGATCTCAATGATCGGACTGGGATCAAGCACTCATTCCGTCATCAAAGATCTCAACGCTACAACTTTGGGATTTCGCGCTCTCCGACTCCATCAATATAACGTATGCTCAGGTGGCTGCTGCAATTCATTTTTTTCTGGGTAATTAGCTTAGGCATATGGATTATGCAATGAGATGAGTCTAACTTGATTATAATACAATTAAATACCTTGCCTTGAATAATTGTCTTGGAGAATTTCAAGGATGAAAAGGGCCACTTCTTTTGCAACTCCACTGGTGAACAAGAAGAAGGAGATAAAAGAGTCAGAAGCATGTTGTCACTATTTCGAGCTTCAAGCATT